>BLFK01001001.1:139168-174168 GCA_014634185.1 Astreopora myriophthalma | reverse complement strand
TTTTATCAGAGTATAAAACATAGAAAAAGCGTGTTTTATTGTTTTTCGCCACATTACCTCTATATCATAAAGCAGATGAAGAAGCCTAAGCGGTGTATCACACTGTGATAAAACACTCCGGACATTTGAGAACACACGACATTTCCCTCGTGTTCTCAAATGCCCATCGTGTTTTATCACAGTGTAATACACGGCTTATTTGTTAAATATATATATAAATAAAACTGTAGCCAATTCTCCACAATCAGTAAGAGCCCATTCATACCATGAGCTATGTCACTGATGCAGTGAAACGATCAGACACAAAAAAGAGAGTTACCATAACAGCGTTTCGCTCTTTCTTTTCTTCCCACATTTGACTAAACGTAGCCTATCCAACACTGAACAATGCTAACAAAGTCTCTCATTGATACCATTCTTGAATGTTACTGCTGGCTTGGTCTAAAAAACTGACTACTGATAATCCTTCCCTTCTTTGCAATGGGAGGAATCCTTTCAAGTCTCTTCTGAGATGAATGACCATTTCTGAGAACTCTGTCTCCGCACTGGCTGGCCACATCAGCTGGACTCAAAACTGTTCTGCAGGATTTCTTTAAAGTATTTGCATCTAGTACCTTGCATCTAGTGTCTGTCATTACTGTGCAAATGCTTGGGGGCTTTCCTTTCCAATTTCTTTAACAGGGATTTAGACAAATGCTCTGTGATATTGACTAAGCATGTGACACCTTGATTAAGTCGAAATGATGGTCATTATTTGCTAGGATTGACAAGAACGTTTTGATTGAGCAGGTATGTGCAAGGGTAAACATTGAAGTTGGGTTTTTCTTTGTGTTATGCATAGTCCAGCTTTGTGATCACTCCCTCGATTTTATTCAAACCAACAACAACAACAGGCAACTTCCACGGAGCTTTTCCAATAGGTTAGTTTCTTTCTCACCCTTACAATTTCTATCCCGAATGTCTAATACCACGCCAGATCTTATTAGCACTGAGATAGCTCTCTTTTGTAATCTGTGGCAAGAACCAGACTCATAACTTTCAGATGCACTACTCATACACTACTGGAAATTGATGGAACAGGCTCTTGTGCAATATGGGATTGTCATGCCTGCAGGTAACGCTGAAACTACGAATGAACTTTTTTGTGCTCTTTCACTGTTGTGCAAAAGGGAGCTACTGCATTCTCTTCCTTTCCTGTTGTACAGTTTGCACTCTAATATATACTCTCATAAAACACTCTGCACTCTCATATTACACATAATAGTTACAGCAACAGGACACATACCTTACTGTTGGGCTGAAGCCTTGACCTCATGCTTATTTCAATTCTCACACCCTTTTTAAATATTCGCAGTTCAAATATATGAACTTTCTACAGCAATGCCAAAATGCACTTCCTGCAGAATGCAGTTCCTGGCAGAGCAAAGGATGCAATACAAGGTTATGCTTACAGTGGAGAACTTTATGGAGAAGCTTTAGAGAAATTGGAATCTAGCTTTGGAAAGTCTCATGCTGTGGTAAAAGCCCATTTGAATCGTCTGTAGAAATGGAGCAAGCTGAGTGAGGAGCATTTGCATGACGTTTGTCGGTTCTCTGATGTCATATCAGCCGCTGTTTAAACCTTTAAGCGTCTTGGATACATTGAGGATTTGCATGCAGCAAACAATTTGAATATGGTTGTTAACAAGTTGTCACCTTCTCTTTGTGTGAAGTGGAAAGAGTATAAAAGAGACAAAGGGCTAAACAAAGCTGACCTATTACACTTTGAGAAGTGGACTGAAATCCAAGCTGATGTTCATGATGATTTTGGTGCCCGAGCAAGCAAGCCACCATTCGTTGGGTCTGAAGGCAAGTTTAAAGGGAAACACACCAATACTTCAGCAGTCTACAGCATGGCAGTAGCACATGCTATGGATCCCAAACCCTCAGGAAGATCTTTACAATTCAAAGCAAGTGGACAGACCCCTTCAGTACCATGTGTTATGGGAGATGGGATTTGTTACAAATTGCATAACAGTCCTAGGTTTCAAGCCATGACTGTCCAAGAAAGATTGGAAAAGGTTAAAGAACATGGATTGTGCTTTCGCTGTTTTGGAAGGCACTGGTCAAACAGGTGTAGATCCACTCAGCAGTGCCGCATAAATGGATGCACTAAGTTACATCACTAGTTGTTACACAGTTGTTACATTGGAGACTTTGGTGGCAAGTCCAAGTGTCATGCAAGCTAGAAGCAAGTCAAGAGTGTTGTTCCAAGTAGTCCCAGTAACTCTGTATGGGCCTGGTGGTCAGCTTAACTTCCATGGCCTTTTGGACCCTGGTAGCACTTGTTCTCTAGTTGAGTGATGTTTATGGACTTGTCCAAATATTCCTCATTCCTGAGAGTTTGTCGAGTCACTGCTTATGTCCGAAGGTTCATTGAGAATTGTAGAGGAGGTAAAGCAAAAAATCTCGCAAGGACCAACACACTGGCAGTGACTGATGACTGAACGAAGTGAAATACCCAATGAGGGCGGGGATTGTCAGAATTTTTGAGGAAGTGATCAAAAGGAATGGTAATTTATCGGTTGGACAGAACCGACCGGTCAAAGAGGACCACCTCTGAAGGTGAACCACTTTGACCAGTAAATTTCCGCTTGGACTGAACTGATCCATTCAGTTTTAAACTGAAAGTTCTGGAAACTTTGCCTGAATGGATTGCACTCGCGTTTTCCGAGGACAACTCATGAAAAACAAATTGATTGCGTGCTGATTGTCACTTGTTCTTAGTGGAGCAGAAGCGGAACAATATTTTAGCCGAAATCCTACCAAAGAAAGCATTCGTTTGAATATCAACAACATCTCATTATCAGCAGAGAGGACCTTATCCTTTCAGTATAATTCAGACAATTGAATATCATTTTCGTTTCTTCAAGTATCCATTCTGTGTGGTTGCCAACTTGGCGACTATTTTGTGAATCAAGTCAGCAGTACGAAAATTTTAGTCGCCATGGCGCCTAAGGTGGTCACAGCTTGAAGGGCTGGATGAATTAATTAAGCAAGAAGAAAACCAGGTGTTTCACTTTGCAAATTGTCGGAAAGCTTGCCAGGCCTAAGTCTAGAGAAGAAAGAGTTTCCATGTCACTAAGGTGTTTAAACGATTGCTTGTAAAAGCAACTTGTCTCTCAATTTCGATAACATAGTTTAACTTGCTAGTAAACATGAGGATGCAAGGAGACCCTCCAGCCAATCTGTGGGAGTAGATATAGCACCTCACAAGGAGAAGGACAAGGTCAATGACTGTGAGGAGGAGGACCTTTGGCAGCCCCATCAAATGGAGATCTGTAAGAGAGAAGGCACTTTGCAGATCCTTTTGGAATAGAAATTGTTTCACATCCCAGAAACCTTGTGTAATACAACATCTAAAAAAAGATAAGTAATAGGCTCTCTCTCTCTCGTTTGCAGAAAGAACATGTATTTGATTGCACAAGATTCTGAAGAAAGTCATTTGTTGCAATCCTGCGATGTAAAAACTTAAAGTGGAAGGTTCTTAGTATAGAAGATGATGTGCAGTCAAAAGCGGTTTTGTATCCATCCTTCCAGTCTACATTATTATTGTTCCAAACATGTAAATCTCTAAGTTACCTTTCTTGGCTAGTGATAGAGGGGGAGGAGCTTCATTTCTCCATAAGAGAGGTAGAAATGGAATTGCTGACTTTACGTTTAGGAATATATTTAGTTAAAGTCACTACTTTCACGGCACCTTTGCCCCTTTTTGGGGTGCATTGTTGGTTCCATAACACGTTTAATTCCTGACCGAAAAAGGTCTTCATCTCATCATATTTTATGAAGGTGCCTTTCTCGTGCAGTAACTCAGAAATTTTGCTAACACCAAGGCTTAACCAATGTTTGTAGAAAATCGGCCGCTTGTTTATTCGTATGAGAGAGTTGAACCAGATAATCTGGTCTGATATTTTCATTAGAAAAAGCATTAGAAAAATGCAACTCTGCCTAGGTTTCTAGGACCTCATGAACAAAAGTGCTGCTGATCCTTAACAAATGTATGTAGGCTTTATGGAGGTTACACGAGAAAATTAACTTACCTCCATAATTCATTAAACTAAAATCAAAAACAAATTTCCATTTCCCATTATTAGATGGATCAAGGTACTTCTTTATCCATGATGCTGATAAATTGAAAGTGTTTATATCCATCATCTTTAAGCCTCCGTCCTTATAATCCTAAATCATATGCTCTTGTTGCTTTTATCGTACCAAAGGAATTCAAATAAAAGTTTAACTTTTTGCAGTGGCTCGGGAGGGGTAGGGAGAGGGGTTAAAATGTAGGTAAGTTGGGAGACCAGAAGCAACTTCTTTTGCAACTTCTTTGATACTACTTACCATGACATAGTAAAAATGTTAACACTAGATGGTTTAGCCTCAAAAGATCTGAGACGTGTAGTTCGCCAATACCCTGCACTGAAGGGCTACTTTGCATCCAAAGATGACACTTCTCCCTTAAGCAACTCCAGGAATTGTTTGCTGATTGTACAGCTGTACGACCCGAGGTGTACCTTTTGCATATGTACATTGCACATGTGTGTGCCAAGGTCTTTTTCTATCAAGCCACAATGCAAAGGATTGTGCTCTCTAATCAGTTCTTTCAGAGGGTTGATACAATCATCTCACTAGCAGATCAGCAGATTCAGTCATTCCTGACAAAACTCTGTGGTAAATTCCTGTCAATCAATACCATCAATGCAGCCAAGAGTGACTTGACAAAACTTAGGTATGACACAAATGTTAAGCAATGTTAAGTTCATTGGTATGACAATGAAAATGAATCTAAACAAGCTGCTTGTTGAATGTGTGCTATGAAAGAGAACATGCCTAAAGCCACTGCCTTCTTCAACATCTTTTGATATATCGATGACTTATTCAGCGTCAACAACAAGAATTTCGGACAACATGTCAGCACTATTTATCCCTCAGAACTTGAACCAAAGGAAACCACCTTAGGAACAACTGAAGTTTGCTATCTAGGCACAAGAATCAAACATGGAGACTACAATCTACCCTACCATATAAGCGTTTACAACAAGAGAGATGACTTGTCATTTAAAATTGTAAATTTTCCACATATGGACAGTAACATCCCAGCCAATCCTACATATGGTATTTCTATATCTCAACTGATGAGATAAGCTAGAATCTGGACAACCAAATTGGACTTTTTACAATGACTTTGTCAACTTTCATCACGACTTCAAGTGCAAGGATTCAAATCCACTATGCTTGTAATGGGCAGAGATGACTCTATCTAAATTCATGCTAAGATTTCACAGGTGATTTGAGGATCAGGCCTTTACGGTGATTCCAAGAAGAAGCCAGTCTGCTCTTTAAACTCTTCATTCGTTATAATGGCTTGAAATCACGTAAGAACTTAAATAATAATACAGTGAGGCACCTATTACTATAATTCGTAAGGACTCGTTATACAGAAGCAACATGAAGAAGGGGCGTAACATGGTAACAAAAGAGTACAATTTGGAACATGGTAGATGCCAAGAATCACTGGTGATAATTAATAATACAATGAAATTAACAAATGCATGCAAATATGAAACAATGAGATCTCTTTCTCCTACCTGTAGACCTTCAAACTCTGTAATTTAACACGTCACGTTCTCTACATTGTGGCTTGATTCTAATGATCTTGTGAAAGATAATGTTACATAACTACGATTCCATGTCACACAATGGAAATTACTTATTAATCATAGCTAATCAGTTACAATGCTTCTCGCTGCGTTTCATAAATTCCTCAAGCGACATGGAGCAATCATTCAGAAGTTTGGTACTACAGTACAGGAATTCAGATCAGCTGTCCAATGTTGACTTACAATGCAGTATTCTTTGTTTTAATTTGTGTTTGTTATATCATCTAGGTACCGCAAGTTGGTGCGCAGTGCACGCAGCTTCCTTTCTGCCGTAGATCAGGCCCTTACTTGCTTATGTTCACTGTCTATTTGAATTGAACGTTGAATGTTGCGTGTCCGTGCTTTACTTCTTTGGTTGACACTTCCTCTTCGTCTGTTGTGTTTATTATCTCCCTTTTGTGTTGTTTTCCTTAGTAACTGTCCTCCTGAAATGTTCTACAATTGGTATAGGATTTAATGGAGCTGAAACCCACCGTGGAATTGCACACATTTCAGGCATCCTACTGATGAAGCTACAGCCGTTAGAGATCAATTTTGTTCTGGTAACTGTCAATTATAGTCTGTCTTGTTGGAATCACTCAGACCCAATAAATCAATTTTTTTCAAGGGAGTGAAGGCATTCTATGAGAAACGTATGGGCTATACCCTTTCAAATCTGCCAATGAATGGTGAGGTACTAACAAATGGAAAGTTTGTTAATGCAATGTTGAGAGCCAGTATCACGCAAGATTAGTACTTTGTCCGGCATTTCAGCAAGCTCCTACCATATTCCTCACCACAAGAACATGACAAGCCATGTGAAGAGTTCAGGGACAAGTACAATGGAATACCTTAATCAGTTTGGGAATCAGTAGTAGTAGTTACCTACTACAGAATGGATGTACTCTGGCACAATTTATCCAATCTGAAAACTGTAGATGGAAGTTACAGATTTGGTTGCATGTCAAGAGTTGCCAAACTTGTTCCTGTCATACCTCATTCCAATGCAGAAGAGGAGAGAATTGTTTCTATGGTTCGGAAAAACAAGACGTTCTGCCCCAAACACGGATCCAAATGGAACTTTGTCCAGCAATCTGACAATAAAGCAAGCTAGTTTACAGCATACATCTCTGATATTGGACATCATGTCATGGTCAATTGACACCTGTCGAAACAAGGTATCCACTGACCAGTATCACATGACCATATTGTGGGCTCAGGTTGAGAGCTCATTGAGGTAAGCTTTTTTTTAAGGTTGACCGTTGACCAGGTTCTGGTTTTTGATGGGATCGCAGGCTCAAGCCAGGTTAACTTATTGACAACTAAACCAAAATGAGGCTTAATTTTTCGCATGCTTTCTGCAGCTTGACGCGGCTACACGGCTATACTACACCAACTAAGACTCTTTATAGTCAATCCTTGTTGTCTTTAGGTGGCAAACGGTTTGGAAAATATATCTTGCTTGCGTTTTTCACTGGTTTTAATCCCAAACAGGTTTGACATATATAGCTCAAACTTGGTTGAAGAAGATACTCCAAATTTCTTTCTTCGGACACTGAACCGTTTGCATCTTTGGAGGGATATAAACTTAAAAGCTGAGTGTTTTCAGAATATGCGTTTTTTTTCCACTTATTTGCTCAATCCCAAACCAGAATAGTAATAGGAATAAGCAGAATAATCGCAAAAAAATGCATCCTCACATATCTAACTAGTCTAGTGAACAAAGTAAGAAAAATTAGTAAAGGCCGTCCTACTCAAAAATTTTGCTTCTCGTGTGACTGTTAAGTTTTAACCCCCATTTTAGTTTTGTTGAATTTACACAGAACAGACAACATTTGCGTACTAGAGGTGACAGCTCCATGTGTAAGAAATATGGTAGCTTAAACAAATGCTATTAGAAAAGTAATTGTGGAGCTCTGCTTTCAGGCTTGGCTAAATATATATTATTTAGTTGCTGACTGATTGAGCAGGCGTTACTTAGCGTTTTCATGTGTTGGGGTCTGGGTATGAATTTCAATCATTCAAGATTAAAGTAAATGCCTACACGTATTATGACGTGAAAATCATCTATTTGATTTTGATATAGATGCTTAAGTGTTCCTTTACACTCCAATTGTCTTTTAAACAGCATAAAATTGATTTTCCTCTTCTCAAACCTGGTAAAACAATGTGAAATAACCTCAGAAAAACATCACATAATTTGCCGCTGAATTTGCACTGACAATGTTTAATTTAATTTTCCATTTTTTCCAGCACCCTATCATAGTGAATAGCTGATTTGCAAGGAATTGTATAGTATCAGACAAAATAATAGTAATTCTTTTCCATATTGTTATCAAAAACAAACCTCTAGTCCTTTTTATAAGAATGAAGAACTGAAGACAATGAATGCACTTTATCGATGTCTGCTTTGCATCTGTATCGCTGTCGTGAGGTGAGAAAACCTGACTATCATTGATTAGCATAACAGCTGCATTTTGCTTTATTTAATGCAAATATACATTTGTAATCTTCTTGCCAACTTTATTTTTTCGTTCGCTTGTAGCAGTGGACACAATTTTCGTTTATTTTCTCTCAAGTGGTTATACATCAAGCAGAATAAAAACAAAAACAAATGCCTGCAAAGCACGCCATTTGACAGACGGTCTTAAAGCCCAACAGAACTAGGGCTGCCGCAATGCCTAAGGCTTTGTGTTGCAGGATGGAGCTCATCTGTCAAATTTGCTAACAACAAGAAGCCAGTTGTCAACACAAATAGTTTTGTTACTGCCTTGTTACAAGATTAGTGCCAGTAAACTGTTAAAGGCTACACAAAGTCTCATGTGAGTCCCTCAGTGCTTTGTGACAGATAGAATTACAATCAAACTTGATCTTCCAGGTAAGCGTTGTTTATTTTTTAATTAAGCCAGATGTTTTTTGATTTTGAAACATTTGAAGAAAGAAATTGGTGTTACCTGCGAACATGCTCTGCTTGTTATTTGACCCAACTGTACTTTCAGCAACTGATAAGTTAGGGGGTTCCAGATGGGAATAAAACCAAACTTAATTCATACAGTCTTGATAGTTTTGGTTTTAGTAGGTACAGATGAATAGAGTACAATTTTGTCAAGCAGAAGGTATCAATTCTGATTTTGATATGTTCTCTACATGTACTTTCGTCATGGAAATAAGATGCATCATTTTGCATTTGAGATCTTTTGTATTGATATACACGTATGCTGTTTTTATCCTGACAGAAGAATTTGTTTGTAATGGGCCAGTGTCACTATTCGAGCCGTACTCTAAATGGCTAAAAATGCTTGTGCATCAACAGAAACAACGAAATAATGCTAAAGTTTTGTTAACAAGAACCATATTAGGGCACTGAAACCGTTTTTTCCTCATCTGCATCTGAGGGTGACCAGGATGGAAATGGATTGAAACTTGAAAAAATTGGTCAACTTTCTTCCAAAAATCGCCAAAAATTTTATATGGATAGTTTTTCCTGTTGAAATTCATTTCATTTCTCTTGGTTTGTCAGGAATGTTGTTACTTGTCAGCTTAAGTACCACGTTTCAATTTTCAGCCAGTAAGGCATAAATACAGGGAAACTACCGTGACAGTTCCCCATTAAGAATTCTGAAGTGTCTTATGACTGTCACCCCCAAAAAAATTGAGATTAAAATTTGCAAGCCGTTCTTTGATTTTGCTCAGATTTCTATCATTATTAACATAAGGATAAAAGTGAAACTTTGTTTCAGGATAAAAATTCATATATTTGGCAGACAAAAGCTTTTGTAAGTTAATTAGGGCAAATTTTCCTAAATTTGCATATCCAACTTGTTGTTATGATTGTTGATCTAACTTTGAGTGAGTGCCAATACAAAGAAGAAAAATAAATTAACACCTCAAAAAGGTCATGCAATATGCTTCAATTCTAGTAGAAATTTCCCTGAGAAGATGCAATACTTTGCAGGAAATACATTTTTAAGCAAGCACTATTAAATTTCCAACATGCCAGGCAAACGTGAACAGTAGCAAGAGTTTCACTGCATGCATATTTCTCCCAGTTACAACAACAACACTTTTATTCTAGTGTCTTAAGTATTTAGCTTAGTAGCTAATTGGGGACACTAATAACATACTTAAAAAATAATATATATATATATATATACAAATGTAAAATACTTAAAAAGCTAATAAATATACACATATTAAAAATCTCCTTAAGTTAATTGCCTATGAATATTTATTAAAATCTATTTCCTATAAAATAAAAAATCAAAATGAACATAAAAGACAATTTTCACAACTGTCCTCAAGCACGTTTGCTAAGTCACAGTATGTTAAAACATTTATTTGCTACTTCAAACCCCAACTGAAGGCCAATATTGTCTCTAGTTTACGGTGAGGATGTATGTAGTGGCACAACAAATTTCTACTACTACTTAGAAGGAGTAATCTCACAGAGTACTCTACTTAGGAGGAGTACTCTCTTAAGAAGGTACTCTCAAAATCAAGTTGAATACAGTTACTGTGCAGTGGTATACTCCAATAACAATCCATACACTAAAACAGCCATGCAAAAGCACATTAAAAGAATGCAGAAACCTCAACTTACTGAACACAAGTTCTCCCAATTCAATTTGTCGATGAGTTTTGATCACATCAAAAGGGGTGGTAAGCAATGCTGCCATCTGGAAAAAAGAAACACCAGAGCTTTCCTCCTTAACTCTTCCACATATCCAACTAATAAGAACTTTAAGAATGCTCCCAACAAGGCTCACAGTATATGACTGTGTGGGAGACCTAACTGGAAGCATTCATATTCAGTGGGCTGGAGTACATATTCAGTGGGCTGGACTACATAACTACATTGCTACCCATTACCTAATTACTTAACATATGGAGCTTAAGTTGAGCCTGTACTTGAGACCATTCAGTTTTCAATGAGTAAAAAGGTTTCATCGGGGACTCGGTAGCCGTACGGGTATGTCATGGTCTTGGTGACGGGATCCAGCACACGTTTGCTAAAGACCAATTTGTAGTCTTTATGTGCTGGCTGAGTGTGCAGCGTGTAGGTCTTGGGGTCCCGCACGATTTTCCGTGCTTCGTAGATGCGCTTTTTGCGTGCGGCGTCCTTGGGGCAATGCAGGCCATCCAAGGTGTTTTGACGTAACACCGGGTAATTGAGCTGAGCCAGACTTTCGGCATTGAGCTGGTGGCCTTTGACCTTGCACTCCATCTTGGCGTCTTGCAAAACGAAACGCTCCTCCTCCAACCTGCTCCACGGGTGGACTTTCACCTTGCTGTCGTTCCCAATCGTCCATGGCTGTATTACACAGAGCATCCCCTTCACCATCTTGAAAGAAGGACGCGGGAGCGTGGTCGCGCGCAAAGGTCTCGTGCTGCTGCTGCAAGAGAGCCCGTTGCTCTTGGAGAGAGTGCACTCGGACCGTGCTCGGACATGCTGTGGCTCACCAGTGTGCGAGTGAGCTACAAATGAGTGAGAACCCACGAGAGCTCGGCTTTATAGAGTCCTCGACTGACACATGACATGACCCATGTCCTCTCTCGAAAAAACCCGGTCAGAGGGGGGATAGGGGGGTACCCCCTCAGCAGACCCCTCTGGACCACATGGGCAGCCACACCACGTGGGCAGCCAGACTACATGGCCCAAGGCTTTATCAGGGTCAACAGGATTTCTTCAACCACAGTTTCCCAGTGCCCGCACACGAAGGCATCGTAACTCTGCCCTGCACAAAACGAGGTCAAGATGCGGCACAAGGCTTCCAGATTCAGGTCAACACGGGTTAGGGTGCAGAGCGTGTCCAGTACCCCGGCAATCATTTCCCGTCGAAAACCACGCACGTGTCAGGTGGCAGGCCATCTTTTCACTGGGATGCGCGTGTACCCGTTTTTTATAGAGTCCAGAAAAACATCCACCCAGCCGGAGTCGAACCGACAACCTCGAGATCTACAGTCCCACGCTCTACCGTTGAGCCATGGGTGGTGCTCTGGTTCCCAGGGGGG
Source organism: Astreopora myriophthalma (assembly GCA_014634185.1). NCBI lineage: Eukaryota > Metazoa > Cnidaria > Anthozoa > Scleractinia > Acroporidae > Astreopora > Astreopora myriophthalma. Next base: position 162,481 of record BLFK01001001.1, on the reverse strand, counting down.
AATTCATCCAAGACACACATCACATTTTTTCAACGTTTTAGTCACAAGGGTCGTGCGTTACTCTGTGACCATGCTCTCAAATCTAAATGGGTCCAGTCCGCCCCCAGGCGTGGGATCTGGCATTTCAACAACAGGCCCACGCTATGGTCGTTGCAGACGCCATCCTTGGGATCGAAGCGGGCCACGAACTCGTCCAACGTCTCGCCTCTACTCTTGCTGGCCAAATACATCAAGGCGTAATGTCTCCAACTCTGGCTGATGATCGTCTGCAGACTCTGCCGATTCGTGTCCATCCACTGCCAATGGCTCACAATCCATTGCATCAAGGGCCGACAGTCGTACGTCACCATGGGCAGCCCGTAACTGTTCATCACTTCACAATGGGTCCCTTGGATCCACAGGGCCAGCCAATGCGTGCCCAGTCAGTCATGCGGGTTCATGTTCACGATGTACCCTCGTGGCCGGTCTTGGTCCAGAGGCGACGGCAACGTGTCGCTGGCAAACACGCCCGCAAAATACGGCGCCAACCGGGGATCTTGCCTGGCCAAAAAATCCACCTGCCGGTCGGTGGTGGCCACGAATTCCATGGTCATGCTGGCTCGCATGGGGTTGGCAGCCGCTTTATGCCCAGTACACGTTGTACATCACTGCGCTGGGGTTGATCTCCAACATGTTCTCGAATTCGGCGTTTAACACCACATTGATGATGTGGGCTTTGGCTGCGCCCAGACGAAAGATCACCTGCACGTCCCCGCCTTGACACGGGTTCAGCATGCAACCGTCTGCCAACCTGCTGGGCACGTTGTTCCACATGAACAAGGTGCACCCCGCCGTACTGCCCCACTGCTTGGGCACGATCATGCTGGGCCAGCTCTTCATCAACGCTTTGCTGGCTTGCAAGAACCGATGGTACCCGTCCAGGTCTTTGTACGTGTCGCCCGCGTTCAATTCCAGGGTCTGGTAAGGGTACTCTTCGCCCCGCACCAACTGCTTGATGCTGGTCAACCCGAATTTTTGGAAGGTGAACAGATGGTACGCCACGTTGCTGTTGTAGGCGTTGGTGTGCAACAACCCCACGATCAACTGGTCGGGGATCCGACCTTGGACAGGTTGCCCTCGTAGAGATGCAATTGGTTCTGCGGATGTGAAAACACCCGGATCTCGCTGCCCACCACCGTGTACTTGGCCACCTGCTGTTTCCACGGATCGTGCCGGTCCCCTTCCAGTTCTCGGTACAACTTGTCTGACAACTGCAACTGACAGACATGAAAGGTCAGTTTGACGTCGTCTTCCTGCAAGCGCCTGTGCAAGCCCACACCATTCAAGAAGTTGGGTGCATTGAAGTAAAACCGGATCTTGAGTTCCACGTTAGGCACCAAGGGTTTGCCCAGGTGAAAGATCTCCAAATGCAGGACGAATTGCAACGTGACTGCGTGCCCGGCTTGGTACCATTTCTGGGCTTCTTTGGATTCCACCACCACCGCTTTCTGGCTCTCACTCAAGGCCTTGCGTGTTGGCGAACCGTCAGACGCCCCCCAAAGTGCCCGGCGCCGAAGGATCATGGTACCGGGCCCTCACGTCTTTTTTGATTTGTCGTCGTTTCCGTGAGGCGGTGGCATGTTGCGTCTGAGATGTCCTCTTCTGGGAAGCGGACTTAGCCATCATTGTATGTGTATCCAGATCAATCTGCCGATGCTCGGCAAGTGAACGGGGTTCGCTTTATGGACGAGGTGAAACCAGACGGCCACCCCGGGTGCAGGGTTCCGACGCACCAACCACACCACCAATGAAACAGGAAATGCTCGTACAAGACCTCAAAGACCGTCATTGGGGACTCCATCTCGGTCTCCTCGTCATCGTCCAGGTCGAGCCACCTGTGCGGCAGACCCACCGTGTCGATCAGACTCGTGCACACCCAGCGCATGAGACACCAGTGTCGCCCTGCTTCGCCCCACGTCATACTCAGAATGAACACACACGATTAACAAACCGTTCTTTTATTCATTCATTGTATACAACTTTTCATTCATTTTCAACAATTCATTCAGAGGGTAGGTCCCAGTGCATCTGCGCGTACGGCGAGGTGCGCCACAGCATGGTTTTCAAATGTTGCACAGCTCAAGGATAATACCCGAAAGCCACCTTTGACGATGTGGTAGTTCCAACTCAACAGTTCCCACACGGGCATGCACAGCTGTTTGCCGGGGTGCGGGGCTCTCACTTGGCACAAGGCTCACCACCGTTCTTCCAGGGCATCGTTTGTCAAGGGCGTCACGTCTGGCTTGACTGGTGATGCGACGGCCTGACCACCATGTGGCAAGGGATCCCTAGTTGACCCGCATATTGTTCCGCCAGCGTGTCGGTCCCTTTGGCCCCTCCTTTCACCAAACACAGTTCCGTCATGGTCACACACACAAAGAATGAATGAACACAAAATGCATTACAAACACATCTTTTATTGACAACCAACGTTCCTGCGTGGTCGGGCTCCACGGGAGACGCATGCCACACATCTTCCCCAAGACGTTCAGGTGTATAGAAACAATGGCGGTACGGTTCACATTGCGGGCACTCGTCCGGGGTCCACGTGTGGGCGATCTGGTACGTGCTGTCTAATTTGTCAAAGTAGGCTAGATCTTTATTTTCTTTACACTCATCGCACAACACGCGATCCAGGATGTGGTTGCAATGTACGTGCCATATCCGTTGTTCCTCGGCTTCTGTCTCTGCCTTCTGACGGAGCCGTGCTTGCACTTGCTGAGTGACCTTCTTCCATTCTTCCACCGTTTCGCAGAGACTACGGAACTGGTCGTGGAGTTGCGCGCGGACCCGTTCTTGGTCGTGACTGCATCTCAACAAGATGATTTCCTGGGAGTACGGCAACCTGTCTCCAGCCAAGTACCTGTGGTCTGAGAAAAAGAAGGAAAAGAAGAAAAAGACCAAAAAGACCCCGCCCAAACAACCTAAGAGGATGGACCACCTGTCGGGCACGCGCACGGATTCGTTGACGCACCGTCAGAAACCCACCGCCGCCACCAAGAGTGCCACGTTTTCCAGTGGACGGATTGCCGTGGTCGGCCGAAGTTCGTCTATGACATGTGGCGCTATTCGACCCCCCACCAGCCCCACTGACTTGGGACCCACCGTGGCGACCTCGTCTGTCTCCGGCCATCCATATGATCTTTCCAGCACCCAAAGACACCTGGAAGAAAGTCCCGTCGTCAGTGATGGAGCGGCCTCGGTACGCGTTTCTCCCAAGTGGGAGAACTGTTGGAACTACAAGGGCAAGTGAGTGAGTGCTTGCGTGGGTGGGCGTGCACGTGGACTTTGTTTTGTACATGAGAAAGTCGTTTGAACTGAAAGAGTCAGTCGAAGTCATGGACCAAGCACTGTTTGACAACGTGCGCCTGGTGATCAATTTGGACAGGTACAATCTACATACGCCGAAGGAAGGACGGGCTACCTTCGTCCCGCGTGAACTGGGTTGGTGCGATTGGACCGGCCAACACCACGGCTCGAAACATTACATCCACCCGTACCTCTGGAGTCCCCTGGATGTGGCTGATCGCAAGACGGCTCATTACGTGCAAGAAACGCGTTGCCCCAAGTTCGACGATCTGACACGCTTAACCACCGTGGCATCCTGTGGCCATCACAACGATCCCGACAGCCATCATTGCCCATGAGTGGAATGCTACTATTTTGTGCAATGGATGCGCAGGACCTTAGGATGCAAGAGAGATGCATTTTGCGAACGTTGTGCGGGTGCAGCGTTTGGCCAGCCCTTGATTTGTTTTGTACATAGGAAAAAATTAATTAAACGTGTTATTCATTTTTTGCAATTGTTGGTCATTGCTTTCGCATCATGTTAGGTGGGGTCTGAAGAGACCCCGAGGCTGGTCCAGGGACGGTCCGGTCTGAGGGTGGGGTTGAGTCGAGTCCAACAGTCCGGGACTGTCAAGGAATGATGGGGGTACCACGTGGCATTGGGCTGGGGAAGAGTTGCGGCTTCCCACAGGGTGAAACCAATGACAGCGGGAACAACAGTACCATCGGGAATGACCTCGGCTGGGCGGATTCGTCTTTTGAATGAGCGCATACTTTTTGTACCGACACACGGCCAGACTATTTAACTCTTGCACCAACGACTTCATTCTCTCTCGTTCCATCTTGGCTTTGAACGTCAAAATGATGTCTTCCATCTCGGGTGGGAGCAGGTCCCAATAGCTTTCCATTTTGGAATCGGTTTGTCTCTCAGTGCCTCCTGCCTTTTATTGAATTCGCCTTGACCAATGGGAGTGCCATCTCATCCCACAGGGTTGGACCCTGAGGTCCACCCAGGTCGTGTCATGTGCCTTTCAAAGTCTCTATAAGAGCAGACCCCGCTCGTGGGGTCTCACTTATTGCTGTCGTCATGGCAACCGGACCCGCGGTTCCAATGCAATCCTTCACTTGCAACTGTCTCCCTTGCGTCTGTCTCCCTTGTGGATGTCATTTCACAGACATTCCTCAACTTGTAGAGCACCATGTGACTTCCGACTGCCACGTACCTCCGAGAAACCGGTACCCTCCGATGTTTCAGTACACCCTTGCAAGCCTATCTGTCCCTTATGAAATTCAATCATGTTACCTAGCACAAATCGCCTACTCACCTCCTGAAGAAGAGCACCCTGATCTCCGAACAAGGTTTGACATGACCGGGAAAGCCATAGATGAAGCCCTCGCAAGAGCCATCACTTCAATTCTTCCCGTGAATCTTATGAGTTCCTTCTGGTTCTGCACGGTTCACGGTATACTAACTCATTGTCAAGTCACCACTCATCTCATCACCCCTCAAGAGTGGGAAACATATTCCTCAAACATAGCCGGGGCTGTCCTCCAGGAACTGGCCGACAAACAAGTTGGAAGTGAAAGTTTTTATCCGGGTGATATTTACATTTTAAGAGTGTTTTTCTCTTGAGGGACGGGAGACTCACTCGGAACTCCCCCACGTTCCTGTTTGTAAAAAGTATTTTCCTTAAAATTCGTTTTTATTCCTAATTTGGCGTGACTTCCGGTTTGATCGCGTGACGTCCCTTCCGGTCGAGCGTGATGTGCAATGACGTCATCCCACCCCTTCTGGGCACCCCCTTGGCTATCCTCCAGGATGACCTTTGGACCGTGACGTCATCTTTGCGGGGGGTAAAAGTAATGCTAACAGGCGTCCTACACTACTATAATAGCTTCATTTGGTTTCATATCCCACAAGTGACCAGATCCCAACATCAGTGGCTTCATAGCTCAGTTGGTTAGAGCGTTGCACTGGCATCGTGAGGTCACGGGTTCAAACCCTGTTGAAGTCCAGAATTTTTTCAGGCTTCTCTACCCAATTCCTAAAATTGCATCCATAACTGCAAGGATCATAGCTTCATTTGATGTCTTTACTGTTGCTCAGCTCATACTGTTTTGACATAATCTTCTCGTGAAGTTAAGGCAACTAAAAGACTCTATTCAGTGCAAAAAGATTATATTTTACTTACTGCTCCTGAAACTACTCCAGAAAAGAAAGTCGCAGTAAAACCTGGATAACTGAATTCAGCTTTGAGTACCTCATAGCCCATCCAGTAAACAGCTGAAACACAAACCACACATAGGAAAAAAATCACTTAGGTTAAGATAAATCATGCAAACATACACCTAGTTACCTCGATTGAAAATGATCATCTGGGTGACTGGAGTCCTGAGAAGGACTGTTGTTGTTGACTGACGTTTCGACAACCTGTGTGGAAGCCATCTTCAAAGTCAAGTGATCGATTTTAGTCAGTCGAAAATTCAAAAACCCTGGTGAGCGATTCGTAGATGGAGTAGCCGTTAGTAAAGCTGTGATGTGATTGGCTGTGAAGACGTGAGCGGTGATTGTTTGGTTATAGGGTGTGAGTTGTATAATAAACATGCATAATTAGCTATCATTTTTGGTTGAGTAATCGTTTGTAAGGTGCGGGAAGAGGTTAGCAGCAATTTAGGGTAGTCTGTTCTAAGTTAGTAAACCAGCTTTCAAGTGTTATTCATTGGTAGTAGTCGGTATTGTAGGTAACGCAGGTAGCAGAGTCCCAGTCGATAGTGTGGCTTGTTTTCAAGTGGTGTTCAGCGATGTTGTTGAGGTCACCTTTTTTAGTAGCTCGTTTGCGTTTGTTTAGCTACGTGGTTAAGTTCCTGCCGGTCTCACCGATATAAGTGGCTTGGCAGTCGGAGCATTTGATCTTGTAAATTGCTCCCAGTCTGTTTTCAGGTTTGTCTTTGTCCTTAACATTAGCGAGTAAGCGTCGTAAAGTGAACATGGGTTTGTGTGCAACACAGATGTTGTTAGGTTGCAGTGTGCGTGCTATGGTTTCGGAGGTGCCTCGTATGTAAGGTATGGTGGCTGTAGTGGTGGATAAGTTGTTAGAGATGTCGTTCTGTCTGACGTAAGTATTGCATTTGATGAAGTCTGAGCTATAGTTTTTCTTAACAAAAACAGTGTTCAAGTGCTTTGTTTGGTCGGTCAAACTGTCGTGTGAGTCGCAAACAATCTGTGCTCTTCTCGTCAAGGTCAGTACAGTAGTCGCTTTGTGTGAACTAGAATTAGTGTGTGTTGGTTTCCTGTAAACAGTGGTTCAAAGGGTGTCATTTTCGCGTGTTACCAAGGAGTCTAGGAAGGGTATCTTTCCCTTCTCCTCGATCTCCTTGGTAAACTGTATGCTAGAATTCTGTTTGTTCAAGTGTTCCTGGAATTCTTCGATTTTGTTTTTGTGTACAGAAGTGATAGTATCGTCAACGTAAGGTAGCCAGAAAGGGAGTGTTTCACTGTAAGTTGCTAGGGCCTGTTCCTCAATGTTTTGCATGACTATTTCAGCCACAACAACAGAAACAGGAGAGCTCATAGCTGTTCCGTGCAGTTGTTTGTAGTGTTTACCACCATACTGAAAGTAGGTTGGGGTCAAACAAAGGTGCAGTATGTCCATAAGGTCGTCTGTGGGTAATGACAGTTGGTAGGATGATTTGTTGATGGCGTCTTAGTACAGTCAAGGGCAAGTTGAAGTGGCATGCTGGTGAAAAGTGATTTGACGTCGAAGGATACTAGCTTGTGGTCATCTGGTATTCGTATAGTTTTGATGGCGTCAATAAAGTTGTCTGTGGATTGTAGTTTGTGTTGGGACTCATCAGTCAAGGGTTTGAGAATGCTGGTTTAGTATTTGGAAAGTTTTTTTTTCTTTTTTTTAATTATTTTTTTAGTTAGCTTTATTTGACAAATCAACAAAACGTGCAACAATACACTAATTACAGCTACAATACACTAATTAAACATATACACTTAAGGAAACAGTGGCGAAGTAGTAACCTGACAGATGAGAGGTTTTAGCAGTAAACACTTCTCTTTTAGTAAATAGGAAAATAAAAAACTCACTAGTGAGCAATGCCAAGAACGAAATTACAATAAAATTAATGAATGCCGTAAAAAAACAATAGCATCCCAAAAGGGCGGAGGCCAATTGGGAAAAGCATACTACTGTACTTTGTTAAAGGCTTGTCAGAGAAACTAACAATAATTGTTGAAAAGCGGCACTAAAGGATCCCACTTCTTCAAAGTAGAAGCTTGTTTATACGATTCAATTTTAAATTGGGACTTGAGGACCGCCAAAAAGATACTTAGCTGAGGGACCTTGTCACTTGTTTTGCAGCGCCATATGTAATGCCTGGCAATTAGAAAACAGAAATTCACTTGAAGAGCAAACTTTGTTGTGTCCGGCTTTAGGCCCAAAAAGACTGCAATATCTTTCAAATAGTCGTGAGGTATAAGTTCACATTCAAGAAGTTTAGCAGTCAGGACCTTCCAGAACATATTAACTCTTGGACAATACCAGAAAACGTGAAGAAGATTTTCAGGAGCTTTACTGCAAAAAGAGCATTTTGGGTCTTGTTTGATACCAAATTTTGTTAGAAAAAGGTTAGTAGGAAGAATTCTGTGCAAGAATCTGTATTGAAAGTTAATGAGGGTCAAACTTTTAGTGCCCTTGGATGCCAAGGTGTAAGCTGCTTTCCAATCAGCCATACAACCTTCCTGGGAAAGGACGGTGTTCCATTTCCATTGGCTTTTCTCTGGTGCATAGCTTTTAAGAGAGACAAGTTTCTTGTAAACTATTTTATTACCTTTAGAGCTTTTAAGAAATGTGTTAAGGAAAAAATCCGGTTTAATCGAAGCTGTTATAGATTCATTTGGAAAATTTGTATTGAAAAGACATTTAAGGGCAGGTATAAGTCCACAAAATTTCAAGGGGTTTATATGTATTTTATATAATTCAATAAACTCTGAGACAAAGAAACTTGCAAGGTTCTTTCATTAAATCTTTGACTTTTGAAATTCCTCGCAAAGAGTTTTTTTCTCATAAATTGGCTTGCTATCAACTCCAATTAGCGAGTTATGCCACAAGGGTTGTTCAAGAAACTGTTGTTTTGTTTTTATAACACCTTCCAAATTGACCTCAGACCAAATTTCTTGCAGTTCTTTCGTGAAGCTGTTCTTTACTGAAAAAGTCTTGGAGGAATCAGTCTTGTTTAAATTGCCCTTAAAGATAAGGCTGCCACCATGTTTTTCGAGTTCAAGGAAGACAATTTCTTTCCATTTTCCGTGGTTCGAAGTATCCAGATACTTTCTAATCCAAGTAGTTTTTAGCGATTTGTTAAAAGAAGATAACTCAACCAATTTTAGACCGCCATTCTCGTACATATTTATCAACATGGTTCGTTTAATCTTGTCACCCTTGTGGTTCCAAAGAAATCTATAAAAAATGTCATTTATCTCCTTAATAAAATTCTGGTTTGTCGCTAAAGGTGTTAAAATATAAGTAAGTTGAGATAAGACTAGGCCCTTGATAACCTGAATTTTGCCAATTAAAGTTAAACGTCGGTATTCCCAAAAGCTCAGAATACTTCTTATCTTGTCCACCTTTTCTGTATAATTCATTTTTAAAGTGACAGCTGGGTCAGTAGAAATCCATACTCCAAGGACCTTGACTTTATTCTCAGGCCAGTAGTAGAGGGGGTCACCTGAGGGCCCTAGCACGCCGATTAGTCGAGAGGGGTCAACCCTACTACTCGATGCCCATATATGGGCATGAGGAGGTCTGGAGAGAGTCAAAATCACACGTTGTTCACATGCAATGACCTCATGGTCCAAAGGTCATTCCCAAAGAGTCGAGGAAAAGCCAAGTAAGAGCAGAGGGGTGGAAGGAGGTCATCAAACCGGAAGTCACGCTCAAAAATGGAGTAAAAAACGAATTTTAATACAAATGAAAAAACGAGGTACAAATGGGAACGTGGGAGAAATCCGAGTGAACCCTCGTCGCTCGAGACAGTCTCTTGACTTACAAGGACGGAGGGGGTTCCCGTTTTAGAGCCCCATGGAGTCGTTGTGGTCCTCGCCTGCCTCACCGTAACTGTAAGGGAAGGTCTTGGTACTGTCTGGGTCTGGGACGTGCTTGTCGTAGACCAGCTTGTACTTCTTGTCCTGGGGAACGGACAAGAGGAAGATCTTGTGGGGGTTGTGGGTCACGAGGGTCCACGGGGCATCTCGAGGGTTGAACAGTTTGCCTGTCACCAAGCTCTTCATGGAATCAAAATTCACGGTGTCCTCAGTGGGTTTGTTGTGACTGAACCCTCGGGCTTTGATGGTCGTCTTGCCTTGTCACGTGGCGTACCCGTAATTCTTGGCCCCCGCTGACACGAAATCTTGGATCCAGTCCCCTGCATCCAACTCGTTGGTCAGGTCACCCAAGTAATCTCCACGGGGTAACGGGGGTTCCTGCCGAGACTCGGAGCACACGTAGATCACAGAGTCCGTGTCCTTGTAAAGGGCCCGCTCCTGCAAGGGGTGGAGACACTCCCAGTACAACTTGAGCCGTGCCCAGCAGGTGGTGAAAGCCGCCACGAAGATGTTGGTGTTCGTTTGTACGGGCACGGTGTCGAGCGTGTGAGAATCGTACACATCGATCATCTCCGTGACGGTGAATTCGAGGCGGTGAATGACCTGGGCATCGTTCAAGAAGAGTGCAAAGAATTGTTCGGGCGTCTTGCAGGTGGTGACTTGGGTCTTGTTGGGCTGCTGACCGAACTTCCCCCAGAAGGAATTCAGCATGCCCTTGGCCAAAGACCGCAGGCCCGGGTTCTTCTGGATCTTGTAGTACTCGAGAGCGATGCCTTCGTTCGACAAAAGCACGGAGGTCGGGGTCAACTTTCTTCTGGGCTTCCCATTCACAACCCCAGAGGACGGTGATGGTTTGCACCATGTCGTGTAAGGCCTGAAGCTACTGACTGGTGCGTTCGCGGACTTCGTGGGCGGATGCATTTTCCAGCTGGACGTCATTTTGCATGCGGTTGGGGAAGCAGCGTAGACACCCGTGCCAGAAATACCAGAGGACCTCGAAGATCCGGTCGTCAGCAGGATCGCAGCAGTTGACGTGGTACAGGTGTCGTTCGACCTGGAAGGTTTGTTCTCTGCTGTGGTCTGCGTGGAGCAGGGCCGGGCAGTCACTTTGGAACCAGTGGAGCCATTCCAGAGCTTGACGGGACTGGTTGCCGCACGGAGGAGCCCACCCGTGGAGAGGTTTGACAGCGATGGTGTCTTGGGGCATCCAATTCTGTTGGTAGGCCATGCTGCAAGCGGAGGGTAGAGTGATGCAATGTTCCATGGGATTGAACCTGCAGATGGACTCGAAATCCCGCATGAATTTCATACACCCCTCTTTCAACAACCCCACGTCCAAGCAACAATAGGCCAACAGTTTGTTCTCGATTTGGAACACATAGCGATCGGCCACTTGTTGGGCATACCGGGTACGGAACTCGGTGCGACGTGTGGGGCGCATCCCGTCCGGTTTGTAACTCGCCTCAGGGGCATGCATCCCACGTAATGTTGGTTTTCCTGCCAGTTGAAGAAATGCGGGAAGAAGCCTTTCTTCAATTCCGTCAACCTGAAGGTTTTCGGAAAGGTATCCAACGGCATGGGGAAAAAGTTCAGCGAATCAATGAACTTGACGCACGTCCGGGAGGCTGAGGCTGAGGAGTTTGGCGCAGTTGATGATCTGTTGCGGGGCACAGTGTTGCACGTACAGTTCCTCAATGAACATGTACCCGTCGTAGCTCTGGAAATTGTGAGCCACGACGATCCACAGGCTGGTCTCGCCCTTCACGTCCACTTCCATGAGGCAAAACAACCAGACCAGGAAATCGCGAATGCACGATTCGCCCGGAAAAGTATGTTGGCGATCGTTGAGACTAGTCTTGGCACAGACCAGGTTGGCCACGTGGTGTCCCTTGTCTTGACGGGCCTCGATGTCGAAGAACATGAAGGCCGGAAGAAGCAAGGGTGGATCGTGGTCGGTTCCCTCGTCATCGTCCCGTGTGTTCGCCTCCAGAAAGGCCGCTGCATCGGCCCGGCATCGTTGTCGTTGACGCTTCTTGGGCTCCCTCACTGGTTGAATGTAACACATCCTCATGCGCAAAGGCCTCGCACTGTTCTCGTGCCTCGCGTTGCTCCCACAACAGAGCCCATTGCTCTTGGAGAGACAGTCCACTCGGACCGGGCTCGGACATGCTGTGACACGACATGCTGTGACACGGCACGTGACACGACCCGGGCAGACCAACTGGGTTCTCACCCCTGGCCTTTCTCGAAAAAAACAACCTGGAGGGGGGATAGGGGGTACCCCGTCAACAGACTCCTCTGCACCATGTGGGTAAAAAGGCGTTTGCTGGTTGGCAGAGGGCAGGTGTGTTAAAGGCCGGCCGGCAGGGCGGATGCCATTAGTGGTCCAACATGCCGATAACGTCTATGAGCTGACCCCGAACGTTACACGGCGTTTCTGGCCAAGGAACGCGTAAGGCACCGAGTACATCACCAGCAATGTCTACAGACTGATTCCCCACGTTGCATTGTCTCCCAGGTCCCTTGGAGCGTTCCAGTCAGCCCCGAACGTGTCGTCCTCTCTCGGTTTGTTCCCTGTAAAGGGGTCCGTCCACACCCTTCATCCGGTCTCATCCGTCTAGCCCGCCAGCGAGAACGGAACCGAAGAAACAACCGTGCCCAGTATCAACGTATCCAGGAGGATCCCGAACGGTACGCGGCCTGCTTGGCTCGAGCACGAGCCTGGGGCCAAGCCTTCCGTCGTCGCTGCCATGTCGACCCCAAGCTCCAGGCCGCTTTCGGGGCTCCAAGAGGAGTGGCCGCTCAGGCGTGTTGTCGACAAACAAAGGAACTTGAGACCGCCGAGGACTGCGAGGCCTGTGGCCTGTGCCTACCTTGCAGGGGGTTGCTGTCCGTTGGACCCCCGCCTGCACCGCCCGTTTACATCAGTGGCAGGAAAGTCTGGGCACCCAGACGGTGCTACAAGAACTGCCCATCGACAATCCCCAAGAGGAGGAGGACTCCGATCTGGATGCCATGGCCGCCACCCTGGATGAGGCCTGCCAGACGCCAGACCGTCGCTCATCGCCCCGAAAGAGGCCTAGCACAGCCCCACGGTATGCTGAGTCATCGGATTCCAAGGAGGACTACATGACCAATCCACAGTATGTCGCATCATCAGAGTCCGAGTCCGAGGAGGAGGCGGCGGATCCCACCCAGTTGCGTTTCTTGAGATGCGTGCCGGTACTGATACCCTGGCCAATGAAATTCCAAGCCAGTCTTACCCAACCATTCCTGTATGTCCAACCCCACCCGCATTGCCTCTACATTGCCTTTTTGGATCGGGTCTGCTGTCGTCGAGCCTGCGCTCTAGTAGTCGGTGCCATCGAGTTTCCGACGCGTCTGTTTCCCTTCAGCCCACGCTTCCCACCCCGGCAAAGGTCGCAACCGTCGGACTTTGGCCGGCGTCTTGGCCTGCCGGGCATCGCAGGATATTTTTATAGTCTTGTCCGCACTGGCCTGGGTCCGTCGGACCTCTTCCAACAATTCGCCCATGGGTTTTTTTCGTTGGCCGTCAGCCAGCTCCATTTCTTGGGTTGGAACCCGGTGGCTTCCATTTCTCCCAACAATGCTTCTTTCATGTGCCGAGGCCGCCCCGGCACCGTCTGGGGTCAGACCCCCGTTTCCTTCTTGACTGCCACCTTACGGGTCGGGCCAGGGGTCGTCGTCACAGCCGCTTGTTGTGCCTCGGCGGCCACCGCTCTCCCACGGGGGGTTTCCGCCACACGGATCATGCATTGCATCCATTTCCACAAGGTTGAGGTGGTCAGATCGGCGTCGGCATCGCCCGCGTCCCCTTCGGCACTGGCGGGCGGCAACGGCGCCATGAATTGCCGCAACCGTTTGGTGGTGCGTCACAAGGCACTGGACACGGGTTTGATGCACGGCTTCGGAGGCCGGCAACGACGCGTCCGTCCCGCGCGGCTCAACGACAGATTCTCGCCCACTGTACCCTTGTAATACTGCACCAGTTGGGGCAGTTCCTGCTTGGGAATGATGATCATCTCTTCCATTTCTTCTCACGGGACGCGACGCATGCCTGTGTCACACAATGCCACTTGCCTGTCGATGTCCAACAAATGGCGGCACGGGTTGCAGTAGAGACGTTTCTCCAGCTGCATCTTATCGTGCAACACCTTATTATACTGTTCCAGCACCCCCGCGTAGTCCCATTGCCACCAATGCATCTCGTGTCACAACCAGGTGTTCTCGGCATTGGCTTCCTGCAAGAGTTGCATGAGGGTCCGAAGGGGAGCACGCATTGACACGTCGTTCGTTGCGTTTTAGGCATGGTTCATGGCGAGCTGGTGGGAGGAGTGGTGGCTTTTATACGTTCGATGGGTACCAACAGCCGGGCACAGCCGTCCACGTAACACTCACCCCGGACCCGCACGTACTCGAAGCGGGCCACATGGGTGGCCAGGCACCGGTCTGTCGACGGCAGAGCCAAGTCCGTCACCACGTCGTGCAACGTCTGCATCTTGATAAAAAACTCTCCACATGGTCCAATGGCATGCCGTACACGTAAGTACATTTTGGCGTAGTTGGTGTGCGCCCAACGGGCCATGTCCAATTTGAAGGCAAATTTCTTCAAATTCGTCCAACCTTTGACCACCGTGCCCAACGCCACGGGCCTGTTGCCATTGATCTTCGGCCAACAGATCCAATTGCCGTCGCAATTCTTCCTGGTTCAATCGGCGTCCCGGGCAATCTTTTCCACATGAACAAGGTGCACCCCACCGTGCCACCCCACCGCTCGGGGGCGATCATGCTGGGTCGGCTCTTCATCAAGGCTTCGCTGGCTTGCAAGAACCGATGGTACCCGTCCAAATCTTTGTGGTTGTCACCCGTGTTCAATTCCAAGGTCTGGAAAGCGAACGGTTGGTAGGCCACGTGGCCGTTGTAAGCGTTAGTGTGCAACAAGCCCACAATCAAGCGGTCGGGGATCCGGCCTTGGAACAGGTTGCCCTCGTCGAAATCCAATTGGTTCTGCAGATGCAAAAAGTCTCGGATCTTGCTGCCCACCACAGTGTACTTGGCCACCTGCCGTTTCCGTGGATCATGCCAGGCCCCTTCCAATTCCCGGTACAACTTGTCCGAGAACTTCAACTGCCAGACATGGAAGGTCAGTTTGACGTCATCTTGCAAATGGCCATTCAAGGTCACCCCGTTCGAGAAGAAGGCCGGGGTATGAAGTAAAACCGGATCTTGAGTTCCACGTTGGGCACCAAGGGTTTGCCCAGATGAAAGATCTCCGAATGTGGCACGAATTGCAATGTGACCGTGTGACCCCCTTGGTACCGTTTCAGGGCTTCTTTGGATTCCAACACCGCCGCTTTCTGGCTCTCGCTCAAGGCCGTGTAGTCGGCTAGTCCAGCTTGTTGGCCGTCAGGGGCGTGGGAAAATCCAAGGCGTTCAAGGCTTTCAGGCCATGGCGGTAGCTGGTGAACCAACCTTGCGGTTCCAAGATGGTGTCCCCCTCGTCGTTGGAGTAATTGAGCAAGGTTTCCAAGTAAGCTTTGTAGGCATACGTGTCCGTCTGAAGACTGATCAAGGTGCCGTTGGCGTGCACCGTCACTTGCAAGTGCAAGGTGACGACCGTCACGCCCCATCCCATGGGGGCCGGTCGACCATCACCGTCGGTCACGCGCAAGTCCACCACATCAAAGAAGAGTTGACGCACCAGCACGTACTGCATGTGCTGGGGTTCGAAGAGTGTCCGGCCCCGACCCGTGGTCTGCACTTCCACGTCATGCAAGATGTCGGTCAGATGCGTCCCCACGTGACGACTCTGGCTCACGTTGCTGTGGACGTACCACGCCGACAGCGCCGCCGTTCGAAGAGCATCTCGAACCACCCGCCGCTCAGGTCGTTCAATTCCCACGAGTATTGTTGCGACAGGACCACGCTGTTGCCGATCTTGTCCCCAGCCGGCACGGGTTGCCAGGCCCAATCTTTGGCCAGGGTCATGGGATTGACCGTGAGCCACCTCATCAAGTTGGGCCCAGGCACGCGGCCGCTGGCGTCCATGCCACCCATCCGTTGCATCAGATCTTGGCGCATGCCCTACCCGATGTCCCCCTTGTGCACCACCCGTCCGTTGTCGACCACCAACGTGTCCGGCTCAGGCCAACGAAACTCGGGCAGGAAGGTGGCATCCCCTTCCATCCAAGACCAACCCCCTTGCACCGCATTCCAGTACTTGCGTCATAGATCATCCACCACCGCTTTCACGAGTGACGCCCCGTCGTGGATCGTCCCACGGTCTGCCACGCCCTCGATGTGCGTCTCGGCTTGGATGCCCAGGCAACTCACCCGTTGCTGATCTTCGAACGAAAAGAAGTAGGCGATCAACGTGCCTTGCAGATACACACGCAACGTCTCTTTCCAACTCTCGTGCGGAGCCTCGTTGTTGTCGTCGTTGTCCGGCACACTCAAGCTGACCAATCTCAACACCCACCACCCGACTTGCAATCAAAGGGGTGGGTGACGTGGGTTCGGAAGGCCACGTCGGTGTTCTCGGGAACCCGTCGTCTTCGGCGTCGCTGGGCAACGTCATGTAAAACGCATCCATGATCCCGTTCATTCCTGCTCGTCCCCTTTATACGTCCTGTCGGAAGTGCAAGGTCAACAGGGTGCGCCCTTGCCCGAACCGGACCAACGTGCCGTCCGTCTTGGACACTTGCATTTCCAGCACTTCCATGATGTCATTGTGCACGGGATGGTACTGCACGTGCAACGGTTCTAAGTACACTGTGCCTCGGCCTTGGCGCCAGTACTGGACTTTGCGCAACAGGTCCGTCACTTGCCGTCCCAAGATGTTGCTATTTCCGGCATTGCAATAGACGTGCAAGGTCCGCGCCGGGTGGTCCACCATTGTGCGAAACGCGTTGTTCAGGTTCTGGAACCGCCAATTACAGTTCATGCTCAGTGCCAGATAGTGGAAGCCAAACTGATTGGTGCGAACCATCCACCAGACGGGTTGATTGGCCGAGTCAACCAAGTCTTTGTTGGCCCCGACCATCGTCGTGACGTGGTCGGTCGGAAACTCCATGCACAGGTTGGTCCCTAGGATGAGGCCCCCGTCGGCCTTCTTGAGCAACCACACCATCTTGAGAGCCAATTTCTGACTGAGGATCAGGACGGGTGTCCTGACCCCGTTCATCTTGGTCTGGGTATTGTCGATGATCAGGTTGCGGTGCAGGCCCCTTGTTTCCATCGAAACGTCACATACAAGCGTTTGCCATTTGAATCCTCGAACCAACTGCCTGTGACCGTCGTCGTCCTGGCACACTCAAGGGCGTTGATGATGGCTTTCACGAAACTTTCGCCATCCACCACCAATTCGAGATGGTCGATGTCGGCCATCTGGACTTGCTTTTCGTGGGTGACCCCACCCTGCGGATACCGGATGACGTCTTTGGTGTACCATTTGCTGTAGGCCAGGTACTCGGGCCCACCAGCTCGTACAGATCGACGCACGCATCCGGCAAGGACAGGCTGCTCAACCCCACTTGCCATCCACGGCCTTTCAGACGCAAAGTGTACAGCAACCGCACTTTGAACCAGGAATTCGTCGTTACTGGCGTCGCTGGGTAACGTCACGAAAAATCCTTCGCTCATCCCGGGGTCTGCAAGGCCTTCTTGGCCACCCAACTGTCGTACTTGCTCGGCCACCCTTTCCAAGGCACCAACACTTGGTTTCCACTCCGTTTAAGTACTTTCTCGATGCGGAGCAGCGCGTCGTCGTCCACCGTCACTTTCTGCAACTCCTATTCGTAAAACCTGCCTTCCAACAGTGTGCCGTCCATCTCTTCCACCTTACATGTGGGCATGGACCCCGGGCGCACAGCGTGCGCACCACAAACACTTCTTGTCCAGCTGGGCAAGTAATTTTTCTTGAATGGTCTATGGTGTTGACCCAACCGCACGTGATCCCCCACTTTCCATCAGGGCCGCTTCTTCTTGCGCTTCCAATGTGGGCCATACAACGTGTGCCACATGTCGCTCTCATTCTTAGGGGTCACGTCTCGAGGGGCCCTGCCGATGCTACGATGCCGGCTGGCATTGTAGGCCTTCAACAACGCCGGCAGCACGTCGTCGAACCGGTACGTGTTGGCCGCTGTGAAATACCGGTACATGTGCCCTTACAAAGTTCGATTGAACCGTTCCACCACCGCCGCTTTGGCATCCCCGTGCGTGGAAAAATGATGGATGCCTTTCTGTTTCAACAAGGTCTGAAACGGTCGGTTGTAAAATTCTTTGCCCCGGTCCATCTGCAACCGTTGAGGACGCCAGCCTCCTTGTTTCAAGATGGATCCGAAGGCTTGTACCAAGGCGGCACCCATCTTGGTCTTGAGTGGCCCGACCCACGCAAACTTGGACAAGACGTCCACCACGGTCAACAAGTAGCAGATGCCATGGTTGTGACGGGCCAACCGTTGCACTTCCACCAGATCTGCCACCCACTGTTCGTCCACGTTGAACACCAGCACCGGCAAGATGGGAAACCGACGCCGTTGCAGTTTGTGCAATGTGTACGCCAGATCGCCTTCGTACGCGGATCCAGAGCAACCGACCCATGCTCGGCAACGGTCAGGATACGTTTTATGGACAAGGTGGAACCAGACGGCCGCCTCGGGCTCCGGGTTCCGACGCACCAACCACGCGACGAATGCAGCGTAGTGCCCCCAATGAAAGAGGGATGATCGAGCAAGACCCCGAAGACGGTCATGGGGACTGGACGTCCTGCTTGTCATCGTCATCATCCAGGTCGAGCCATCGGTATGGCAGACCCGCCAAGTCGATCACACTCGTACACACCCACATCCTACTCACAAATGAACCCACGATTCACAACACTTCCTTTTATTGACTCATAGGTTACACAACGTTGCAAGGGCTGCTGGCAGGGTCCGGTACTTCTTGGCATAGGGCGAGGCGTGCCACAGCATCGTTTTCAGGGCGCGCGTGCCCACCACGGCGCTGAACCCGACAGCGTCGGGATCCCGTCGTCGTCGTTCACGGTCCGGGTCAGCACGAAATAGGGTCGGCTGGTAGCAAAGTACCCGAACACCAACCACACGTTGCGGTCCACCTTGTACAAAAAGATTGGTTTTTCTCGTTGCCGCTCCAACGCCACGCTCCAGCCCATCATGCCGTCCTTCTGCAAGAAACCAAACGCCACCACCACTGTGTCGGCATCTTTGACGATGTGGTCATTGCGGCTTAACAACTCCCACATGGGTAGGCGCAACCGTTCGCCAGGACGCGGGGGTGGCACTTGGCACAAGGTGCGCCATCCTTCTTCCAGGGC
The DNA here is from genome assembly GCA_014634185.1 of Astreopora myriophthalma. NCBI lineage: Eukaryota > Metazoa > Cnidaria > Anthozoa > Scleractinia > Acroporidae > Astreopora > Astreopora myriophthalma. Next base: position 143,687 of record BLFK01001001.1, on the reverse strand, counting down.
TTTGTGCGTTAATGGCGTCACGTCTTGCTTGGCGTGGCGATGCGACGGTCTCACCACCACGCGGCAAGGGATGCCCAGTTGGGTAGCATATGTTTCCACCAATGTATTGGTGTCTTGGACCCCTCCCGTCACCAAACACGGGTCCGTCATGATCACGCACTTCACTCAATTGGCAGCGTGGTCGGTTTCCACGGGACACGCGTGCCACGCGTCTTCCTCAAAATGTTTGGGCGTGTAGAAACAGTCTCTGTACGGTTTAGAGGTCGGAGAGTCGGCTGGCGTCCACACGCAGGCCCTCTCGTAGGTGCTGTCGAGTTCGTCAAAGTAGATCAGATCTTTGTCCTCTTTACAGTCGTCGCACAAGAAGCGATCCAGGATCCGGTCGATACGCACGTGCCACAGGCGTCGTTCCTCGGCTTCTTTGATGGATTTTCGGCAATGGACTTTGACCTCTGCGACATGGCAATGGCCACATGGGTTGAGTGGCCACGCCACGCTCCCTCCCTCTTATAGGGGCGTTCCTTGCCCGCCCAGCTTGCCGGGACCTTCACATGTACGCGCGCGCATGGTAGTGCACGTGCTCTGGGTTTTTACGGGCCAGCCGACCTTTTCCAACTCCTGCATGACCTGACTGGCCTGCCGAGTCCTCCCATTGGCCGGCAATAAGGTCATCCCGTCGTGCACGGCGAGCGCAGACCCACAGGTATAAGAGCAGCGCACCGGCCGGCTCGGTGTCATTCAAGTGTCTCAACATAGTTTAGCAATATGATCTCTTGGGAGTATGGCGATCTGTCTCCGGCCAAGTACCCGTGGTCCGAGAAGAAGACTCAAAGACCCCGCCCAAGAAGATGGACCACCTGTCGGGCATGCGCACGGATTCATTGCCGTCAGAAACCCACCGCCGCCCGTCAGAAAGCCCGCAGCCGAACGCCAGCACGCCGTGGGATGCGGGTCCGCCTCCACGCTAGAGAACCCAGCCGGTGCCTGTACCCACCACCTCCGAGCCTAAGGCGGCCAAATTGGACATGCGCGAACCGCAGACCTTGGAGGATTTGATGGCCAGCAGCCAGTGTCCCGTGTGGGTGGGCCTCAACAAGGCTCCCGCATTGCTACATGCCCTCGAGTTCCAGTTTCATCCCAACACCAAAGAGGGCCCATTCTTCTGCTACTGCAGCCAACCCGCCCGCGTGGCCCTGGTGCAACGAGACACACCCAACCAAGGGCACAGGTTTTTGACGTGCCGTCGCTCTTACGACCAAGAGTGCGACTTGTTTCAGTGGACGGATCGCCCATGGTCAGCCGAAGTCCGTCTACGCCGCGTGGCCTTGTTCGACCCGTCACCACCTCTCAGCTGGGACCCGCCCCCGCATCCAAAGCCTACATTGCCGGTCCTCCACACGGTCTTTCCGGCCCCCGAGGACCAATGGAAGGTGCCATCGCCGGTGAGGGAGCGACCTCAGTATGCATTTATGCCGTCCTCCAAGTGGAGTGCTGCAGACAGAAACTACAAGGGCAACTGATTGTGTGCGTGGGCGTGTGGACTTGATTGTGTATAAAAAAGCAGCTGGAACTTTTCAGAGTCAGTCATGGATCGAACCCTGTTGAACAATGTGTGTTTGGTCATCATCATCATCGGATGGGTACGGATTCCATTTGAGCAAGAAAGATGGATGGGCCACCTACCTCCCGTGGGAACTCGGTTGGTGCGATTAGACCGGCCAACAGCACGGGTCCACACATTATGCCCACCCGTACCTCTGGCGTCGCCTGGATGTGGCCGATCGCAATACGGCTCAGTACGTACGAGAATGCGTGCACGGTTTGCCTTTCTACACCCACGAGAGCGAAAACGCTGCTCCCTTGGGCGAATTGCCCGAGGACCTTTGCACCTTGTACGAACATTACAAGACGCCTGAATGTCCCCACGTGGCTTTCAAGGGCGGCCATTACGAGAAGGACTTGCTCAAACAATTGAACATTCCATACTTTGATCTGGAATACGTCGCATGCCCCAAGTTCGACAACCTGACACGCTTGACCACCATGGCGTCCTGTGGTCATCACGACGATCCCGACCGTCATCATTGCCCGAGGGTGGAATGCTACCATTTCGTGCAGTGGATGCTCGGGGCTTTGGGACGCCAGAGAGACATGCACTTTGCCAACATGGAGCTGGTGCAGCGATTTTTGAGTGTTTGATGTTTGTACATAGGAAAAAATTCATTAAATTTGTTATTCATTTTTTCATAACTGTGTGGTCATTGCTTTCGCATCATTTAAAGTGGGGTCTGAAAAGACCCCGAGGGAGGAGTCCAGGGAAGGTCCAGGTCTGATGGTGGGGCTTGGGTCAAGTTGGTCCAACGGTCCGGGTCTGTCAGGGGATCAAAGGTGTGTGGCGCGGCATGGGTCTGGGGTACAACTGGCGACACCCAACAGGGTGGAACCAGTGGCACCACGAACAGTGGAACCATCCTGGGCAGCCTCGACTGGGCGGGTTCGTCTTCCGCAACAGTGCAAACTTCTTATAAGGACAGATGGATAGCTCCTTGATCAATGGTCGCATGCGTTCTCTCTCCATGTTTTCTTTCATTGTCAAAATAATGACTTCCATCTCGGGTGGGAGCAGGTCCCAATAACTCTTCATGTTGGATTTGGCGTGTCTCTCAGGGAGTCCTGCCTTTTATTGAGTGCACCTCGACCAATGGGAGCACGGATGAGTCCCATGTGGTTGGAGGAGTCTGTTGAGGGGGTACTCCTATCCCCCCTTCAGGTAGGTTTTTTTGAGAGAGACCCAGGGCAAGACCCTGATTGGTCCGCCCGGGTCGTGTCACGTACCTCTCGAAGTCTCTATAAGAGCGGACCCCACTTGTGGGGTCTCACTTCACTCTCAACCTTAGTGTCACGAGGGACGGGGAGTCGCTCGAATTTTCCCACACATTTCCATTCGTTTTTTAATTCATTTAATTTGTTTTTTATTCATGTAATTCCTTTTTTAGCCATTAAAATTCGTTTTTATTCATTCAAAATGCGTTTATTCATTCAAAAATGCGTTTTACTTCCTTTGGGCCGTGACTTCCGGTTTGATGACGTCCTTCCACCCCTCGGCTCTTCCTCAACTCTTCGGGAATGACCTTTGGACCATGATGTCATTGCACGTGAGCAATACGTGACTTTGACTCTCTCCAGACCTCCTCATGCCCATATATGGGCATCGAGTAGTAGGGCTGACCCCTCTCGACCAATCAGCTTGCTAGGGCCCTCAGGTGACCCCCTTTACTACTCAAGCCATTTAAAATTCTTTTCGGGGAAGAGTTCTTTCTTACGCTCCATTGACCCAATCCATAGTGCTTCAGTTTTCTTGTCATTAAGTTTGAGACCAGAAGAAATCCTGAAGTTCTCAATAGTATCAAAGGCAGCTGATAAGGAGCCTTGGATATCGTTAAGGGTCAGGGTTGTGTCGTCTGCGTATTGGCTTCATTTTATTTCTGTATTATTCACGGTGATTCCTTTAATATTAGTGTTAGCTCTGATACCTTTCCCTAGGACTTCAACCAAAAGTATAAATAGGTAGGGCGACAAAGGGCAGCCTTGCCGAACACCCCTTTGTAGCTTAAAGAATTTACTTGACTATCCATTATTTAAAACGCAGCTTTCAATGTTGTTATAAAACGTTCGAATCCAAGTTGTCAAAGAGGGGCTGAACCCAAAATATTCAAGCATTCCATTGACAAATGACCACTTGAGTGAGTCAAAAGCTTTTTCGAAATCAATAAAAAGTAACAACCCAGGGATGCGTTGTTCTGCTGCATAGTTTATAATACTATCGATCAGTCTAATATTTTTTCCAATAAATCTGCCTTTTCGAAAGCCCGTCTGATCATTGTTAATAAGTTCTGGAATAACCTTCTTTATTCGATTAGCAATGGCTTTCGTAGCTATTTTAAGCTCACAGTTCAGGAGAGTTAGAGGATGCCAGTTTTTAATAAAGTGTGGATCAGCGTCCTTTTTGGGAATAAGTTTAATGATGCCTCGTTTCTGTCATACAGAAAGAGTCCCCTGATTGTAGGCGTAGTGAAGGGCACTAATTAAACTAGAAGCTAACTCATCCCAAAAGGTTTCATAAAACTCGGCTGGCAAACCATCAGTCCCAGGTGTTTTTCCTGAATCCATATCCTTTAAGGCTTCTTCCTTTAAGGCTTTAAGGCTTCTAAATATGTACGAATTTTATATCTTATGTACGAGGTAACGGTCTGGAGCCAATATGCTCCTTACTCCCAGCTACTGTAAATCACCCCCATGGCTACCGGCTACGGTCTGGGAGTACTCTCCAGCCCGCCCCAGGGTGAACACTGACCGTCTAAGGAACTTTATCACTTACAGATAGGCGTAGAGACTTTGGAACCAATGTCCATGCTACCTACCTACCTACCTACCTACCTACCTACCTACCTACCTACCTACCTACCTACCTACCTACCTACCTACCTACCTACCTACCTACCTACCTACCTACCTACCT
>BLFK01001001.1:131634-136769 GCA_014634185.1 Astreopora myriophthalma | reverse complement strand
AAGAGAACCTTTTTTAAAAAAAACTCATCGGTCTTTGGTCTTAATGACGTGCAAGCACAAAACTAGGCTCTGCAATCACTGAAAGAAGGGTTGCTTGCCAGGCCGTCCAATAGAGTAATGTTATAGTACAGATACAATTTTGCAACACAGTTATCTTACTCATTTGCTTGATCACTTGTTTCTAGCAGTTTTCCATAAGGCCAGAATCTGCCATTATTTTATAAAAAGCTTGTCCGGTTGTATCTTACTAAAAGAAACCCTCATACCGTTTCTCTGTGCTTTCTTGAAAGTTGGCATCTGCTCTCTTCTACGTTTGATTATCTCCTGTGGAAGATCCTGAAACATCTGGTATTTGGTCCCTTTAAGGCGCCTTCCCAGCGAGAAAATATCCTCTACATCCTTATACCAAAGGAATCTAGCAATTATTGGATGCGACCCAGAGCCGTTATGTCTTCCAGGGAGTCGATGTACACGTTTTATTTCAACTGTGCGGGCATTTCTGTATCCAAGGTCGTCTTCCATGAAGTTTCTTAAACTTTCCTCGGTGTTCTCTTCCTCTTCCTCGGGGATGGAAAAGAATTTAATATTTTCTCATCTGGAATATGCCTCAAGATAGAGGTTTTTAAACCCAAGTTCGTTCATTTGATCGCAAAGCATCTTTTTGCTTTTCAGCAGCGAGTTTATTTTTGTGTTGTTTTCATCCAACCGATCCTGAATTTCTTTGCAGTTGTCACCATTAAAAGTGCATGATTCTTTCAAGTCCTTTATGTCCGTCACTGCTGTTAATTCAAATTGCTCAAGTTTAGCAGTTTGAGCTTTCAGGTTCGCTAGACTGGCTTCAATACTTCTAACTGAATTCTCGATAGCGTCGAGTTTGTTTAGCCTTTCCAATATTGACTTCAGTTGTTCAGCGATAGATTCAATCTTATTTAGAGCATCCATCACTTCATCGCTCGACTCATATGCTGCTTCACTGCCGAGGTCGCCGATTTTGGCATCCTTCAGTTTTTTCGCGTCCGGGAAATAGAAATTTTCTCGTCGGAGCTAGCTGAGGATCTGTTTCTGTGTTTTCTGATGTAACCAAAAAGGATTGCAGCCATGTGTTGCACAAAAGATAAGTGAGAAAGGCGGCCGGCTGTTGAAGCAATCCTCACACCGCCATCACTCAACCGAGTCCAAGTGTTTGGAAAGTTGGTGCAACTGACTCCAGGTGTGATTACCGCAAGTTCAGAATTAAATTATTAAGGACGTCATAGCACTGATCAAGAGCACTGGACTTGTGTTGATTTCCAATGATTCATCTTTATTGCAATATTCCAATGCTCAAAACCGTCAAACTAAAATACAAGCAAAACAGCTAGTCTAAGCGACGCAAAAGGACAAAGCCGAATAATAATTGAATATGATAAAACACGAATGCAGGAAACAGCAAAACAACTGAACTAGAAACCGACAAAATAAAACTAAGAAAGGTAAAAACATGCTCTCTTCTTGCTGGTATTGTCTGCGCCGAAAATGTGTTAGGCAGGGCAATCGTGACTTGACACTTATAATCTTGAACGAGCAAACCATTGACCTTCTATTGTAATAAAGATGAATCATTGGAAATCAACACAAGTCCAGTGCTCTTGATCAGTGCTTCGACGTCCTTAATAATTTAATTCCGAACTTGCAGTAATCGCGCCTGGAGTCAGTTACAGTAGGTAAGTAGGAGACCCACAAACAATCACTGCTCACGTCTTCACAGCCAATCACATCACAGGTTTACTAACGGCTACTCCATCTACTGGCCAAGCGAATCGCTCACCAGGGTTTTTGAATTTTCGACTGACTAAAATCGATCACTTGACTCTGAAGATGGCTTCGCACAGGTTGTCGAAACGTCAGTCAACAACAACAGTCCTTCTCAGGACTCCAGTCACCCAGATGACCATTTTCAATTGAGGTACGTTACTCCTGGCTTCAAACCATTTTCTTATATACACTTAGTTATTTCATCTCAGCAAAAACCTAGTATCTTTTACTCTGAACCAGTTTTTCCTACCCTTTCTTGCCAAATTAGCACATTTCAAATGAAAAATGGCACATCCACCATACATGTATCACTACCAGGAATTACTCATTTTTAAGTGGCAAGAACATGACCACTTTACTCATTTTAACAGCAAGTTGAAACCGTAAAAACAAACAATCTCCAATAAGCAGTGTTTACACCACTTCTTCAGAGGCTTTACAGCAAAACTCTTCACCGTTCTCGCACACAGTAAAGTCTACAGTACTGTAGTATGAGCAGACATCGGAAATACATGTACATGTAGCATTGAGCATTGCCCAATCTATTAATACCAAGCCTTAAATTTAAACTACTACTACCTGAAAATGGAACATCCCTGAGTAATGTGGGTCCTAGTCCTTGCCAAAGAGATAACATCCCGCCTTGTTGAATGGCATTCTTGATGACTGTTATAAGCTCTGAGGAAGACATTTTGAAACAGACTGGAATCAAAATTAATGTTGTGTAACCATGCAAGTGCATGGCAGAAACTAATAAGATGGAGGGTCTTTCAAGCAGACATCCAAGAAAGAGTAAAGAATGAAGCATGGCAACAAAAGGGAGACAATTTCCTACTACTGCTGCAGAATTTGAATCTGAAATTACGGGCTTGAACTCCAATAAAGGTTCTGGTCCTTTTAGTATACCAACAGCAATACTAAAATCACTTAAATCTATTCTTTCAAATCCTTTGGCAGATATATTCAATCTAAGTTTCTATACTGGCATTGCTCCAACTAAGTTTAAAGTAATCCCAGTATTTAAAAAAAGGCTACAGACATCTCTGAATAATTATCGTCCAAGTTCCCTCCTATCAATTTTTAACAAACTTCTTGAAAAGCTAATGCATAAAAGGTTTTCAGCCTTTCTTGGTAATAATTGTTATTCTAATCTATTAGATTTCCATCTTTTTGCTGATGATGCCAACTTGTTTTGTAAGCATAAAAATTTAAGACACCTTCAAGCTATACTAAATAATGAACTTGTTAATGTTCATACCCGGCTGTGTGCAAATAGGCTTCCCCTTAATATAAACAAATCGAATTTTCTACTCTTTCATCCTCCACAAAGGAGGCTGCCATTTGACGTGAAGCTTTTTGTAAACCGTAAAAAACTGTGTAAGGTACCTAGAAGTTTTGATAGACTTGCATCCCAATTGAAAAAATCAAGTGAGTTACATCAACAAAAAGATCAAAAGAAACATTGGCATTCTCTCAAAACTGTGCTACTATCTTGAATTTGATATTCCAGTTAGCCTTTATTATTCTTTGATATATCCTTTTTCAACTTACAGTATTAGTTCGTGGGGTAATACATACCTTACTACTCTCCAGCCCTTATTTGTTTTATAAAAGAAAGTAATCAAGATCATGACCTTTTCTCATTTGAATCAAGCTTCTAGTCCACTCCTCAAAAATTTAAATATTCTTAAACTAACTGATCATGTTATGCTTTCTACTGCAGTGTTTATGTATAAGTTTTATAAAAGATTACTACCTTCTGCTAGTGTTCAGTATGTGTTCAGTGTATTTGTGTGTCTGTGAGTGAGTGAGTGAGTGAGTGATTGAGTGTGTGTTTGTGCCATCTTGCCGACCCCTAATTACTTATTGATATGCCAGTTTTATTTAACCTCATATTGGTTCTACTAGCCCTTATCAAGGGCTAGTAGTCAATCTGCCTGGTTCTACTAGCCCTTATGGTGGCAGCCAGTGCTCTATCTTTTCTGCACTGTTTTCTATGCGTATTGTAAAGTAGGCAAGTCGAGTACAAATAAAGTTGTTGTTGTTGTTGAACTCTGTTGCAGAATTATTGGGAACAACTACAGCTGTCAAATGCCATGGAATTAATTACTCACAGGAGTGTTGTTAAACCGATAAAAATAGGTTCCAAAGCAACAAACAACATACCAGCCTTGTGACCAATGAATTTCAAATGAAGACAAAAAGACAGAGCAATAATAACTCTCATGGAGTTATTCTATTGGAGAGATGACTGTGTAAATACAGTACATACAGACGACTGCCACCAGATATCACAAAAAGCGTGTTTCCCTCACAATGAGGGAAATATGCCATTCTGGTTTACAAGCTTGTCAATGACCTGGGATGACAGGGGGTTTGAAAATTGCAAGAGGGTCAGTTTAATGAGACAGTATAAAGGGTTTAAATGTCAAACTCATGCTGACACTATGTGAAATGTCACACCTGAATGAAAACTGTGTCATAACGACAGCAATTTGATTGCATTTTTTTATGACCCTTGGAATGCCGTGCAAAAGATGGGATTTATGGTTCAGCCCTTGTGAACTTTGCACATACTGAATCTAGTACATATTTATTCAGCAAACAAGTTCCTACACACTATTCACTGTTATTATGGGAACAATACCTTTATAACTGAACCCTTTCTTTGCCTGCATTTTGGTCCTGATCATTTCTACTGGAGAGATACATGTAATGGAAATGGCTGCAAATTAAAACAATTATTAGATCACTATACACTTGCCAAAATCAAATTGCAAATATATTTTCACTAAACCTGCCCCCCCCACCCTCCTTAACCTCTCACAAATGCCCTACTGAAGTAAACCCTCAAATCCAATCCCCAACAGGTGCATTAACCATAAACCACTGGCTGTAGTCATACTTTAACACAGAACAAAATGAATTTACAGGCAGGAGAAATCAAAACATTTCCTTAGCCAGGAAAAACCAATTATGTAGCAGTGCTTCAATTTTGCAGAAGCGATCTGAACCAACAACCTAAATTAAGTGTTCCTGGTTAAATAATTTGACATAATTTAGAAAACTAGTTGCACCTCATGGCAAGCAGTCTTATTTTATTATTTGTATGTCTGACTGAATTTGCAAGAACATGCCTGCAAGATTTTTGCTTGCACCCATTCAAGCCTCTCCTGTTACTGAAACTTGAGGGCATAGCCATCAAGGGCTACTCTGTAAAATAGAGCAGGGTGAGGGCTAACTTCTAGTGGCTGATTTGCAAATGTCAGTAAAAAGCACCACCAATTGGGGGGGGGGGGCAATTGTGGGCTATCAACTGCAGTTCACTATTCTTTGATTGC
>BLFK01001001.1:104134-111634 GCA_014634185.1 Astreopora myriophthalma | reverse complement strand
TGCACGCTACTTTCAAATTTACAATGTGTGATAATTAAGTTGCCCAATAAAAGTTATGTAATTTGAGTTGAAAGAAGTCAAGCTAACCTGAAAAGCTAACCCAAAAAGCTAACCTGTCAAACTGTTGGACATTTTGAAGTTTGCATTTTTGGAATTACATCAGCTACAGGTGCAGTCACAGGAGTTTTTCTCTATATTTTGTCAACTCAACACATCATTTCAATGCTTGTAAGGCCGAGTTCCAAGTTACTTTCTTTGTATTTTAGATCCCTCTTTGTATCTGCCTTTTTTTCTCTTGGTTTACGGAACATACCAATATCTTTCATTGGCCAAGAGAGCAAATACCAATACAAAGGAAGAATCATATTGGTATTTGTTCCCTTGGCCGATGGAATAATGGTTGCCATTTTGGAATAAGGTGTATTACAACATGATCAGTAATAACTGGAATGATATCAGCATACGGAAGCCATTTGTGGAAACTAAGCTATTAATTAACTAGGCATTCTGCATACTGCCTGGACTGAAATGTCAACATACTAATACTGGCATCCTCGCCATTCTGTCTGTATAGCAAATGAATGAGGTGGTGAGTTTTAAGCTCAGTCTTCTTCATCCTCTTTAACACCAAAGACTGCCCCGGATACACAGATGCACATTGTCCCTGTCTCAACCCTCTCTATTCTCAACAAGCCTGCAAAGCTGTACTGTGTCTGTGGTGTCTATGTAAGCCACAAAGCATTATGGGCTTGGTGTTGGTGACCACCTTGAAAGCATGTGTATTATTAAAAAGTGTGTTGTGCTTATGGTGAATTTAGTGTCATAGGCATGCCATCCAGTCTGCCACAGTATATTGTTGACGAGAGTAGTTTTCGGTCCGCCTTCATAGCCAGCAGATACTGAGATATTCCTGTAAGAATCAGTATTTTCAAGGAAAATGGCCGAGCAAAGTGATACCTCACTGTGTAACTCAATGGCAATCAGTCAACAGTGAGTCAGACAGCTCATCTGGTCCAACTTGTGACATTGCAAGTTTGAAATCTACCATGCTTCAATCCCAAGAAGATCAAAACACCTTATCTGTCCGTTGAAAATGCTGGAAACATTCGTTTGAGCTGTATTTACTGGCAAAAGAAGTGTCAGATGACAAACAGACGGTGGCTACGTTAATGCAAAGCACGGGAACAGAAGTGCAATAGTTATACTACATGTTAGCAGCCACGGAGGAGGTATTAAAACCTTACGCAGAGATAATAAAAATTCTGGATCGTTATTTTGTGCCAAAAGTTATTGTCCCCTTCAAAAGGCATGTATTCAGACAACTGGAGCAACAAAGCAGAGAGAAGTTCAATCAGTTTGTGTGCAGACTTCAGCTTGATAGAGAAATGCCTGGACTCCAAACTGAGCCAAAAATTTCTGGAGAAGACTAATGCTACACTAGTAGACCTTCATATTGCGAGTCTATGGGAAAGTCTTTCACGCCCCAAACAGCAAGTGTCAATTTCATCAGGCAGAGCAAACTGCAGAACAGGGGGAAGGGACAAAGTGTAACCAAGAGAAAATCCAATGAAAAACCTAAGGCAGGTAGGTCACAGAGGTGTTATAATCGCAATCATTTTGGCCACTTTGCAAAAGACGCATGTTGCCCAGCAAGGGATAAATGCTGTGGTGAATGCTGGACACAAGGACACCTTGCAGCCTGTTGCAAGAAAACAGGAACCAAGAAGCCATTGACTGGGACCAAACAGGACAGCACTTAGTGGAAAAGCCTTTCATGTAGCAGATGGAGCAGCTGAATGAGGAGATAAATATACATTTGATGTGGGAGGGCAGCATCAAGCTGTAGAACTTAAAGTTGGTGGAGTTGATTTGATAATGCACTGTTTGATTCAGGTGCCTCATGCAAGTTGATTAACTTTGAAACTAGGAACAGTCTGAAATAGAAAGCATATTGAGTGTGAGGCTGAACAGTGCAACAAGAAGTCATTTGCATACGACCGCATGTTGGACCAGTCAGCGTGCCTAAGTTTGCTCAGTGGTGACAGAGCGGAGTGATGAAGATATTTGAGAGGAGTATACAGATATCATTTCTGGAGTTGGAAAGCTGAAGGATTATCAGCTTAAGGAGCACATTAGGAAGATGTTACGCCAGTAGCCAAGCAGATGTGGAGACTTCCTTTTGGCCACAGAGACAAAGTTGACCAGAAACTGGATGATCTGCTAGACAACGACATCATTGAAGAAGTACAAAACATTCCTACTGCATGGGTGTCACCCTTGGCCGTAGCCCCTACACAAGATGTTGACATAGGAATGTGTGTAGATTGTGCCGAGTAACATCCTATCTGTACAGTTGAAGAAATCCTGCACGGCCTTAATGGTTTCGAAGTCTTCATCAAACTGGACCTCAGATAGGGATTCCACCAAACTGAGCTGAATGAAGAGTTGTAGGAAATTATGATGGTTGTGACACACCAGCGGTTATACTGGTACAAAAGATTGATGTTCGGAATCGCTTCAGCACCAGAAGTATCAGATCATATTGGATGTTATTCAAGGCTGCAGTGGAGATGCAAACATTGCAGATGACTTGATTGTCTATGGAATAGACCTGGAGGAACATGACAGAAGCTTGCATGCAGATTTACAGTGGCTGTGAGAAGGGGTTGACCTTAAAATGAGGAGAACTATCAGTATAGACTACAAAATTGACTTTCTTTGGACATGACCTTAATAGTAAAGGGTTCACACCCAGTGAGAAGATTGCATACTGTACTGTAGTACTGTAGTAGATGCCCAGGCACCTACTACTGTTTCTCTTGTACAGCTTGTGCAGTACTTGTCCAAGTTCATTCCTGATTTCAAGAACGTTGCAGAACCCCTTGTAAACTGCTTAGAAAGGGACAAACCATCTGGTGGCATTTCATAGGCTGAAGCAGCTCATGACGTCAGTGAATGCACTTGCTTACTTTAGAGGTGATTGCAAGACAAGGATCGTAACACATGCAGGCCAGAATGGACCGGGAGCAGTCATTCTTCAACCGCAGGGTGACAAATGGAGGGCTGTGTCATATGCCCCATGACATCTTCCAGAGGTTGAGAGGCAGTATGCATAGAAAGAGAAGGAAGCACTTGTCTTAGTGTGGACATGTGAAAGGCTCCATCTATGTCATTGCCAAGGGGTGCGTTTCAGCTCGAGACTGGCTACGAGCCATTTGAATGTATTTTCAGTATAAGCTTCAAGTCATCCACAAGAATTGGGTGTTGGGTACTTTGACTGCAGTGCCCAACACTACTGAGTAGAGTAACACCCCAGCAAAGGAATATCGTGGATGCCTTGTCCAGACTGAATGAAACCAACCTGAAGGATCTTAGAAGTGAGAGGGAAGATCTTGTCAGATTTGTGGTGCAGGAGAGCACACCAGTTACTTTGATCCCTAGAGAAATTCATAGCTAGCAAGCATGCATCAGCACAATGCTACATACAAGCAAAAACCCAGCGATTCCAATAAGAACCACACTTCGTGTTCACTATACTTTTTGTTCACCGAACACAAAGTGTATCTCAATGACGGACGTGTTTTATTGTGCTGTACTTTTTATCCTGGTTATACACCTCTTCTGGACTCAGCAATGGCTCCTAACATTGGCTACAAAAGAAATAGCCAAGTTTTTTAGACGACTTACACTTAAGCAGGAATTTAATTTAAGCAGTGATTTTTCTTCCTTCTTCCCACCACGAGGAATCACACCATGGCTTGTCATCAAAAGGAAATTTTTCGCTTGCTGCATAAGCTACTACTCCGACAGTTCATCTACCTTCAATCCCGTCATGTTGCTTCTTTGCTGAGTTTGTCTTAATCCTGGTCCTGTTCCAGCTAAAGATAATAGACAGTGTCTTACCTGTGGCAAGGTCATCAGAGCAAATCCAAAATCGCTCAAATGCAACAAGTGCAGTTGAGTCTGTAAGGTGTTGACTATGCAAGCGACTCATATAAACCACTCTATTTATGCTGTATTTTTACTTTGTATCTTCATCTCATGGAAAATTAGTGACAAAAAGCATTCATCAATAAGTTATTATCCACTGAAGAGTTTAAACTCCAGTACCGTGTTGTCAAACAAAATTGTCTTCCTGTGAGTGACGACTCAAAACCAGACCAGAATTAGGACAGCTCAAACCCAATGGACCAAACATGGATATATGTGCTTATGGCTTCCAGATGTTGCCCTATGTCATGGTATTAAGCCAAACCTGGGCCCGACCGCAAAGCCAAAGTGTTCTTCTTGCGACAAGACTGTCAGGAAGAATCAGGCGGCCATACTGTGCAAAGTCTGCAATAGGAATTATCACAGCAAGTGCGTGGGCTTACGAAGAGATGACATCACAAAACTTCATAACTTTCAAGCAGACTGGACATGCTTAACATTTTCCCTACCACAGTTTAGCCATTCACTCTTTGATTTGTTTAATTCAAGCGAACTTTCAGATCACGCGCACTTAAATGATGGGAACACCAACATCTTCGACAGCTTGCAAGGATATGAAATAAGAATTTCGTTACTGGAAGTTTGAACTCTCGCCAGAAGATTCTGTGAACTTCAGGACTGGATGAAAATGTTTGATGTTTTGTGTCTACAAGACACCAAGATTGATACATCATTTTCAGATTCCCAGTTTGCCTTCAAAGGATACGAATGTTATCGTAAAGATCCTAAGAAGGGCGGTGGAAGTGTTTTATATGTATGTAAGTATGTTCGCAAATCCATTCACTCAAGCCTAGTGAGAATTGTCCAGCTTGGACAGCAACTTATGTCTTTAATAAATGTTTATAAACCACCATCAGTAAACAAACCAGGCGTTTACGAGCAAAATGTGTGCAATTTTAGATACAGCCATTGCAAACCGAGGTCGTGTCTTACGTTTGGGTCTGAGACCTCAATTGCGATATTCTAAAACCACAAGACAGTGGGAAACAAGGTCGGACTTTGCTGGATTTTTGCGACATCCATGCCTTGGACAATCTCATAAGGGAGCCAACAAGGATTTCGGTTTCTAGAGAGTCATGCCTGGACAATATCGCGACAAATTCTCCAACATTTGCATTAAAATCAGGAACAACCGAGACAGGCTTGAGTGATCACAGACTGGTCTATACTATTCTTAACAAGAAATCATCCAAACCAGAGACCTTTTTTACGAAAGGCAGGTGTTTTAAAAGTTCTGATGCGAATGCTTTTAACAACGACCTTGCATGTGTGCTGTTTAATGTGGTGTACATATTTGATGACATCAACAACATCTGTTGGGCATGGGAAAAGATGTATACCAACCTGCTTGACGATCACGCACCCATTAGAATGAGAAAGTGTAAGGCAGCATCAGGTCAATCAAAATTTATCATGCCAGAAATAAGAAAGGCCATTTGTAAGCACAACACACTAAAGCAAAAATTAACAAAACAAGGAAAACCGGCGACTGGGAAGCATAGAGTGTTACGAAATTGCATGGTCTCCATGAGGTGAAAGTCTGTTATAAAACATTTTTATCATTTGTGCTACGTTTGTGCTGGAGATTTCAGGGCTTTTTGGCAGTCAATACATCCTCTTGTACACTCAAAAAAAGTGTGCGTAAAACTATTTGATTATTTTAAAGGAACATACTCAAGAAGCAGAGATTTTTAACAATTATTTTACAAATATCACTGATAGGTTAACAATTGATCCATGCACTCCGTTCTCACAACAGTCACATGCCTCTCACTTACCAGCGACACCATCAGTGTCTGAACTGCAAAGTGATCTTATAAATACTATTACTGCAAAGGCAGAAGTTCCCATGGGATGGAAGTATGGTCAGATTACACCTCTACACAAGAAGGACAGCGTGTTGGACAAAGCAAATTTCAGACCTGTTACCATGCTGCTTGCATTTGATAAAGTGTTTGAACACATTGTCCATACACAGATGAGTAGATATTTTGATTCCATTTGTCAGAAGTTCATGTTCGCGTATATGAAATTTCATGGCTGTTCTGTGGCACTATTAACACTTACCGAACAGTAGAAAGAAAAACTTGATCAAAACCATGTCATAGGTGCTGCTGCATTAGACCTCAGCAAGGCATTCAACTGTATCCCTCATGATCTGTTGTTGGAAGAGCTTAGATTTTATGTACTGGATGAAAGATCATGGTCACTCCTTCAGAGCTACCTCTCACATCGCCACCAATGAGTCAAACTGGGAAACAGTTTTTTGTCATGGAAGGTCGTTTGTGGTGGTGTACCTCAGGGTCAATATTGGGACTGCTTCTTTTTAATATTTTCATGAAGTATTTGGCCTATGCTATAAATGAGAGCAGGTTATTAAGCTTTGCAGATGACACCAACTTATATTCATCAAACAAATGTCCCCGAGTAGTAGAAGACTTGATCAATCAAGATTTGTTTTAACACCAGCTTGTGGTTCAAACAAAACGGAATGATCACTTACCAAACAAAATACAACGCCATGGTGTTAGGAAATGCCAATCAGCATAACATCAATATAGAACGTGGGGGTAAACAAATTCCAGTATCCAAGGAGATTTAGATGAAAAACTGAAATTTGATTTACATATCGCGGACATATGTCGCAAGGTGGGGAGCCAAATAAACGCTCTAGGCCGGTTAAAGAATATTCTACCTTGTAAAACGAAGGAAGCCTTGTATCAAGCTTTTATTTTACCTTACTTTTGTTACTGTAGTCAGGTCTGGTATCACTGTGGAAGAAGGAATGTGGAAAAACTTAAAAGAACAAACACGAGGGCCTTGAGATTTGTGTGCAACGATAACACCTCGTCGTACAAACAGTTCTTGGGGTGCATCAGATCACTGTCAACCTTAGAAAATCATCGCACTCAAGACATGCTACTGACGGTGAATAATTTTATTCAAGGCAAGGCACCATCCAGCTTCAATAATCTTATAACTGAGAAGAGAACAGCACACAACCTTTATGGAAATTTAAATCTTTCTATACCTCAAGTGAACACTACAATATACGGACTTAAGTCATGGCGTTATGCTGCAGCAAAGCACTGGAACACACTACCTAGAGAGATTTCTTCCATGGCAGGTTGAAGAAGATTCGACAAGCTGATTCTTATGTTTAATACCCGTAGACTTAAAATTTATCACATTTTGTTTTGTCGGATATTTCAAATTTTCCAAATGTAAATGTGAGTTTGATATTGATGTACTGTACATTACTTAATTTAAATCATGGAGCACCTGGAAGCTAGCGAATAGCTAAGCGTGTGTGTCTTTGTCCACCTTAAATAAGTATGTACGTACATATTTATGTGTGTGCTGTGGAAATGCACCCCGAAAATGTGGTAGTCTAAAATGCTCAAGCTTGACAGTTCCTCACTGGACCTGCTGATCTTGCCGACAGCCATTTAATTTTTCTGACTCTTTTTTTGAAGACCCAACCGAAAACTTGTTGCCCATGCCAAGCAA
>BLFK01001001.1:86634-96634 GCA_014634185.1 Astreopora myriophthalma | reverse complement strand
GAATAAGACCTTAACAGCATCCACTCCAAGATTGCTGACAGTGTAAGATGTGTGGTTATCTATGCATGAAGAATGAACTGTGCACCACAGGAAAACTAGTGCTGAGGGGAGATAAAATTGTGACACCCCAGAGTCTCAGGAGATCAGTTTTAGAAGCAGACCATGATGGACACAGTCTATGCTGACGACTAAGGTGTGGTGGCCCAAAATGGATGTGAGTGTGGAGAAAGTGTGCAGAAGCTGCCAGGGGTGTCAGTTTGTGGGACAGTACTCCCCACCTGAACCAATGCAAAGGACTGAACCACCCACAGGATGTTGGTAGGAACTTGCTGCTAATCTAATGAGGTCACTGCCCATGGCTGAAAGCTTGTTCTTTGTAGTTGATTACTACAGTTGATACTGTGAAGTGGTAGTAATGCAGTCAATTGCCACAGCCAAGATCATCATGGTGTTAACAGGGGTTTTGGCCTGGTTCAGAAACCCCCACTCACTCAAGATTGATAATGGTTTGCAATTCATGAGCAGGGAGTTTGAGGAGTTCTTACGTGAATGCGGAATTGAGCACAGGAGATTCCCGCCACTATGGCTGCAAGCCAATGAAGAGCTGGAACAGCAGAATAGATCCCTGTTGAACACCCTAAATGTAGCAGGAGTGGAAGGGAAGAGGTGGATGGAACAATTACCTTATGTAAGTACCTTATGGCACATAGATCCACACCTCAAACCTCAACATGTGCCAGAGTAGAGCAGACCAGTAAGTGTTTCACAAGAACATCAAGGACAGGGACAGGAGTAACAAGTTAGCTTACAAAGCCTACGTGGATGGCAAGCAGGGTGTGGTACCAAGCCCATAGTTCCTGGAGATCAAGTACTGCTGAGGAACACAAAGATTACTTGGAAACCAGAACCATATACAGTGCTAGCAAGTCAAGTGACAGTCAAGTCCACTGAAGGAGTGATGTATAGTAGAGACAGCTCTTTCTATAAGCTGTGTATTTCACCTGGAGTAGCAGAACTGCCTGGGGAAGACAGTAATGTTAAAGACACAGGTACTTCAGAGCTAAAGCCAATTGAGGCTGACCTTTCTAGACCTTGGCATACTGTCAACCCACCCGACAAGTTTAAGGACTAAGTTCTGTGGAAACCATAAGAGTCTTAAGGACAGTTTAGTATGACATTTTTTCAAAAACATCTTTTGTAACCATTGTTAAGCAAGGTTAAGCAAGGACAGTCATAGTGGAAGGAAACGGATGTAGTGTCTGTAAGCCGCAACGCAGTATGATTCGTTGTTGGAGTCCAGTTGTTGAGAGCAAGTGTATGTGTTGTTAAGAAGTGCGTTGACTTTCAAGTGAATCTAGTGTGTTAGGTGTGCTATCCAGTCTGCAACAGTACAGTACCTATTTGCATATTTATCTCATCCACCTTCTCTGTGCCCTCCTATGCCCTCTGCTGCCATGAATATGTCCACACATGATGCTGTTGGCCAGTCTTGGCTAACTCAGATGTCCCGTGACATGGCCAAAGAATTTCAATTTCCTCTTGTGCGATAGGCATTTCCTCCCAAGATGTTGACATAATTGGTAATCAGTAGCTACATTGTCACTGCTGCCCTGGGTTACCCCCAACATCAAGTGCAGGCATTTTTGTCCTGGGCTCGTACTGATCTGGTATCTGAGTACTGTTGATCCAGAATCATTGTGACCCTCCGAGTTAATTTTGTTCTTTAGTGGCCATTTGGCGACCAACTCTTTAGGTTTAGTCGCCAAAGGATTTTTGGGGGGTGCCAAAAAATATTAATTTGGTTATGTTGGCTTGCAATGGTCACATTTGATATTTAACAAATGATTCGACTACATGCATGTGGTTTCATGTTACTCACATTCATTTTAAAATGTTCCATCCCGATCTTAACCTCCTGTTTTTACATTTATTTTAACTCGAAAATATCCATCCATATCGATCCATTCACCCAAGGCTTCCAAGGAGAAATTCCAAAATTTTCGTTTGTCAAATGGAATGTTTTTCTTTTTGAATGGACTGTTCTATTATTATGCCCGCTCAGGGCGAATTTTGCGGAACTTTTAGCCTCATAGACCATGCCACAGACAACTGAGCGAAGTGAAATACCCAATGAAGGAGGAGATTGTCAGAATTGTCAAGGAAGTGATCAAAAGGAATGGTAATTTTCAGTTGGACTGGACAGATCAGTCAAAGGGGACCAACTCTGAAGGTGGACCACTTTGACCCATAAATTTCCACTTGGACAGAACCGATCCATTCAGTTTTAGACTGAAAATTCTGGAAACTTTGGCTGAATGGATTGCACCCACGGTTTCTGAGGACAAATCATGAAAAACAAATTGATTGCATGCTGATTGCCATGTGTTACAAATTAAGAAAAAAAGGTCACGCACTAGGCAACTGACTTGTGCTCGGTGCAGCAGAAGCTGAACAACATTTTGGGCAAAATCCTACCAACAAAAGCATCCGTTTGAATGAATATCAACGACATCTCATTATCAGCAAAGAGGACCTTATGATTTCAGTATAACTCAGACAATTATCATTTTTGTTTCTTAAAGTATCTATTTTCTGTGGTTGCCAACTTGCCCATCTCTTCTCCAGGTGTGGGTTGTTGTTGACTTTCAAGGAGCTCATCCGCCTTCTAACAGATCTTTTTTTAGTTCTGCTTGGTGTGCACACACCCTCCTCTACCTGGCTGTCTAGTCAGGTGTCTTGGGGGGGGGGGGGTTAGTCACCAGCCACCTGATCATGCAACAGTTAGTACCAGGCTACATGATACTGCTAGCCTGACCTGACCTGAGCCTGTTAAATAAATAAAATCATGTCTAATTTATCAACAGTGATGACACTATACTCAGAAAAGAATCTCTGTGCTCCACATAGGAGTCAAAGCTACTATATGACCCCTAATCACTTCACTACAAGGAGGAAAAGGCCACATATGAACATACCACTGTTGAATTAAAGGGTGGATGAGGAACACGAGGCAATGGTCTGAATGGAGAACCAGGGTTCGCGCACAAACACAGATGATCCATGAGGCCATTGCAGAACAAATAACAATGGGCTAAAAAGAAACAAAAAGCAATTACTGGCCATAAATTTATAGTGCCTGTATGAAGTAAGAATGTCCTTCTTGCTGGCTGAGCTTTGAGAGTCAAGCAAGAGATTAAGGGTCAGGTACAAATGTTGCACTGGATCAACTCTGATTGCTTGACTTGGATCAACATAAAAACAGCTTTTCATTAGTAGATATGGTTAAATATGCTCACTGTAAGTCTAAGGCTAAGGTTAGGGTTATTATTGGGATGATTTCTCAAGGCCTCCTCCGTTTTTACATTGATCCGAGGCAAGCAATCTCAATTGATCCAGTCCGAGGTTTGTACCTGCCTGAAATTAACTTCTCCATCAGACTGAATGGGATCTTTGATATTAGTCTTCAAGCTCTATCACAGGATTCAGTTTTGGCACCTCGTCATCACTCCAGCAGCTTTCCCAACCTCCCACCTGTCAAATCTTTTGTTTGGTTGGTTTAATGGAATATATTTAAGTCAGGTAACGTTCATTGTTTTCCGCATATAAGCTGGGTCACCCATTTTGATAATTTTGCTGATGATTCATATGCTTGTCACTAAAGTGTTGTTGCATTCCAAAGTAACAGACATTGGGATGCAGTGTGTGTGAATAGACCACTTCCATACATTAAGGAACTTGAATACATGTGTCAACATGTTTATTCAAGTTTCTTTGTTTTACTCCTCCATTCGCCTCAACGTCAAGCAGAGAAGGGTGAATATTAATATATCAGAAAAGGTCTGTTAATGTTTATTTACAACACTTTTCAAAATAAAGAAGAATAGGGTTTTCCATTTTCAAATACCTTTGACCATTTCAGCCATATTTAATTTATTATTTATTTCAGAGATTTTTAACCTATTATTAACAGCTTTTATGTCATCTAATCAAGTTGAGAAATCAAAACTTCAAAAAAACTTAACAAGTTAGTATGTTGATCACATTACAATGTGGGTTAAAAAAGGTAAAATTCATTTCACGTTCGAGTGAGGCCTAACACTACCATGAAGTTTTATACCCAAGTATTCCATCAGAGATCAACTCTAGTATTGAAATTGGGCCCACACAAGGACAGAGAAAAACTCTGACTAGGGTGGGATCACTGTTGCTCTACCGACTGAGCTACAAGGCCAGAACGGGAGCAGGCCGTTGGTATATGAGATGTTATTCACAAGGACAAATTCGGCTCGGCCCAAGCCTAAGTTGAGTATAAAACTTCACGGTAGTTTTAGGCCTCACTGGAACTTGAAATTATTTCTATCTATATGCTACTGAAGGACAACAAATAACGAAAAAAGGTAAAGTTAAAATGTTTGGTTTTTTTAAAAAAACCATTAAAATGTGGGTAGAAAAAGGTAAAGTGTTTATTCATACACAGTGATATTTTGAAGTTTATGAAACCCAACTGGAAGGAGGCTGTTATGAGTATGGAGAAAACACGCCCGTAGGCTTCAACTTCAAGAGATTTTAATGATACCTTTCCACTGCACGTGATCCTGAAGATCACGTGACTTACAACCAACTTATCATAACAGAGGCAACACGTGTTAGTGAACAACTCGATATAAAAATTTTTCAATCACATCTGAAATTGAATATTTTGTGGATTTTTTATTATTTACCACACATGGCTGACTTCGTAGAGACAAAATTACGGAATAATACAGCAAGCAAAATCACACCTTTGGTAGATAGCGTATTGCTATTTAAGGCTTACCCAGCCAAAAAGAAAGGTTTCTACTTTAAATATCTGCCAAAAAAGTTTGGGCTATTCAAACCACAAAATTTTAGAACCCAAAGTGACACAAAGTCAAGAAACCTCATTCCACGTCATGCATCGACAACTGTGAATTAGTTTAAACTGAACAATACGGCTTTAGGACAATAATGGACCACTTTTTGCTAAAACTCTTCTCACCTGTGAACATAAAACACACTTTGAGCAATATCGTTTCTTCACGACACCATTTTAGAAAAAAAAAATAGTTTAAAATGGTTAATTTGCCTCTTCCAAAATTCAAATTAACCCGTCTGTTGTTCTTTAATTTCAAATTCGTTCCTTGAAGACATGTTTTATCACTTTTTTGAGCTCAGAAAGGCTCAAAGTAAATTTTCTCCTAGGAATTAAAGTGGACCAACAAAATGCACATCTCAAATACCTGTGAAATAAAGATAAACTCCCTCCGCGCTTTGATCCAATCCACACTTGAGAGCCCCTCCCCAGGGTGGGAACAAACTTTGTTGCCATTTGCACAAAATAAAAATCCAACCGAACCTAAAGTAATTTTTTTAGAAATAGTTCATCTAGACCTTTTTTCTGGCAAAGATAGGGAATTTTCAGCTTTTTCGTATTGCACACCTCCAGGTGATATTTACGGACAGCCGCTCTTAATTTCCTTTGTTTTGTTTTTTATACAATATTTCAAAAGTCAAGTGGTGCAAATTTGCCACCTATCACCACTTTGAATTATTCAGAAATGTTGGGGTCTTTCAGCTTTTCGATGTCATACTTGATACAGACTCCATGTTCTTTCATTTTTTTCCACAACCTAACTCTTATCTTCATCATCATGAGGTCATGCTCACTTCCAACACAATTACAAGAAGAGACTGGTTGAACTTCAAAGAGCCAAACAATAGAGTGCTCGTCAATGTTGAATGTACCCATCACATGACTCTGACCTTGCACAAGCTCCTTGTGGATTATAAACAAAATGGTGGATATGAGCGATGTTTTCCTCTTTGAAGATGACTTTTGATGCAATGATAGACATTTTAGAAGCTGAACATGATGTGGAGGAGCAGTTAAACTGAACAAAGCAGTTAATGAGGCACTTTATGAGCGAGATCAAAGTTGACATCCTTGATCGTTTGTGCTTAAAAAGAGTGTTTTGTGATCACTAACTTATGCCTTTCTGCAAACTCTAATACATTAATACTTTATAATAATAATAATAATAATAATAATAATAATAATAATAATAATAATTCACTAATGGCACAAATTCTGTATGTATATATTCAAATGCACCCTAGCACAATAACTACAATGAAATGGAAAACACTATTCATCAAATAAATAAAGCAAAAATATGAAATATGATGGATATATGAAAAAACTAATATCCCAACAATCACATAAAAATATAAAAATAACAATCTACAACATCATTGCGAACTCGGAATAACTAAATATACAATGTTATTTTCAAAGGAAAGTGTTCAAATTTGACTTAAAACTATAGAGTGAATTACATCCTCTTATCTGTCATGGGATGTCACCAACAGCTTACAGTGTAGGTTCAGCAAACATAGCAGCATAATCACCATGAGAAGCATTAGACTTAAAACAAGGATATCTAAGTTTTGTCGGTACAATTCCTTGGGTTATACCTTGATTCAGGCTTATATACCATTAAAGACTAAATCAAAAACAGCATTCCAATGGTGTATTTTATCACTTGTAATAGCCAGAATTTCAGCTCTCTCTTCTGGTTTGGAGTGAGCAACCAGAAGAGATGGCTGAAATTCAGGCTACACTTAGGGTGCATTTCCTTGGGAGAGTCCAAGGTTTGATTTATGATCTCAGATCACATGAATACTTCATTCCCAAAGAAACGAAGAATCCAAAAATGGATTTTTCAGGAGTGGCAGCCCCAGCATGCCGTTTGGATGTTTGGCTGGCGGTTTCAAAATGGCGGGAAGTTTGAGTTTGATTGACAAACTTTTTGAGGAGGTCCTAGCTGATGATTTACTGCATAAACAGCTTCTTCTTTGCGGAGCAGATGACGAGGCAAGTTTTCTCCTTTTAGCAGCTTGGCCAAGATGGAAAAAAACATGTTTGTACAAAGAACTTTTACGAAAATACCATTCCTAACTACATACGAGAAGACTTCAGAGGTCACTTTCATATGTTAAGGCATATAGTTACAGTTCTGGAACATTTGCATTCCGTACACAACAACATACCTCACTTTACTCACCACAGAGGAAGGACACCTGTTGAGTTTAGAGGAAAACCCTTCTGACGACACTTTGGACACTTGGTAATCCTGAGTGTTTACATTCCCTTGCAGATAGATTTGATGTTTGTAGGGCAACTGCGTACAGAGTGTACAGGGGTGTCCAAAAAGGTATAGTGAGGCACCTGATGGATGATTTCATCACGTTTCCCACTGGTCAAAACGCTGAGAAAGTAATGGAGGGGAAAAAGGGTTTCCCAGGTGTTGTGGGGGCTATCAACGGTACTCACATCCAGGTCAAAGCCCCTAAACACAACCATGAACAATACATAAAAGGCTTCTTTTCTGTCCAAATGCAAATCATATGTGGTCCTGATTTGTTTATTACAGCAGTTATGCACAAACTTGATCTGGTAGCAAAGCTGTTGTCATGGAAACTACACAACTGGTGTCATTTAATACCTTGTCTGATGTACATTACCGGGGCCAAGTTTGAAGAGCACAGCCCTAATATTTCTAATATTTCTGTTATTTGTCTTCCTATGGAACCACTGATGACGTCATCAATTTCCACACAAAAAAATAGTTCTCGAGTTGAATTTTGAGTGAATCACGTCTTGATACTTGATTCTCACAAGGATCGAGACGCCACTGTAAACATACTTCGAACTGGTACTGTATCACTGGGTGGCTTGCTGCAGTCTTCGCCTTTCATTGGCCATGTAGATGTTAACAACTTCTGGTTTTACAGGTAGCTATCTCTGATTGCTGGTAGTAAAGCACAGTCTCCTGCTCATCAGGTGTTGGGCCAGTGATGTTAACCAATTTATTTGAGCATTCCTGTGCTCTTGGAGACGAACATAAGGATCCTGTGACCCGGTCTTGGTTTTCTTTTGAAAGTAACTGCTTTGCCGTTTGAACCGACCTTTCAACCAATCAGTTCACTTGTGGGTAAATGGGACTGGTTGTTCCGTGTTGCAAGTCCCACCTATGGGATAACCAGGAGAATAATTCTGCAGCAAACTGGCATCCCTGGGATGCTTAATTGTGGAAATATTGCCTTCACCTTGTTTATCACCGTTGAGCATGTGGTGCTGGACATGTGTGCCAGCTCAAAATTTCTGCCATGGTAGTTGACCACAATAAGACAGTCTGGAATAAATCTGCGGCCACAGTTTGCCATGGTTGTTCCGGTACTTCATGTGATATCATGGCCTCTTTTGGATTGCATCTATGGAACTCTGAACAGATTGGACAACTTGAAACCATACCTTCTGTTTGATTTTGCATGTGTGGGTAGAACATTACTTCCTTTGCATGGCTTTTGCACTTGACTATCCCCATATCTCCCATACGAATTTGCTTCAGCATTTCTCCTCTTCACTAGGAGCTGTCGGATGACAATGACTATCACCTCTGCCTTGTGTATCAACAGTGTCTTTTACAGACATGTATTCAAAACAGTGTATGTCGGTAACTGGTACTTCCTTCCCAGGCTTGTGACAGACCTTTATATCATACTTTTGGATGGTAACATCATTCTTTGAAGTCGTGGCAGAGCAGCAGACAAAGGCTTCTTTAAAATTGCCCCCGGAGGCTTGTGATCCATGATGATCTCCACAGGTCCGCTGTAGATTTTCTCATGGAATTGTTCAGTTCCAAACACCATCGCATACATCTCCTTCTCAATCTATGCATATTCTTGCTCTGTGGGGGTAAGGGACTTTGATGCATATGCAATAGTTTTGTCATCCTGCCGTAATACTGTGCGAAGACCACGTTTGGAAGCGTCTTCCTCCATTGCCACACTGTTACTTGCACCAAAATAGGCCAAGGATCCTACAGAAGCAATCAGCTTCATCATTTCCAAAGCAGCATCCTGTGCACAATCCCACACAAACCCAGAGTCTTTGTTTACTAGACTTCTCATAGGTTCAGTGGCTTGTGCCAAACTGGGTGTGAACTTTGATAGGTAGTTGACCATGCCTAATAGGATTTCAAGCTCATGCTTGTCCCTGGGAGGTGCATGTCTTGAATGGCAGCAATTTTACTTGGGTCTGGCTGCACTCCCATGTCCGACAGAATGTGATCAAAATAGTTGACTTCGGTTAGTCTGATGACACACTTTAGCAGTCCACCTTATTCCAATCTGTCTCGAATGCTTGAGTTCTTGTTGTGATCCCCCTTTGATGTTTCCCAGACCAGCATGTCATCGACGATGGACTTCAAAACCACCTTCAAATGCCATATCCATGGTTTTTTGTGGATTACCTCCTGGGCTGAGAGGAGTCTCATGGGCATCCAGGTTAACCGGAATTGCCCAAATGGTGTGCTAAAGGTGGTAAGCAACAAGCTGTCATCATCAAGCTTGATTCACCAATGGCCTGAGGATGCAACACTGTCTGAGTGCTACTGGCATTCTGTACGAGGGGTGCATGAGTGGCACCACATCAGGTTTCAGGTGAATTTCGTGCACAGGTTTTCCAAAATTTTTTAAGGATCTTGATCAAAGATTTAGAGGAAACAAGTTAATTCTTGAACACAGAAAATAGCTATGAAGAAAGCACTTGAAATCCACATTGCCCTCAGAACACATGCAATGTATGTATTCCTGTTTTCCATTTCGCACAACTGGCTTTTTTACCTCACTGATAACAGACAAAAGGACACTCATCTATAACACTTACATCTTTAACAATTCAACTCTGCCTGCAGGAGCGATGGCATTTCTTCTTTTCAGCATTGAATCGAAAATTCACACGCGTTCACTTTTCTTGCTTATCTACAAAACATAGAGATCACTAGCCACCATCACGCAATGCAGAAAATGCTGCGAAGTAAATGTGTAATGTTGCTCTGTAACAAGTTGAGACAGACAAACTCAGAAAATTTGAAACGGTTTCAAACTCACTTACCAAATATCAAAACGAAAAAAAACG
>BLFK01001001.1:71634-76634 GCA_014634185.1 Astreopora myriophthalma | reverse complement strand
TGCCCTACCAGGCCACCTACTATTGCTCATCAGCTTTCTACTGAAAAATATTGCAGTTCTGCATGAAATCAATTAAAATAAAGGCCAGAGCCAGGCTACCTGTTGCCTCTTGTTACATATCAACTTCAAACACAAAATATGACTGTTTTGTCGTGAGTCATTCACATAATTAAACAACTTAACAGTATACACAAAATGCCAAGAGAAAATTTGTTTTTTATCTCAAGTTCAGTCAAGCATGCAGAATCTGAGAACCAATGACAACACCACTTGAACGATAGCTACAGCCATACTCAACTGAGACTGAAGTGTGTTATCAAGACATGTTCTTAAAATTATGTGCTTTCATTTTTATTGTGCAGCATGCCTTTTCAAAAATCACCATAGAGGATCCAATTCAGCGAGTGTCAACAACTTGATCATAGTCAGTGTTGGAGGGATGTGTTAAAAAATCTAAATTTACACCTGCCGACACTGCCTTTGCCAGCGAAACATTTAGAGTGTATGCTGTTAAGATACCTTCAATTCACTGAATCTAATACAACCTTTTAGTAATAGGCGGAGTTCAAAGAAACCAAGCAGACATGTCATTTGTAATTAAATTATACTGATTGGCTCCCAAAATCAATCGATGACAGGACCAATTGTGTGATGCATAGCATACATACTTAACAGGATAGGCATACCTCTTTTAAATATACTCACACATACTTATTTATTTTATTTATTTATTTTTTAATTAGATTCTCTCCATTCATTAACTAAATACATATAATAGAGTTTACAAAGTAGGTAAGTTATTACAGTTACGATGTATTTGGTTTTTAGTTCTTTCCGGAAAGAATATTGAATGGAGATGGGCGCATTATAGTAAAGACTAACTAAAACAGATATAATTCAAACAATAGCTCTATTATATAAAATAACACACATCACGAAACGCAAGGTACGCATACAGACATAAAGTACACACACAAACACACTAACTGAATGCGTAAAGAACAGACTAATACTGAGCAAGATAACATTTACAAAGTGCTTTTTTGAAAGAGGTTTTTGTTGTTAAGTCTCGAATACAAACAGGGAGGGCATTCCAGTAATTGCCAATAACAGTAGGGTAGAACTTCCCTATGTTTATTCTAGAAAAGGGAATCAACAGTTGTTGGGCGGAAGCACCGTGTAAGGTAATTATGTTGCTCAGAAACAAGAGTTACTGGAAAGTTACTTGGCTTATTTTCACATAAATGCTCACAAAAAAATAAGCTTGAATGAAGCTTGACAATATCATGGAATTTAAGAATCCAGAATTTGCATAATAGGGAGTAATAGGATCTCGCAAAGGAGTATCATTCATTATTCTAACCGCCTTATTATGTAAGCGAATAAGCTGTGAAAATGGACTATCCTAATTATTTCCCCATAACAAACAACCATAAATTTGATAAGAATACACCAGAGAGTGATAGATACTGATTAGACAATGTTTCCCCAAATAGCATTTAACCTTAGTCATAATATTAATACTCCTACTTACTTTATCACATACATAATCAATATGGTCATGCCAAGATAGGTGATGGTCAATAACAATTCCTGGGTATTTTATATTGGATGCTTTCTCCAAGATTTCTCCTGCTAAAATTAGCGGAGGCAATAAATTAAAATTTACTTATTTATACTCAGTTATGTTAGGAAAATGAGAAATGGTCCATGCATCAGTTGAAATGTAAATAAAAATGCACTTTCCTTGGATTTATCAAACAAATTCATTGGATTTGTTCAACAGATCAGTTATCAGAACAGTTCCTCCAAAGCTTGGTTTAACATAAACACAACGATTTACAAACTAATCATGATCTGTCTCCAAAACAACGCTTATGATATATCGGTTACCATCACTGACAGAAAGGGGACATACTGTTTCATCACAGTCACGCTTGTCAAATCTGAAATTGCGAAAACTCTACTCCAGTCCATTTCAAAAATAGTTCCACCCTTGCACAACAACCAGCAAAATTGTTTATATGATAACAATCCACCTAGATTGGTAATCATCAGAGATGTACCTAAGAATGAATGGAGTTTTCAAAGACTTGTTGAATTCCATAATGTATAACATCTTCAATCCTCCATCTTGGTAATCTGCAATCATTTCAGTCCTTTAAATTTTGTCTCCCTTGTTATCCCAAAGGAATGCAAAAATAAAGTCACTTCCCTTAAGGACTTCTGGCATGAAGGCTTTGATGACATGATGTAAACCACTGGAGATGCAGCTAAAGCCTTAATAATTGCAATTTTACCAATCAATTTTACCAATAAACATTCCCTACATTTCAAACTATTTTGTCATAATTCTTGCTCAGACTTCCCTTCCTTTTGAATTCAAAACTAAACATCCAAAGCCTTAACATCACCATTTGCCCATGGAAAATTGTTATTGGTGAACAATAATTATATAATTATTATAATAATTATATTATCACTGCATCCATTGTGCTGTGCTTTGGGTTTTTGGCCTCATATCACTCCAGAAAAAAGCTAAACTAAGTGAATCAAATTGCAGGTCATATGCACAAATCTTGGCAAATCCAAGCAAAATCAAAAAACAGCCTAGACTGTTTATGCCTCCAATAATTACAATTATTGGTGTTATTGGTTTGATCACTTAATGAACTTATCTGTAGAGTTTCTCTTTTTTCACAGCTGACTTTTAGCTCTGAAATCTCGCCGAAACTTTCTAGTATTTTGAGAGAATGCTGAAGCAATTTTGAGGAACCATCCAAAATCAAAATGGCATCATCAGCAATAGAACAGATTGATCCAATTAATAAAAGAAGACCCGAAACCAAAGCAAAGTAAAGTTTGCTTAAAAAACAGACCATTCAGTAGTATCAAAGGCTTTGAAAGTCAACAAAGAGAAACATTCCAGGGATGTTTTTATACTCGGTGTATGAGATAACGATATTAATTAAATTTTTCTCCAATTAGCAAGTCCTTGTTCTGAACCTTACTGTTTTTAATCTTAATTTGACAAATTTGTGACAAATTCGTAGTAACACTAGTTATGTGTTTGTTGATGCACACTTTCAGCAGCAGCACATTGCACAATGACTGCACTCATAAGCTTTCTTTCCAACAAGTTTCATTGGCATGTAGGAAAGTTTTTCTCTCATAAACTGCTATTTTTTGAAATTATTGCTGTCAATATGCTACTGAAGGACAACAACTAACGATTGCTATTTTTTAGCTTTAAGGACAATTTCAAACAGGCTTTCCATGCTTAGTAGAACCGAACAAATTTTCCCCTACTTTTTCTGGATATTTTGCCAAAGAAACACTCTCACCACGGTGGAAAAACTACAGGTAAAAGTCCCATAGAAATGTCTACACAATGCTTCCTATTTCCCTACAAAACTGCAAAGTTTGAGACGACTCACATTCACTGAAGCAAAGTGCACGAGTGGTCAAACTAAATTTTTATTTAATTTCTTTATTTTATTTTATTTATAAACTTCCCCAAAGACAATTTGGCAGGAGAGATCTCACAGAACTAAAGTTCCAATAACGAGACTCCTAAGCTTCTTGTTACCTTTTTAAGATTATACATTGTTACAAATTATTGAAATTAGTCCCATTTGCACACTACCTTTCACATTAATTAAACTACAGCCGAACATTGCTACTTTCAACAGAGTAACTGACCACTGCAAGTTTAGATGGGCTATATCAAATAGTAGGGCATTTTTCGCTTTTTTTTTTTCGCTAATCTTGTGCTATGATCAGCAATTCAATCAAAAAACATTTCTTCTGGCTTTTTTTTCACTTGACTTTGCCTCTTTTGCAAGAAATATGCAGCCAAAATCCCAAAGCACAGCATGATGTGTTCTGTCAAACAAAAGATACCAGCAAATTAAAAAGAAAATTTGACACCGATGAGCTTTGAACCAATCAATACAAGTGTACTGTATGCCTATAGGACTACACTATTCACTTGCACCACCACAGCTCATTCATATCTCGCAAGGTGGCGTTTGTCTGATAATTTCAGCTATGTAATTTTTTGTTTTATTTTGATTTCCAAAAGAAAAACACCTATGGAAAAAAAGAAAAGAAAGTGAATTCTCTATTTGCTGAGCACCAAAATATCGGAATAGGAGTGCTTTAATGCTCCCACAGAAGGCATGGCTAACTGATTGTGCCATCGCGACTCACACAAATTTACTGCAAAATACTTGGTAAATAGACTGTGCCACTTCACTGCATCCATTGTGCTGTGCTTTGGGTTTTTGGCCTCATATCACTCCAGAAAAAAGCTAAACTAAGTGAATCAAATTGCAGGTCATATGCACAAATCTTGGCAAATCCAAGCAAAATCAAAAAACAGCCTAGACTGTTTATGCCTCCAGCCATTCAAATGGAGAGACCAAGAAGGAGGTGCCATTTTCTCCACTGAACCACTGAACATTTTTACCAGCTATGAAGTAAATGGTTTCATCCAACAACAGTTGCAGAAAGTACAAATGAATAGGTCACTCTGTTGATAGTATAAACACAGGGAGTTCTCTTCTGTACCATGATATACAATTCCTTCTCCATGGACACTAATCTGTTTGAGTTTGAAGTAAAATTCCTTAAGCTTATTATCTCAGTTTGTGTGCTATGTGTGACTAACAAAGGTTCTAAAGAAACTTCTTCCAGCTGCAGGTCTCTTGCCCACTTTAAACTTGCTTCATTCATGGGAAGCCAATGGTGGTCTTTGTTCTTTAGTTAGAGCAAGTTTAAGGCAATTTTGGGTGAAAGCTGGAACATCTGACAGAAAACTTGATTTGACTCAAGTATTCAACCATGCCTTCTCATGAAGATGTTTAGGAATTGCTGAAACAACTTGCATATACCTATAAAAAATTGCGATAAAACATTTCTTAAAATCATTTTAAGATTTAAAAAAAAATTCCTAAAAAAGGGACGACGTTTCGACGTTAGCTAAACGTCATTATCAA
>BLFK01001001.1:66634-69134 GCA_014634185.1 Astreopora myriophthalma | reverse complement strand
ATAACTTTGCGTTTAATTTTACCTTTTCTCTTCTTCCAGATAAATTTTAAAATGGTCAAATTATAGGACCAGCTTGACTGTAGTTATTGGGAATGTCTGGTAGCAATAGCATGTATCAGCTGGGAAATTCCACAGCTTTCACCAAAGAGACATCTACCAAATAGAGTGACTGAGGCTCCCACAGTTCCTGCACATGCCAAGAATTGTGTCTACTACACTCGTCATAAAAGACCAATGTTCCTAGAACTCAAAATGGTTCATTCGGCCATTGAAATCCGAAGGGTTTCTCTTATCTCCAGGGTCCTCCAAGCCACAAGACTTTGGTTTTCACAGGATTTACTTGCAAGCCCAATGCATCAATTATCTAATACTTTGATGTCTCTTCTAACTGAATTACAATTGTTGACAATGAGAATGGTATCACCAGCAAATTGGCTTAATTAAGTGCTTCAGGTCATTGTCTTGTTGAAAGTGATGCCCACTGCGGAAGTTCTCTGACATGTCTCTAAATACGCTTTCTAAGTAGAACTCCTTTTCATTATGCCAGCAAAGATGAGGATTGTAGTGGCTCCTCATCTCAAGATCCCTGCCCAAACATGAACCTTATAGGGCTTGGTTTCAGCTTTGCTGGCATCCTCTTCTTGCTGAAGCAGACCTTGTTATGTTGCTCCAACCAAACGCTGGATTCATCCATGAAAACAACATTGTCAAATGTTTCACCTGTTTCAAGTTTCTCACAGAACACAAGACAAGCAACGTGACTTAGCTCGCAGATGGGAGTTGACGGTATTTTGGGCCATGTTTTCGCCCATGCAAATTCCATTGCACTTTCTTAATTGCAGCAACTGAGACATTTATTCCACATTCTTGCAGGATCAGCTTCTGAACACCCACAACCGATGACTGATAGAAATGCTGACAGCATCATTCTCAAGTAACAAAAAACAAACACTTTAAAAATCTTTCCTAGGGCATAAACTTCAAGATTGTTCAGGGGGTGTGGGGAAGAAACTTGATAAGTTTGATTTTGTGAGTGAAAATTACAGGTGACTTGTAAATTATACTCCAAAATTACAATGGAAAAGGGGTATGTCCCAAAACGTTTTGGATTGTAGGTCAATTCTCAATTAGTCTCATTAATTTTGGTCATTCAAAATTTTTGAGAAAATTTGTTTGCCTTGTCCAGGCCACGTTTGAGAATCAATCATAAACAAGATAGTGTGGAAATTAAAGTGTTGTTTTCAGTAAGCCTGAAATTTTTTATCAAAGTGGGAAACTTTCGTGGTTTTCTTCAAACAAAGATCCCACTCCCATGTATCTCAGCTTATAATGCTGAATACATAGGTAAGATCGATAGGTGTACATGTCCAAGAGTGCGAATAGATGAACACAGTTTCAATCATAATTCTGCCATGTTTCAACACTTGCATGGTTGCCAGGCATTTAAGATTTTTTCTTTGAATAACTTACCTCAGTGTTTCAACAAAAAGGCGAAATAGCTCATTTTACATGACATGTTGACCAAAGTATTTTAAATAATGTACCTACCAATTATTGCTCATAACAACAACTGTATTCAGTTATGTTTCTTGGAATCTCTAATTGAGACACTCTCCTTTTTCTCTGTATTTTCTGTGGTTCAATTGGTTTCATGATCTAAAGGGATATAGACTGCATGAAGTGATGTTTCAAATATTAAATAGTTTAAAACACTTGTCCTTGGTTACGTTAATAATTCCTTAAATTCTTGTATTACACAGTCATTGTGGAAACTCTTTACTACGACATGAGAGCAGATGGTTTTTGATTGACAGATTTTTCTGGCTCAATGTATGGTATGAAGTTCTGTTGTTTTAGGAGTGTGACAAAATGATGAAGTAAAAAGAAAATATTTGTTTTTCTTATGGAAGATTTAATACGATTGAGAAGAAAACGTGCCGCTTACAGAACCTACGTGCATGCAGAAGAAGCTGAAATTGGCAGACAAACATTTGGAAAACTAGCTATGACAATTCAAAGAAGGGAGGGCTAAAGGCACTTCAAGATGTACTTGATGAGAAACTAGGAGTGTTAAGCGATTTGGATGTGTAAATTCTGGAACAAGTTCAAGATGAACAGATTGAAAAGAAGTTGAAGAGACGAGTGAATAGAAAAGTGAAATACTGGAGAGGGTTGTAAACATTGAACATGCTATCAGTGCAGACAGCTCTTGAGGCAGCAAAAACAAAGATGAAAGGTTTGTTACTTCAGTGGCAAGCACACGCTCATCGAAGAAATCCGGTAACATGAAGCAGATAACTCAAAGCATTAAACTTCCGAAGCTAGTGACCATCAAACCATCAAAAGGAAACAATGGAAAACAGAGCATGGCAAGATATTAGGCAAGAATGGAAGGGGCATTTTTGCTAAACAACATCTTCACCAAGTTCTAGACCGGCAGTAAAGTGCCAAGCCCATTCAAATGTTGCACATAATGTCTCAATCAATTCCAAGAGCCCCC
>BLFK01001001.1:50377-66624 GCA_014634185.1 Astreopora myriophthalma | reverse complement strand
CCCCCCCCCCCCCCCCCGGGCAAGCACCCAGGCAATTGACTTTTTAGCAAAATTTTGGTCAAATTCCCTGCCATGTTGCCAGTTATTAAGGCCTTCACAAAGTATCAAGTTGTGCTGTCAATGCTTTTCATGTCTTGTCGCCACTCCAAACTAGTTAAAAAATTAAAATTAGTTAAACTAATTACATGCTCTTTGATTAAATTACAGTTTTATTTAGGTTAAAAGAGAAAAAAGATAAAGTATGAACTCTATAACTATGAAAAAATATATAAAGAAACTTACCATGCATATGCCAACATAAACACAAATGGATTCTTCATGTAATTCATCATGGATTTCAAATAATATACCTGGCTTTATCTTTTGAAGAATAAACAAGCAGAAGATGCTATGGAATGCTTGTCACAACTTTGCTGGCAACTCGGATTCCCTCAGAAAATACAGGCCGACAATGGAGGAGAATTCAAAAATTCTAAACTGACTCAATTCCGCACAAACAACATTACTCAAGTACAAGGAGCTCCTCGTAAAACAACAACCCAACGGTTAGTAGAATGGAACAATCGGACAGTGAAACAAAACAGAAATTTCTTGAAAGAAAAGAAACAAAGCCCAAACAGTTGGTGTCAGGTACTAGAAGCTGCATACAAAAAGGACATTGTACAACATGAAGCAACAAAAAATGATCTAGCATTTGGCTTACCACCAAGAAAGGAACCGAAAGCCACTCCAAATGACAAACATCACTGGCATTGTAACGTGGAGGACGATGAATGTGACGATGTTGAAGAAACAGAACACAATGCAGGGGAACAGTGCAAATACATGTACCAAGCAAAATCCAAGCAAACCACTCAACAGCCATCACACTGAACAGCAACAAGATGAAGGTGAACAGAGTGACATCCAGAAGAACCTTCACCTAAACGAGCATGTTATTTAGTTACCAAGTCAACAAAGGATTCAAGAATGGATTCAAGTACAATCTAAAAATGACAAGAAACAAACCTAAAGCACTCTTCTTCAAATCAACAACTTAGTTAAAACAAAAATTGACAGGGTGGACAAAACTCCATTACACCCAAACACACTGCTTGGTAAAATAATTTACATGGAGAATGGATATGTGAAAGTTATAAGCAAATTTGGAATTCTTGACACTTGGATAGCACCAAATAGACTAAAAATTACTGAAGATATGAGCATTGCATTGGACACAAGTAAAAATACTAGTTTCACAGCTGCATGCCAAAAAGCAATTAACCAGTAAATGAAAAAAAAGTTAAAAATAACAAAACGAATTATCAAATCATCATGCAAGTGATAATTACGACTATGTAATACAAGTATTTAATGAGAAAATTAATTATTAATTTAGCCAGGGGCAAGTCTGGTAAATGACTTATTTCCAACTTTACTTCATGCAATCCACCCAATAAGAACATGAAACTGAACCACAGAAAATACAGAGAAAGGGGACAGTGCTGCTAAGGAACCACAAGCAGCAAATGAAAACATGAAGAAAAAAATGACACAACAAATATGTTTAACACTTTCACATTTATTATACTATGACATTTATTATACTATGACATTTATTATACTATGACATTTATTATACTGACATTTATTATACTATGATAGCTACTATTAAGAGCAAAAAATAAAATTTCAACAATGTTGTACATGATATTAAAGATCACCTCTGCTCCACCCTAGCCCTAACTGCAAGCCGTTAGGCCTAATAACTGATGTGGACCATCTTACACCTTCTCATTAAGTTGTCATAGTATGTCATCCTAACCCCAAGGTAAACCTTATGCCTAGTCTGTAAACATCCTGTTAAGCCAATGCCTTATAGCAGTGCAAGTGCAATGGTATCGACAGTTCTCAATGGTCAACTCAGTGGTTTCATGGTCACCAGTGTGAAATAACCAAAATTAACCAACACTGATTGAGAATTAACCTAGGCTGGATTCAAATATTCCAATCGCTAAGGTAACCTACCAGTAGTTTGATTCAAATTCACCTAGTTCAGATTCAAATTCAACTGAAGTAAAAATTGACCTGTAGCATATATACACATGGATGATAGCTTTCATGAAAACATCATATTGATCATGCAAATTACAACTAAAAAAATCCAAATGACAGGAATCCTGGCAAAGGCGAGACATTAGCTACCTCTCAAATCCTTAAAGACTACTTGTGATACTATGGTGCACCCCTACTTGACATAATGTAACTTAACTTGGACTAGCACTTATCCAACTAGGCCACAACCATTACTTATGATCCAGAAAAAAATAGATTAATGACTTTTGCTAAATGGAATGGAGAATCTAGGCCACTATTCATACAGCTGAATTACTGAATACATATCAGCTAAATAAGTTGAAGGATTAAAGAGGATGCATTGATTCTCTGTGACTCTGAGTTTCGTGCCTAAGCGCTTGTCAGACAGAAAAAAAAAGTTATGTCTGACGAGCACTTAGGCACGAAACTCAGAGTCACAGAGAATCGATGCATCCTCTTTAATCCTTCAACTTATGTATACTTAGCTCTGCTACCACAGCATTGAGCACTTTATGCCAAGGTAGACTCTACCTCCACATTTATCAGCTAAATATATATTTGAGTGCATTATTCATGTATTCATATTTTAATCAGAAATTAACAAGTTATTTTTGTGAGTACTTTACTTTAAACAAAGATTTACACAAACATAATACTCGATCAGCACTGAATATACATATTGATTACAAGAGAACATATTATGGGAAAATTTCTTTAAAGTTTAGGGGACACATGTTTTATTTACCAGCATTATGGTAGAATTAGTCAATTAATCCATTTTCTGTTTGTTTTAATCAGTTTCATGAACTGAAATGAGGTGATCCTCTCAGAAAAGCTCAGCAGAGCTTGCTAAGATCTACCATTGTGCCAGTTAGCAGATATGTATGTGATATGTAATTACAAAAAGATGGCATATAGAAACAACAAATAAACTTTAAAGAAAAGACAATGTTCTTTTTATATGCAGCTTTTCTTAGTACCTGACACCAAATGTTTGGGCATTGTTTCTTTTCTTTTAAGATATTTCTGATGTTTTGTTTCACTATGATTTTCCTTTCCAATAACCCTTGGGTTGTTGGTTTACAAGGAGTTCCATGTACTCAAGTATATAATATTGTTTGCTTAATGGTACCAATATCGTAATTGTAGCCATCATCATTGTCCTTGTTTGGTTAACCTACATGTACATGTATCTAATGTAGAATCACCCATCAGGCTTACGGCAAACCAAGAGTCAGGTAAATGGTATCTCCCTGTAATGCAATATACATTATATACACTTTCTTTTCTCTTTTTTGAACCTTTATAATAATAATAATAATAATAATAATAACAAATAATTTCTTTCCAACATGGTTACATTGCATTGCAATGTTGAACCGTGTGTTACCGGCTTTACACTGGTAACAAACAAAAGTAGGCTATCCTCGGTACTCCACCAATTTTATTTCATAAGTTTCAGTTCTCTCAGAACACTTCTAACCCACTCATACCAGTTTCTAAACTACGTCAACAGTTACTACACGTTTTAAACATGGAACGACATGAAATAGTTGCTTAGTGGTACCAATATCGTAATTGTAGCCATCATCATTGTCCTTGTCTTGTTAACCTATCTAATATAGAATTGAGATCAGGCTCACGGCAAACCAAGAGTCAGGTAAATTTTATCTCCCTGTAGTGCAATATACATTAGGTTTTGGACAACAAAGCATGCATGTATTTTATGAATATATCTTATTGGGCAGTGCTCTTTGTTTAATTGTTGAAGTATAGCTCCTTCAGCCCTCAATCGCTTTACCTTCGTCATCCTGGTCTGAGGCCAAAAATTCGAAGTAAATAGCACTGATATCGGAGGATTTCCCGGCTTCCAAGTATTTTTTCCCTGTCATCTCCTCTCGGCCAGGTTTCCAACTTCGGTCTTTCTTTGGCTGTAAAGGATCTCCACCATTCAGTGTCAGCCCCAGGTAACCCTGTTTTAAGGCAATCCAATGCCCCTTCCGATGGCCACAGGGGCCATTCTTGGTGTTCTCTGGCATAAGCAAAGCAGGATATCAAGGAAGCATGCCTTTCACAATAAGAAATGGTTCTCCCTTTGGTAACCATTCCTCGCACTCCCCACCAGCGAGAAGATGGTACATCATTTCCATCTCACTTTTTCCATTTTTTGTGAAACAAAAAACATGAGGGGTTCCATGATGTTGAAAGGAAGAGACGTAGGGGCATATCCAGGACTTCATGTCGTAAATGTTGTTGACATACACAGTGGATGGATTTGGGGTGTAACTGGACATTATCAGGTCTCGTAAGGCTTTCAGTGTGGTCGCACCTGCTTTCTTCAAAGCTTCCAAAATTCTCCCTAAAATCTTTGACCAACACATGTGTCATGATAGCTAAAAAATACAGCTTTACCATCCGCAAGATATACAGTACTCTTCATGATTACCACAGTGCGTTAAGTTTGAACAAGTTAAATGCAGTCTCATACGATGGTGGGAGGATCATCATGTCCTACCTCGAGCTGTGCAGCCCTGGCCAATAAGGTGCTGACCCGCTACGGTCTGACTCCACAAACTGGCAAGACATTTTCAAGACAGGCATACAGAGAGCGAAGAAGAAAAGAGAACAGCAGTGGCGAGACAGAAGCGACAGGTGAAGTGCTAGAGCAGCCTCTGCACCCTCGCTGCCACGTGACCAAGACTGCCACTCCAGAATTGGACTGTACAGAGATATTGAGGGCTGAAGCAGCTATACTTCAACAATTAAACAAGGAGCACTGCCCAATAAGATATGTTCCTAAAATACATGCATGCTTTGTTGTCCAAAACCTAATGTATATTGCATTACAGGGAGATACAATTTAACTGACTCTTGGTTTGCCGTAAGCCTGATCGGTGATTCTACATTAGGGTGCTTAATGAAAACAACGACGATGACGATGGCTACGATTATGATATTGGTATCACTAAGCAACTCTTCCATGTCGTTCGCGTTTCAAACGTGTAGTAACTGTTGATGAAGTTTAGAAACTGGTATGAGTGGGTTACAAGTGTTCAGAGAGAACTGAAGCTTATCAAAATTGGTGGGGTACCGAGGAAAGCCTATTTTTGTTTGTTACCAGTGTAAAGCCAGTGACACACAGTTCAAAGAACTCGGAAACAAACAAAATGGCAGGGGGATTTAGTTACAAATTTGATTGCATTGTTTGAGTGAGTCTGAGATGAAGCAATGCGGACAATGAAATCGGCTGCTCAAGAATAATTGCTGGTTTCAATTTCACTAAACCCAATACAATTGGTGTTTCTTTAAATGCTTTCCCTGATCTAGTCAATGCACTGCCAAGGTTGGCTTGCTGGCTATACCATAGTTAGTAGAGGGAGGTCTCCCTCTACTAACTATGGCTATACTGAGTAAAAAAAGCCATATTGAATTCAAGTGAAGGGGCGGACAGCTAGTGTCTGATTTCGCAAACAATTCTTGGGCAAACAAGACACCAATTGGCTAAAACTGAGAACAGTTATGGAAATGTTAAAACAAGAAGGCTCTGCAGCACAGAAATCATTCAGTGACAATTTAATGATGAGCCATTTTTGGCCAGCTAGCGCATTCACAATAAGAATCAGAGAGATTCCAAAGCCTTTTTAGTTTTCACAGGCAAGAATGTGTTGGCCAAATCAATTTTCCACACCTTATCCTCATTATGTATTAAACTTCAAATAATAGGTCTGGGAGAGAGCAATGAAAACTAAATTACTCCTTTTCATTCATGCAGAGGAACACTGATGTCTATTGGCAAAAATTGAGAACAGTTCTCATATTAACAATAGGTCCCTTTCACGACGACTGGAAGTGAAATGCAAATTGTTGAATAATTATTGCATGCCCTTTTATGTGTGCACAATTTTGTGTCATTTTACCAGACCAGATGGGGTGTATATGAAGGGAAAGGGCTACAAGAAGGACAAAACATTACTAAATGTTTGATTTGACACGTGATGCGTGAATCCTTGAAAGGCTGCTTTCCCTTTCATAAAACATGCCAATTGGCTCTAAAGGGAGAATAAACAAAGGGACTTCGAGAAGCTGGAAACTGCCATACTTCTGCCGCCAAGTGGCTGAATTTGCAAACAGTTCTGGGACAAACCAAACGGCAACGTCAATTGACTGAGAATGAGAACAATTCTTGGTGTGTTAAAACAGAAAGCTACACAGCACAGAAAATCTTTCTGCAACAATTCAATGCTGAGCCACCCTTGCAGAGTGCAATAGAATATGTTTGGCAGGTAATTCCCACCAAGGTGCAAAATTACACTTTATGGTTTGCCGTAAATATTTTATGGAATGGCAGGCAACCAAGACAGAAAGGCAAAGGCAACTGATCATTTCCAGGTTACTCCTCACACTGATCAGAGATCAGTGACATAATGAAGCAAAGTCTTGCATCGAACTCCACGCAACTGCTTGTGATCTCATGACATGACACCTTGAAAGCCTTAGTCATGTTTCATCATTTTTGCTGTATTGCGAAAAATCCAAAATCAATTAATGCTTGTTTAGGGTTACATTTAAGCAGAACTTATTTGCTGTCTGAAGAATTACTGATCACTCATCCAGGAAAAAAATATACAAAGTTGTATCACGAGAATACACCAGCAATAACAGTGTTGATTGGCCAAAAATGAGAACAGTTCAGTTCTAAAAATATCTTGACCTAAATCGCCTGCCAGCAGCTTTTCACTCTATGACATGCTGATAAAAAGTCACAATTCGGGAATTTAGTCCAGTTTGGCTGGGTTGATGTGCATTCAGGGTTGATGTGTGTGGAAGGAGCTTGAAGTTGGGCAGAACAATGCTAATATGATTGCATCAAACAGTAAATTAAGATTGCTCAGAAGAGACAAGACATCCTTGGAGCTCCTTACGAAATACTCCCAGAGATTGTAATGAAGCAGGCTAAATAAGTGCTTCAAATTTTGGTGTGAATTCAGGGAAAAGGAGAACTCGCTTTCTATATCTATGGACATAGGAATGCTAATCAAAAGTGCATTTGGACGACGCCATCCACACACTGTTTGGGTAAGTTGCCATCTTCCTTATGCTTTATAGAGAAGTAAAATGGAAAAGCAGTATTTTGCATTGCAGAAATAATGTCTTCAGTGTAATTATGTGGAATTTTGTCACTTAATTAGGACTTTTCAATTTAACATCACTAGTACATAATTTTGTTGGTTAGCTTAGTTAAAGTATCACATAAACACCGTTCATGAAAATGGTAAAAATGCACAAAGTTTCAAGTTGGGCATTATTGATAAAAGACCACTGTCTAACCTATTCATGTGTGGTTAATACATGGTGACAAGCAAGCATTTGAGAATAAATGTTTATCAGTGATTCATGACAGATTCTTACCAGACATTTTTAATTAAAAATTCACCCATTCTTATTGGTGGATACTGAGAACTTTTTCTAATTTGAGATTGAATGTGATTTCATGCTCCCTTAGTGGCAAGGCTGGGAACAGTTCACAGAGTGAGAAAAACATTCTCAGTTTCCAGTTGAAAAGTGCATTTTCCACTTTGATATTGCACCCTGTTCTCTGGTAATCATTTTAATCATTCTCATGACTCGTACGTTTGATCAGGCGGTGTCCCAAATAGAATGTCCAGTAAGTGAAGGGATTTTACAATTTCAACAAATGTGGTTAGATCATCCAGGAAAGCACATAGCTTGATGATGCTCTGGTGTATGGCAATACTCAAAATCTCCAAAGCAACAAAGAAAAGTTAAGGGGATAAGGAATCACCTTGGTAGACTCCAAACTCAACCGGAAAAATATCACTTGCGAATCCAACATTCATAACAC
Organism: Astreopora myriophthalma; assembly: GCA_014634185.1. Classification (NCBI taxonomy): domain Eukaryota; kingdom Metazoa; phylum Cnidaria; class Anthozoa; order Scleractinia; family Acroporidae; genus Astreopora; species Astreopora myriophthalma. The sequence continues at coordinate 58,685 of BLFK01001001.1, read as the reverse complement.
AGCTCATAATGTCATCATACAGAACTTCTACCTATCTTGTAAATGAATTACCAGAATTAAAAGTCTTAAGAGCAGCTGCTCGATACCGCCAGCTTAGAGAATCAAAGGCCTTTTTAAAATCAAATATTATGAGCAGTACAGGCTTGTTATACAATTTGGTGTGTTCCGTGACATCATCAATCAATCCTATAGCGTCAAAGATTGTCCTGCTTTTAACATGAGCACGTTGATTCTCATGAATTATGCTTTGGAACCAATCTTATAATCAACATCAAGTGATGAGATGGGTCTCGAGTTTCCCATGTACCTTTCATCTTTTCCTTCATTCTCATTGAGACAAAGTACCGCTTGCCATTGTGTATTTCAACAGCTTCCCTTGTCTATAAGTGGTGTTTAACCCACTGATTCCTGTGTGTTTTGACAGTTTTTGCATGAATTAAATTTTATCAACACTGGAAAAATTCGCCTAAATGCACAGTAAAATAAAGAAATATTGTGAGCTTTCCAAATAAACTTCATTTTACACTGGAAAGATTGAAAAACGATTCTCCAACATAAAAGAAAACTAAGGTTACCAACTAATTGTTAGCTCAAAAACACACCTGAACCCCAAAATTGCTAAAATTCTCAGCACTGATAACCACTTGCACATCAACTTGCTTATGGAAATTAGTTAATGATTACACAACAATCGCTTCCTGAACATAACTATGAATTGACAAAGACAGAATAATCATCAAAATGTTCTTGCTATTAGAGGCGAAAAAAAAATTATTTTCTTGTGTGCATGCAAGTTCATTTGAAGCCCACGGTTCAGTGTTCATTTTTGAGCCGTGTTTAGTTAGTCACATGGAAACTGAATAATTATCACAATGTGAAACGGCTTTTCCTCTTTTTTTTTTTTTTTTAAGGTCTCCATGTCCTTTGTTTTGGCAGCAGTCATAATTCTTCAGGGTTATTTCATTCCATTGTGCGCTTAAAAATGATGTACCATGTACATACAGCCATGAAAAAAATAAGTGAAAATCTATGACCGATCCACGCGCTGCACCATTTTCTATTTTTGCTCAGTTCCATGCGGCAGGATAAAAACGATCCTTTCCCCTACCCCCAATAACTCCTAAAAATATGAGCAGAAGACAGATTCTGATTGGTTTATCTTTTGTGACCTTTACAGGACAAAAGAACACACATACGGGAGGGGGCTTTGTGTTTCTCTCGCAAAGCATGTGCATGGCACGGGCAGTTTGAGCCAGTATAGGTTTTAATGTGTTATAAAAGAGTCCACCAAGAGGTTACCCAAGATCGGCCAAAATTTTTTGTAAAATTCAGCTTAAGGCCATCATTGCCAGGAGACTCATCTTTTAAGCTATTCAAGGCCTTAAGGCATCCTTGATTAGTCAGGTAACCCTCACAATTGAGCTGCATATCACAGGACAATTTTGGTATATTCATATTTTTAGTAAACTTCTGAAACTCTTTGTTCCAGTTGGTACTCATGTAAAGGTCACAATAAAAATCTTCTAGTTCAATCAAAATATCCTTACTATTTTTCACCAACTGATTATGGATGGATGGATGGATGGATGACCTTTATTAAAACACGATTAAAATTAAAGCTACAAGCTTGTGGGGTCGTGTATAAATATTTAAAAACATAAAATGAATCATAATTTAAATGTGATGTCAAAATATATACAAGATTGTCAACTAATAAATCACAAAAATGACAGCTAATAAATTATCAATTAAAACGGTAGAATCATACTTAATTCTGTGAGGTAAAATATAGCTAAAATATACATAGATTATCATGCAATTTTAACAATGTTAAGAATATTTGCAACAGTGTCAACTAATAGATTATCAATTGTATATGAAATCGGCATTTCTACGCCGTGTAGTCGAGGCGGAGGTAGTGTCGAATTTAAATTCCTTAAAATGACCTTTTCTTATTATATTTCGGTCCATATTGCTCAGATGCGAAATTCTGTTCTCATTGAGACAAATCGTATTCCACAGAACGGTGCCTCTGTAAGCCAGCAAATCCTTCATGAATCTAGTTTCACATCTTGGTACTGATAAACAGTCTCCACCCCATAATGAATATCCATTACGCCTTTCTATATAAATATTATTAGACAACAATTCAGGCAGACCGTCATTTCGTGCTTTAAAAAAGATCTTAAGCATATCTATTCTATAATATAAGAAAATGGTAGGCCACCGATCGTAGGCCAGCACCTCTTTTGAAGGCATGTCTCTTGGTAAATTAAAAATGATTCCAGATGCTCTACAATGAAGTCTCTCAATTGAATCCAGTAGATTTGAGTTACAACACGCCCCCCACAAAACTAGTCCATATTTAACAGAGGGTAAAATAACTATAAGTAAAAATCTCGCAAAACGCTTTATCTTTATAAATTATTTATCAAACAATTTTTAAATGCAATTCTTAGCATTCATTTTATTTTCCATGTTAAAAAAGTATTTGTTCCTATCTCCTTTTTCATCGACTTTACTTTAGTGCACACAATCTTGCCCTGTGCAATATAATCAAAATAAATGTCATATCCAATTTTACATTTTTCTCAGGTTTCATTATTTATCTCAGTAGTGTCAGTAGCACATTGTTTTTCACAATCTTTTAACTTATTCTCAATATCCTTAAAGTTTACCTCTTCTTTCTCTAGCTTTTTCTTTGCTATATGATTGTCATTTGTCATCTTCTATACTTATTTGACCATATCCCAAAGTAATTGCTTATCTTTGATTTCTTGCAATTCATTCAGCCACTTGCTATATTGGGAAGAGATCAGTTTTAGGTAATGTTCATCACCTAATAAGCCGGAGTTTAAACACTAGTGTGAAGGACCACGTGCATGACTTTCAGTGCTTTTGATATGTAGCAGGATGGCAGAGTGATCAGCCTTATCAGCTCTAACTAACCAAAAATCCAGACGGTGCTGCACAAAAGGCTTTTTTCTTACTATCCAGATATCAATCAAATCATAAGAAAATATTAACTCCTCCACATATTTTACAGAGTCTTTTCTTTTTTTCATTCTGCCACCCGAGTTATCCAAAGCATGATTAAAATGAACATTAAACTCTCCTCCAACAATTAGCTGGCTGCTGGAATCAAAGTTATGTTCCTCAAGAATCTCTAATACATTCAAGAAAATATATATACACTGTTCAGATGTATCATTCAGTACATGAAATATTCAAAAGTGAAAGGGCAATTCGTGAATTATGGCATCAATTGGCACATACATGTCCCGACTGTCTGGATTCTAAATTACAGACTTCGATTCAAAGTCTAACTTACTGCTTACTAAAATAGCTACTCCTTTACCATGGTTTGTTCCGTGTGAAAGACACTGTAGGTTTCCTGGAGGAAGACAATATCTGCCTTTTTCTTTTTTATCCAAGAAAAAAATTAATGGCTTTCCTTTTGCATACACGTAGGTCCCAAATCCCTCGCACAGTTAATGAAATTAACTTAAAATCAATGTTATTCTGTTGTGTCCCCCTATGCCAAGGTCATTAGTAACAGAAAATAAAGTGTTATCTGAGATACAGAATACTCCCAATGTGACTAGCAACAAAAAACAACAAAAGCACAAACAAATAAGCAAAACCAATAATTTACATTTACAAAAGAATTTACACTCAACAAGTACAAAGGGAATACAAAACAACAAACATCCAAGTTGGGACTGGAAAAAAAAAAAACCTAACACTTTTCCCTCATGCTCCAGAACTAACTGTGAAGCAGAGAATCCCTTGTGTTCAAGCAGGTCTATGGGAATACCTATAAACTTAAAAATAATATGAATGCAACGCCTAACTAGGAGAAAGCAAGAAAAAAAAATTAACCTTTTAATTCCCAACTGTAGAAGCTAACACAATCAAATTATGGTTTAATACATTTCGCATCAATATATATTTTATCCGGTTCAGATTTGCTGAAATACATTACATTACTTCATCATCAGAATCCCCATATTTTTTTTAACCAGGTATTTTTGCCATTGCAGCTATGGTCTTAATCAACTGGTCTTAATCAACTGTTCCCTAAGTTTCCCCTAAATTTCCATCTTTTTCCTGTCTGTTCCCTTATCTCTATCTTGTACCATTATTATGAACCCGACTCACCACGATGTGAGAAAGAAGAACCTTACCTTTCACCCACTGTAGTTTGAACCAGCTAAGAGTCTGCCTTCATATCCAATAGAGCACCCAGGACAACTTTCAAATTCACTCATTTTAGTTGAATTTATTCCCCTTTTGTTCCCAGACTCACCTCAACCAAAGCTTAATTTATGCCAAATGAATGAGAATGTACATGCTGTGCACTGGTAGTATCCATAACCGTAACTTAAAATCTAACCATTTCAAATCAGTGCTTAGGCCTAACTATTAATCCTTACCACAGAATGATAAAACTAACTATAGTCACAAAAATTACCTGGTTATAAAGATAACATTACCTAGTTAATAAAAAATTAACTAGTCAAAATTAAAATGAACTAAAATTAAAAATTACCTGCAACAGTTACATATTTTTGGTTGCTTGGGCAACTGCATTTAACAAAGAAAATTTCATTGTTTGTAATGCGAATGCCCAACTTAGCATACCTTATAAGATGTGTTCCCTTTTTATACTTATTACAAAAAAAATGGCTATTTCTCCAAGACAATGGTGATGTAGCTATTGGAACAACAGGTGTTCTAACTTCATTTTGCTACACATCGTGAATGTTTGGTTTACCAATTTCACACACTGTGATAGTATAACCCCTTATGTAAACAGAACAAGAGCACACCTTCCTTCAAGATTAGAATCTTATCCAATGAAGAAGAGAAACAAAATCCCCTCTAAATGAATCAAAAAATTAAATAACCCATTTCAATGCAAGAGATGCCATTTTCGCTCTTGACATTTTGTATAAATTTTACCAGCCAAAGTTACTAGACACGTATGCACATCCTTGAGAAAAATGTAAGAATTTTCATCCTGTAACAAAGCTCTTCGTTTATCTTTTTAGTAGTTATATTCCAAATCCAAGCAAGACTGAATGAAGGGTGAATCAAACTTGATTTTTTGAGGAACTGTGATTGAAAATTGAGGGAAAGCTTACATGGAGAATTTTCTAAGTTTCTAAGCATAAAATGAGACTTCACACAATTTAGACTCTGAAATTTTTAGTGATTTGGCCAGTATAAAGACAGACACAATCCAGACATGTTTAAGCTTTACATTTATAGTTTATTCCACCATCATCCCTTGCATTTGCTATCCTTTGCATAAAATAATCCAGATGTCTTCACTTTCCTGCAGACCTGTCAACTCTCCCAGTGCTGCGGGAGACTCCAGATTTTCATCCTATTCTCCCGGTCTCCCAGTTTCAAACAATTTTCTCCCAGCTGCTAGTGCTTATTCAGATCAATTATATGAAGATTATAGAAAATTAACTCCATGATAAAAAAAACTTGCAACATAATGGGAGTAGAAATTTCTGCCATTATTGTTGTAATACGGCTTACATTCAGGATATGAAAGGGATATGAGAGATAACACTGACCTACATGTAATACCCAGCCCAGGCCCCCGTGTGGGAAATAAAAATGGCGATGAAGAGAAAGCAGGCCGAAAATGCAAATGCCGCCTCTTCAGAAAAAGGGGAGACAATATTAAATACATAGAGGATAATACTTAGCCGCGCGGAGATACGAAATTTCTCTTCGAGTGTTGAAAAATATTTCACGAGTGAGCACAGCAAACGAGTGAAATATTTTTCAACATGAGAAGAGAAATTTCGTATCTCCAAGCGACCATGTAATTTTCTTTTTATCATATAAAATCCTCACAATAAAACAAAAGATGCTGTATTCTTTATTTCAAAAACTATGGTTTTTGAAATAAAAATGATATCACACATGTGTCGATAAAAATGATATCGCCACTTAGAGGGACAGCGTTTTTATCGATTTGCTACCACTAGGTATACCACTCAATTTTATATAATAAATATACATATATATGCTGCATAGTCTCAGTATAAAGGGACTTTCAAAAGCAAGTGGAAAGTGTTGCATCCAATTCAAGTGGTACAAAACAATAACTACAAATTTCATTGCCTTCCATGTGCCAGCTGTTCTATTAAATGCAGCAACAGTTGTTTTATGGGTTCTTACAAAATCTCCCAGTTTTCCAATTAATCTCCCAGTTCTTTTAGGCTCAAGAGCAAAATCTCCATGTTTCATTTTTTTTTAGGTTGGCAGGTCTGCTCCTGTGAAGAAGTTTTGCAACTTTTCCCTGGCAATTTTTCACCAAACCCTCAAGCATTTCATTTCACATTATAGAACTATTTGGTCTCCTATTGTGTGGCTTCAGCCCAAATGGCTGCAAAGGAGACTAAAGCCATTGGTCATGACTTTATATCGATTTGGCTACACTTGACAATTTCTTAATTCATTGTGTCTTCTTGCGCAGGCGCAGCAGACACGAAAACGAAAAGGACGGATGCTGGTTTCAGAGGTCAGCATGAGATAACATAGTGGTGAAGGCGTTTTCTGCGCCCGCAATGATGATAATCCACACAAAACCCCCAACCCTAACCGCTGGTTACTGAATCTACCTCACCCAATGTTATTTGATGCTAACCAGTTTCCTCTGGAAGCCCACCTAATTAATTAACAGTGTCCCGGGTTAGTAGGCCTCCTTACGCAAAATAGAGCTGTAGAAGACTCGACTCAAGCTTATACTCACCAAGAAAACTGGTTATCAATGCCCCCGAACCAGACGCTATCATTTGTTGCAGCGGAGTTATCTTTCCACCACTTGGGCCCAGACTGCCCATTACAGCGGCCCTCTCAAAATTGGTAGCCTTGCACACAAGCCACTGTTACCAAAACGTCATGGAACACACAGGACAGGTTCACGATTCGCGGACATCGTTCTCCAAAATTCATTTACATCATGACCGTACATACCCAGAATTCCTTGTTAGCCTCATGACAAACAGAAGACAGACTGGACACAAGCTTTTCCCCAACCACTTCCCCAGGGTTGTAGGGTTGTGCCTAAATCATACCGTCCAAAGTGACAGCCGAGGAGTACTAGGAACGATTTTCCGATTCGGGCCGACTTCGGAAACTCTCGAAAACATCCAAAATGGCGGCTCAAGCGTGGTGACTGCCAAAAGAGCCGTTTAATCGCCAGAGAAGCGTGATTTAGGGTATTGTTGACGAGGTCTGCGTTTATTGTGACTTTTGAGGAGTTCTTGGTCTTGTATAGTAAGCAATCCTTTTATAAATGTCTTATCAATTAGTCTTGTCCCGCTGGCCGGTATTACCGAAGAAAATAATACCGTCCAACGGGACATGCTAAGTTATAGCAACATTTGTTGTCATGTATGTCATCTCTAGTTTTCATTGTTAAACGGTGTTCTGTAGGTTTCCTCAAGCTTAAGATAACTGTCTAGGAATATTTTTATTCATAAAAGTGGCCCTGTCCTTTTGGCCGGTATTACCAAAGAAAACAGTACCATCCAACGGGGCATGCGCATCCTGAGTTTTAGCAACATTTGTTAAGAGGTAAATCATATCTGGGTTTTGTTATTGTTAAACGGTGATTCTTTGGGTTTCTAAAAGGCCAGGGTGACTAAACAGGAATGTTTTGTTTTGTTTTTGTTTTTTTTGTATAAAAAATGCCTTGTCCTTTTGGCTTGTATTATTGCCCCCACATGTCAGCAGTTGGTTGGATGTATTACTACATGACATGCAGCTTTTTATTGCTACATTGTAATACATACCTTGCTCTCTGAAGGCTTTTTTGTACCAGCTGGGGCCAGCTGAACAGAGATAGTTTTATTCATTCCTTGTTGTTGTAATCACTTAAGAATGTCCTCCCAGGGAGACACTCTATAGCTAGGGAGTACTGAAAACTGACAGCCAAAGGAGCCGTTTTGCTGCCAGGGGAGCATTTTTGCCATGTTTGAGATTCTCATATTTATGAAAAATAGTGTGTGTTGTTTGTCTGGTCAGTATAACTCAGCAAAAAAAGGTTAGTATGGTTGGCTGTACTCTGTGGCTGGCACTATCAAAGCAAATCGTACCCTGCAGTTGAAATAGGTTGTGTCAGCAGTACAATTATATCATTTTTTTAAATTCTTGTTAAAATTTAGTTTGAAAAATTGTTTTAAATTATTTTAAAAAGTTGATTAAAATGTCCCTTATCTATTTACTGTTTGATCTTTTTTCTGATGACAACAACAACAACAACTCTTCTCACCCCCCC
>BLFK01001001.1:47367-49005 GCA_014634185.1 Astreopora myriophthalma | reverse complement strand
AAATAAATGTTGTTGCGATTGATACAATTTTTTGTTCATCTCAGTGTCGCTCGGGTCTGTCTAGAAACAGCATTCGATCAAGAGAACAACTGTTATAGTACATGTCCTGATTTACGCGTACACATTACCGACTTCATCTCTCGCCTCCCAAGCATACTCTCAATTGGGAGTAAAGATTGCGTGACGAGCGAAAACACTCTTCATTGTGTTGAATCCATCCGGCCATCCTGGCTCGAACCACGACATCAACAGTCGGAGGACTTTCATATACACGAAGAGTTGAAGTTTATGCCTAAAATGCAATATTTTGACACGGAGTAAGAGGACCCAAGGCCTTGTTTTTTAAATCCGTGTCTGGGCCAGTACCTAATCCGCAGTCCGCGTTTTATACCTGGCCCACGTTTTATACCAGGTCCGCAGTTAGCCTGCGAGCAAGCACCGCACGAGAGAGCTTGCTCGCAGGCTAGTCCGCAGTCCGCGTTTTATACCTAGTCCGTGATTTATATCTGGTCCGCAGTCCGGGTCCGCAGTCCGCAGTCTACGTTTTATACTAACCGGTTTTTAATAGAGGTAAGCACTTGTTATATTTTGATATACAAAATCACTACTTCTCACTACTCATTTTCAATATAAATTGGTGGAACACTTTACTTTGTGTGGATTGTTGATAATGTCGATTCGCTTTTTGTCAGGGAATCGAGCGTTGGAATTCTATTAAATATTTTCTATGCATTGACTAGGAGAATGCCTCTCTGAAAGATCTGAACTTAAAGGATATTGCTTCCCAAAGGTGGGTATATTCTATCTGATTCGACCAAATTTTTGGGCCCCACGGTAGGGATTTTAACCAAAAATTCTTATGAAAAGTCAAATGCCCCACATATGCCCACATATGATCAGATCGTAAATTCACTTTGTACACACAAAAGCATGAAAATTATTATAAATTTTTTCATACTGATTGTTTTGTCTCCTCAGCGGTCCGCATGGAAATAATCAACACAGAATCTACGTCAAATAACCGAATAAATATAGATTACTTCATGGTTGGTGAGCACGTACGATTTTTGTGGTTACCTGCCTCGAAGAGGCGTAGCCACTAATGTGATGATCTGTGTAAGTAAGTCCGTCCGTAACCCTTTTCAATGCCCGTTCGTGTAGCTCTAATCTCTTGATAGTTTTCGTAGCCAATCAGAGTGCGCTGTTATAGTTTTCGTCCCGAATCAGAGTGCGTCCGGAAGCGCCTAATCCTCGGATAGTGTTCGTGGCCAATCAGAGCATCGACGGTCGGTTATCGACCTCTTATTGATCCAAGTGTCTGCTTGTGCTTCAAAACGGACTCCGATGTACGAAGGGTAAGTTAGCATTTATGTTATTTACAATGATTTCTTGCTATTTTTCATTAATAACCAGGCACAGATTTCAAAGAATCTGCGAAGTGTTTGTTCGTAAGGATTTTTCCAGGTTTTTTGGCGTTCTTTGGAATTTTTATAGCAAGAAGACGACCACTGAATCAAAGTGTTTGTTTGGCCGCCATGACGATCGAATGACTTGTGCAGTTCAACGCCGTCAGTGGCCTTATGTAAATCGTTTGGCTCTCCATCTTGAAGTGTCAGAAAAGTCCCTCCGGGAACGTTG
>BLFK01001001.1:12959-31079 GCA_014634185.1 Astreopora myriophthalma | reverse complement strand
AAAAGTGGAAATTCCTAAGGGGTGGGGGGGCTACCAAAGACCCTCTGGAATGGAAATTCCAGGGGGGTGGGGGGCTTTAAACTGAAGAACCATCCGTGGGGGGGGTATGGATATTTTCTGGAACCACACAATACAAGGAAATAACAGAAACATTTTCATTTAACTTGATTTCGAACAATTAGTTAGCGGGAGACCTTGTGTCAGGTACCAACTGGATATTTATCATTTATTGTTATTATTAAACAATCGGTCAAAGAAGCAATGAATTTAATTTTCAATCAGTGATTTTCAGGGTGTAAATCACAATAGCTGTGTTTCTTTATTTCTTGATCCATATGTATTTACATTGTATTTATGTAATAAAATAATTGTTGACAAAATGGAATAAAACTAGCTGCTTTACAATGAGGGGCAAGAACGAAGGAATTATATTTCTTGTATCAAATTGTTCTCTAAAGAGCAAATGAATGAATGGATGTACTTTATTTAAGTGTCAGAGTATTTAGCTTTTAAGCTAAAAGGGGACACTAAAGATGACATTCAAAATGGAAAATAAGAGTAGTAGTATAAAATTATGCTAAAATATCACATCTGTAATATTGTACAACATTAAAATTTTAAATCATATATATATATATTGAAAATGAAAAAAAATGTAATAAATTAACCATATAAAAAACAATATTATGTAATAAAGATCTAGAGTGAATTAAATGGAGGCTAGATGCTAATGCATTCATTAGGACCCTCTAGGCGGTACTACTTTCTTAGGTAGTACCAATTAGAGGGACAAGACAACAGAACAGAAAAAGTAATAATATTTCTTGTGTCATGTTGTTCTAAGCTAGTGGAAACTTAAAGAGCAAAGCCTGAAAACATGAAACAAAGATCTAAACGTGAACTGAATAGAGGTTAGATGCTCATGCATTCATTAGGACCCTCTAGGCGGTATTACTTTCTTAGGTAGTACCGATTAGAGGGACAAGACAACAGAACAGAAAAAGTAATAATATTTCTTGTGTCATGTTGTTCTAAGCTAGTGGAAACTTAAACAGCAAAGCCTGAAAACATGAAACAAATATCTAGACATAAACTAAATGGAGGCTAGATGCTCATAAATTCATTATGACCCTCTAGGCGGTATTACTGTCTTACATAGTACCAATTAGAGGTACAAGACAACAGAACAGAAAAAGTAATCGTATTTCTTGTTTCATGTTGTTCTAACCTAGTGGAAACTTAAACAACAAAGCCTGAAAACATGTAACAAAGATCTAGACATGAATTAAATGGAGGCTAGATGCTTATGGCTATGCATTCATTATGACCCTCTAGGCGGTATTACTTTCTTAGGTAGTACCAAGTAGAGGGACAAGACAACAGAACAGAAAAAGTAATCATATTTCTGGTGTCATGTTGTTCTAAGCTTGTGGAAACTTAAACAGCAAAGCCTGAAAACATGAAACAAAGATCTAGACATAAACTAAATGGAGGCTAGATGCTCATAAATTCATTATGACCCTCTAGGCGGTATTACTTTCTTACATAGTACCAATTAGAGGTACAAGACAACAGAACAGAAAAAGTAATCGTATTTCTTATTTCATGTTGTTCTAACCTAGTGGAAACTTAAACAACAAAGCCTGAAAACATGTAACAAAGATCTAGACGTGAATTAAATGGAGGCTAGATGCTTATGGCTATGCATTCATTATGACCCTCTAGGCGGTATTACTTTCTTAGGTAGTACCAAGTAGAGGGACAAAACAGCAGAACAGAAAAAGTAATCATATTTCTGGTGTCATGTTGTTCTAAGCTAGTGGAAACTTAAACAGGAATGCCTGAAAACATGTAAAAAAGATCTAGAATAAGATGCGAATTAAATAAAGGCTAGATGCTCATACATTCATTATGACCCTCTAGGCGGTATTACTTTCTTGGGTAGTACCAAGTAGAGGGGCAAGACTGCAGAACAGAAAAGGTAATCACATTTCTGGTGTCATATTGTTCTAAGCTAGTGGAAACCTAAACAGCAAAGCCTGGAAACATGTAACAAAGATCTAGACGTGAATTAAATGGAGGCTAGATGCTCATGCATCATTATGACCCTCTAGGCGGTATTACTTTCTTACATAGTACCGATTAGAAGGACAGGACAGGATCAAAAGCTAAGCATGCAAGCTTGTGGTAAGTGATTAGGATTTTTACAGCAATATCACCATTACAGCATTCGGTCTTTATGAAATAAGCTTTCTATTTCAACTGTTTGGAAATTACTTTATCAATAATAAGCTTAATTATAATTCGCGTACGCTATCAACTTAACATAAATTAAACGCAAGGTTATACTATGAATGCAACTCAAAAGAAGCTCCAAAAGTTCATAGAGGAGGATTTCAAATTGGTATATTGTAAAACATACTTCTTTTTTTTTTCGACGCGTGCTTTGTCCCCTCGATATATTACTCCGTAAAGAAAAGAAGGCCAACAGGTCGCCATATTGGATTTGCCGAGAATTTCCGAAAGCCGACCGAATCGGATATTCGTTCCTAGCACTTCTCGGCTGTCCCTCTAGACGGTATGATTTAGGCACAACCCTGGATTAGCGCCAAAAGTGATCTCCAAGGTCACATCGCCTTGCTGTTGTGGGTTCCGTAACAAACCATCTGCATCTCCCCCTGCTACATTATTGAACAGGAATAGCCTGCAGTTCTTGTCATAACCCCAATCTCCAGGTGTCGGCATGCTTTCTTGATGTTTGCCTAAAGCACCAGTGCCTTGCAGAATGCGATAATACCCCCACCAATCTTTCTTATCATCGTTCTGGTTCAGTTCCAAGGTTTCATACGGATACTCCTCTCCGCGAATGATCTGACGAATGCACGTCACACCAAACTTTTGGAAGGCAAATGGGTAATAATCCAGGTTGCCATTGTAGGCACGACTGTCTAATAACCCCACCATCAGACGATCTGGTATACGGCCTTGAAACAGGTCTGTCTTCTTAAACAAAGTACTGTCTCCATCAAACGTGAATGTACGCACATCCATGTACACGGTAGGGTACCTGGCCCACATGCCTTTATTGTGCCTTCGTTTAGTCAGAGCAGTTTAAGTGGTTGGGTTCAGTGTCAGCCGGCACAGGTAAAACTTGGCTTGGATATCATTCGGGCCTAGGGTGGGATATTTCTTGCCAGCCATCTTGGTACCAAAACAGAAAAAATCAGGGGTGTTGAAGGTGATGCGCAGCTTGATTTCGACTCCAGGGACCAACACGCGACCCGCGTGAAAGGCTTCCAAATGCGGTTTCATCACCAATCGCACCCACCCGTTCTGCAAAAATCGGGCCGTTAACACTTTCAAGGGATTGGTTTGTCCTGTTGCAAACGCGCCGGCATGGGCAGGTCGATCGTCTTCGGCTGCGTTGGTGGCTGTCAGGGATGCATTCACATTCAAATAATTCACCCAACCTTGTGGAGTCAGTAAGGTCTCACCCTCAGCTGGGGTGAGATTCAATAAGGTCTCACCAAAGCCCGGTAGGCATACATGCCCGTCTGTTTGGTCATCAACGTTCCATTTAGCCGCATGTCAAACTGTCTGATCATAGTGTGGGCCACATTATTCACCAGGTACACATATTTGGTGTAATCATCTCCCGATTGGTTGGCACCCGCGGCTGTGGCTTGTCCGTCGATGAACAAACCTGGGTGGGTGGCATCGGTGGGCAGTTTCATGTCCCAGGTCAAATAACTCTGATTCAAATCCACAAATTCCCCCAATTCGGAAATAGTGAATTCTAGGGGTGTAATGCTGCTGTTGTTGAGAGGTGAGTAACCTACCCACCGTGACCCTTGAATAGCCAAGTCTTGGGCTGGCAATGCCCAGAAATTCAACGACTTGCTCATGGTGAAGGTTAACGTCGTCTGTGGGTGGATCGCCGGTGTTGTCGTCGTTTTATCTGTGTTGTCCTCGGCTGGAAGAGTTCGTAACCCGGGGGTGGTGATAATGAATTGGAAATCCACCCTCCGCGTTGCCCCCATCCACGCAATCACCTTTCGTGTCTATGGATGGATCGGACAACCACTTGTGGCATGACTGGGTAGGTGTACCTGTTTGTGGCCTAGTGTGTCTGAGATCATTTGCAAAGGGGAACGACTTGATATATAGGCCCATTGACGGTGGGGAGAAGGCCACTGACTTAGCCATAGCAAGAACGCGACCACACGCCCTGCATTGATAGGAAACAGATTGACCCACAAGTCCTGCTGGGCAATTTCCTCGGAGGGCCATTGCTCGATAGCGTGTAAGATCTCTATGGGGCAGTGAGAGCGCAGTATTCTCACCTCGCGGGTCCATCGCCAACATTGCCAAGTATCAAACAAGAACACACACAGAGACCACATCGTATCATTTGAAAGTAACAAGCTTTATTCAAACAAATTTATACAAGAGGAAATGATGAAACCATGACAACTACACTGTCTTGGTCCGACTCAGACTCTTGTTCTTCCTGCAGCTGTTTCTGACATCGTTCCATCATGCATTGGGTCAGTCTTTTCAGTTTCTTTTCTGCTTTCTGTTCATCTTTCAACATCTCTTTCAGTTTAGCCAGGGCTATGCGGGCAATGAGTTCGCACCGCTCTTCTTCTTCTCTTTCTTCTCGCAGGCTAGTGGGTGTAACAAAAATACCGGTTGGCAAAAAGTCCGCTTCCAACTTCCGAGGCACAAGGTGCCTCCGTTTTGGAGCAGGAACGGGTTTCTTCCTCTGAGGTGCCAGGGTTTTCCGTTTGGACTTTTTAGCCTCTTCCGCCATGAACTCCTTCCACACTTGTGTGACTTCATCCATGTCATCTTTGGTCTTAGGCAAAGGTGTTTCTTCCATGACAGCTTTATCTTGTTCCAGGTTGGTTTTCTCGACTGTTTCGTTCTTGCTACTTAAGTGCATACAGTCGGTCAAGGACGCACCCTCCTGAGCATTCAAACTCTTTAACTCTGGCAGGGAGACATCTTTCTCGATAGGCATGGTTGGATGTACTCTTGGTGGAGGTGTTTGCACTCTACACATGAGATGAGTTCTGACTGTTGGCGAGTTAGGCTGCCTTTTTATAAAGCTTTTTCTTTGCGTTCATTGGTCCAGGTCTTTTTTGTTTTTGAGTGGTCCATGTCACACGCTTAAAATATCCCGCACACGATTGGTTGTTTGATGTACCCTCGACTTGATACCAGTCTTGACACGCTTGGCTGCTTTTTCCACTGTAAACCTAGCGGGATTGCTGGCTTTCCGTTTCATTCTGCTGACTCCAGCACGCAAAACGGTGCCCGCTGCTGCATCAAGCCCTTGACCTTGCACCAAAGTCTGCAGACCTTCTGCCACGGCAGGAGCCCCTATCTCCCATGGAGTTTTCCATAATCCGTCTTCCACTTGTGGGGGTGCGTATCGTGTAAGACTTCTGCTCCGCATCTTAACTCATAGCGTACTGTAGTGGGTGGTCAAGTGCTGCTCTATTTATCCTGGATGAAATGCAGGGTGATCAAGGTTCGGTTACCCTTGTCCTTAGGAAACGCTACCAACACACCATTTGTTTCTGCCACTTCCACTTCCATCGTCTCGTAGGTGTTTTTCCGTACGGGGTGAAATTGTTTGTGCATGGGTTCGAAATATGCCACACCTCTACCTCGTCTTTCATATCAGACTTCACGCAACAGATCCGTCTTCACCCCTCCTACGATGGTGCTCTCTGTGCCACATTACTGTACACCTGCAGTGTGCACGAAGGTTCCCCCACCACCAATCGAAAGGTGTGGTTCAAGTTTGTGAAACGCCAGTTACAACTCATGCTTAATCGCAGACAATTCTTTTCCTTAGTCCAGAACACGCCAGTTTCATCTTCCTCCTGTAAGTCACGGTACTTTGGAGAATTCGTCAGATCTGGCACATTGTCATCGATGTAGTCCCGAGACAGGTTGGGGCCGAGTTCCCATGTTTCCGTCAGCCATCCCATCTTGATGGCTAAGGTACAATTAATCCAAATTTCTGGGGTGTTGCCGACCCCATCGAGTTTGATCTTTGTATTGTCAATGAGCAGGTCTTGTTCATTTCCTCATTGAATCCAGCGAAACGTTACATACAGACGTTTGCCCTTGTCATCCACAAACTTGCTCCCTTGCCAGGGATTCCTCGTCTGCTTATGGGTGAGAACAGCAACACATGCTCTCATGAAACTTTCTCCGTCCACCACCCAATCAAGATGATCAATGTCATCCATGTTAACTTGTATGCCCGATTTACGTCCAGGGGTCTCCAATGTCGAGTAAATCAGAAATTTGTTCTTGGGTACCAAATTGTACAGGTTGGCACGTGTGTCAGGTACTGACATGCTGCTCAAGGCCACTCGCCAACCCTGCCCAGGTAGTGTCAGTCGTTGAGGCAATCGCACTTTAAAACTCGATGGCGTGTTGTCTGGATATTCCGGTGAGGGATCACTTGGTAAGGTCACATAGAAATCACCCATGGTTCTCTCACCCTTTCCACTTGCGAATGGCCTTCGCCTCGATCCAACTGTCATATTTATCCAACCAGCCCTGCCAACGCACTTTGACCTGCTTTCCTTTGCACTGTAAAATCTTCTCGATGAGAAAGAGCCCGTCATCTGGCACGGTCACCGGTTGCAAATCTTGCGGGTAAAATGTGCCTTCCACAGGCATCCCATCCCATTCTTGTACTTTGTAGGTGGGTACCACTCCTGGCACTGCACGACGGATCACAAACACCTCTTCTGTCCACCCAGGCAAATACCCTTTTTGAAAGGTGCGATGTTTCTTGTTCAAACACACCCATGTCCCTTTTACCAAAAGCGTCTGTCTGTTCTTTTCCCAGCTATGAATCGTTTGTCGTACAGATGGTGCCATACTTGGGCTTCATTAGGTTGGGTCACTTCTTTTGAGCTACGCCAATGCTCCAATGCACTGTGGCGTTGTATCCCCGCACGATACTCTGCAAGGCCTGTAAGTATGTCTGCGTGTTCTTGGCTGTCAAGTACCGATAGTTTCTCTTTCAATATACGATTGAATCGTTCAGCCACCGCGGCTTTTGTGTCCCCGTGCGTGCTAAAATGATGAATACCGTGCGTTTTCGTCAAAGCCTTGACCGTCTGATTGTAAAATTCTTTGCCCGCATCCGTCTGCAACTTTTGCGGTTTCCGTCCCGCTCGTTTCAAGATGGTTTGCATAGCCTGTGCGACAGCTACCCCCGTCTTGTTCTTCAAGGGTTCCACCCAAGCATATTTGGACAATACATCCACTACCGTTAAGGCGTACCGGGTCCCTTTGTTCCAACGTGCCAACCCTTGTAATTCAATCAAATCTGCCACCCATTGTTCATCAATGTTGAACACGAGGACGGGGAGCGTGGGAAAATGTTTCCGGCGGGGGCGATGCAAAGTATAGCTCAACACCCTTGCAAGACCTTTTGGGCATCTTTGGTTTTCAACCCATGCACTTTGGCAAATGCTTGCACCCCACCCAAACTACCCGGCTCGCTGGGGGACTCATATGTTTGCGGCGAGGGTTTCATGGCACTGACCATTTCACAGTTTTACATACAGTATTTTATTTATCTTGTAAAATGGAACACACGAATTTACAATGACCCATATTACAATTGGACGGTTTCCAACAAAAGATTTCTTCACGGGTGCCTTCTTCATACACGGCATCCTTCTCTTTGATACACAGTTCGCACAATATCCCATCCAACACTTGACTCAACCGAGTTTGCCACACATTCACTTCCTTGCATTTGGCTTCGTACAGCCCTTTGTAATCGCGCGCCAAACGTTGCGCAGTGGTCAGTTGGTCTTGTAGTTCAAACGCACGATTGTCCATATCCTTAATCACTACTGCTTCCTCTTGTACGTGTTCTCGTGTAGCCTCCACGGCCTGTTGGATGTTCACCCACAACTTCGTATTCCTGATGATAGATTTCTGCACATGCAAACGTCGCCGCTCAAGTTTTCGTTCTGTTGAGTGGTCGATCTCGTTGTGTTTCAGGCTTGCGTCAATATCGTTTAATTCTTTTACTTTGTCTTTCAAAACCTTGCCAGCTTCAAAGTGTTGAGAACGAATTGACCACATTTTCCAGAGTGCTTCCTCTCGAGTCAGTGTCTCGTTTATGTTCTGTCTTCCGATCATGTTGTTGTCAACTGTGCTTTGACAAACTGCCTGATCTTCCTGGTCTTTATATCTAGATTTGCGGAATCTGATTGGCTGAATGAAACCATCCAATCACACAGAGCATACAACTCTCAAGATACAATTTGATTGCTGCTTTTTTTTGTTGACCTTTGTTCCTTGTCATCTTGCTCTATCCTCATGCGTCTATGGTGATTCAAACATGTTCTGCAAACTCTGCCACGGGATGGTGTGGGCTTCCATTTTTTGCATTCCAGTGATAGCGCACGTCTTACCAGTAGGTGACACGATGCTCTCGAGGCAGGGTACAAACACACCCTGAGCGTGATCGTACTTGAACCAGTGATTGTATGTCAGGTAAAGGGGCTTATGCATATGGTGTGCCATCTCTACACCCCACCCCGTCCCACTGTCCACACACTCCAACCCTTGGTTTGTGCTAAATCTCCAAAAGCGTACACAGTATCCGCTTTCTTTATGATCCAATAATTGCGTCGCAATAGCCCATTGACTATGGGAGATGATGGGTACATGCGCTGAAGCCGTTTATTGGCAACACGACAGGCATGATCCGCTTCTGGGTCCAAGGAGTTACACTTTATGATGTTTATGTGCGGTGCATCCAAAGGCAAATCGCTCGGATGACAAACTGCTGAGGCGTCAACAAGTTTGGGATGTTTGCCACCGCAGAGACGCCATCCTTTCCTACCCCCACGGGTGATTGGGTAGTTGTAAGGGAGAATGCACAGGACACGCAGCCCATATTGCTGTGCCCATCGCATAGCCTAGGCATCGGTACCTTTAGCACCCCCCTGTGATTACAGTGATCTCGCTCGGTTTCGACATTCGCTCACTCTCACTCACAACTACAACTACATGAATCAAATGGTTGCACTCTTTATTTATTACACCCTTGAACCAATTAAAACCATTTACATTATTGAGCAATCAAGTTCACGTGGTCTTTGAAAAGCATCCATCAGCTAGGCGTTGGGCCATGTGACAACCCATTTGAAAGGCTGATGGTGCTTGGGGAGGGTTCTCGAGCGACCTACCACTCCGCTTGTACGGGTGATATCGAGCTGCTTCTATCTTCTGGTGCTTCTTTGGTTGGTAACCCACCAGGCGTGGTTTGTAGTTGGGATAATCAGGTTGTTGTGGTGGTGGATCTAGTTTATCCAAGGTGAAGACTAAAATCTTTTTGGCCCAGGGAGTGTCCAGCCATTGGAAGTAGGCACACTTGTGGCTCCAACAGCTGAAAAACATTCTTCTGGGTTTTGTTTCACTTTTGCTCTGTTTTCAATGTGCAAGGGTCATCGCAGTAAAAGACCATCTTTGGCCATTGGGTGTCCTGTTTGTCAGTGTTAATCACAAGGTGTTTGTGCCGTTGTTTTTCCACCGCTCCTAAGTACTGGTGAACTTCTTTTTGGCTCGCAATGAAGGCGCAAGGGTACTTGGGACATTTGACATAATTAAAGCCGTTGTCTGATGTTCGGTGCTCCATCAAACAATCATGAAACGGGCATGTCAGATCATCTTTCTCCAGCGAACAATCGGCAATCTGTCCCATGAGCTCCTCGATGGTGGTGGGTTCATTGGGCAACCACACTTCGCCTTCTTGGCGGGTCTGCTCCAAGCCTTGCAAAGTGGGTCTAGGTGGGATGGGTGACAGGGCTGGCAATTGCTTTATCTCCTCCATTTCTTCGAGAGTGTCCATAGTATTGTTTCCTCCACAAGCTTGTGTGACTTCTGTATTCTTCTTGGTAGGTTTGGATGGCCGAATGGGTTTTTGAATTGGTGCTACTTGTTCTTTCTTTCCTGACATGATTTTGTCTCATGAAACAGTGAGCAAGAACTGCTCTTTTATAACAAGATGCCAACCTTCCCTCAAGGCATGATGGGCCGATGACATCATAAGGAACCAATCACAGAATAACCTATTTGCCTTTTGATTGGATGGCGATGAGGTCATGGTTGTTTGTTTCGGATTGGTTTCTTGCCTTTAGTTATGTCTTTACTCCATTGTAATCTCTCATTTACTTTTCACCTCCAGAGCAGGACAGAGCTCCACTCCAAGCCAGCATATTCACAGCCAAAATTATACACACACAAAATCGTTAAATACGCGCGCGCACGCTCAAAACCTTGCGAACAAATATATTTCCCGCCAGTTTTTTCACGTCGAGCTAGGGTTATGCTCCGACATGACCCATTGTTTTGTAATTCATGCACGCCCCTTTTTTTTGACATGCTCATTGATGAAAAACCCTCGTGTAGGTGTGACGTGCGTCTCCTTCGCCCAACCCTAATTTATGCGTTCTTAATTTATGCGACATGGCATCGAGGTTTTTGGGTCTGGTTGTTCTGTTGTGTTTCCCTTGTTAATTTATGCTAATGTATGGACATGTGTAAACCACAAGACTGAATTTAATACAGAATCAGAACCTTCTGATAGAATAGAACTCGGTTATAACACTTAATGAAACGCAACGAGTAAACAACGAGTACAAGTTCCAACATGGCGGTGTCTCGTGCAGTTGAGCACGTTTTTTTGTCTCTGCGCATGTGCCGAACTCACACCACAGGTTAATAGTATCGCAGTGAGTCTAGATTGCTAGTTGACAGATTCCACAGGACATGGGATCAAGATTTTTGGGCCTGAATGATCGCATACAACTACTCTTCAGATGATATATCAAATCCAGTATACAGGTCATATACAATGAAAAACCCAAATGACAATCTCGCCAAGATTTTTGTTGATATGCTTGAAAAAGTTGCAAAACTCATTTATCATAAATTAAAAAAAAAACAACAAAATACAAGAAAAATTACTTCATAACTAAAGAACAACAAAAAGAATACGACAACACAATAATTTGCCATATATGTGAAAAGATTTGGATGATTACAAGGTATTAGATCACTGCCATCTTACTGGAAAATACAGTAGTCCAGTCAATATATTGATAAGACCCATCACAAATTGCAACAGAATTTATTTCTTCACTATCCATGTCAGAAAAGTGTCCCGATCAACATATCAAAAGTCTAGAAAAATCTACGAAGGGGAAGTGACTTAATTTTTTACTTATACATCATACCTCTATTGGTACAGCATGAAAACGAGGCTACATACAATAACCTACTCTTAAATGTATTTCTTTTATCGCAAATTTACTAATGTCATTCAAACAAGAAAGATAATGATCCAGACATCCTCACAAGTTCTAATTCAACTGGGCAGGACAAATGAATCACGAATTATAATCCTTTTCCCTTGTACGTTTCTAATTTTACAAATAAGCCTTTAAAGATCAGCATGGGAACAAGACTAAATACAAAACAACTTTCCTCGTTTACTTTTCACTGATGGAAACATCACCGGCTTAATTGAAATAAAGTAAAGCTATAATCTAGACACCTTAGCAGACAGTGTCAATTTGGAAGAATGCATGAATCATACATCATCATCATCGTCATCATCTTCACTTTCACAGTCATCCGGCTGGACAGAGTTGGTGCAACCTGAGCCTCTACACTGACCACAAGCAGTTGAACACTCTAGGTTGTGTTTTCTGCAGGTACATCTAAGGCTGCTGCAGTCTGTGGAGCAGTTGCATCTCACAATTTGAAGGAGGGCTTGAGGTGCTGGAGGTAAGTGTGTCATGATAGGGAGAAGCAATCTTTCACTGGCCTTCCATCCCCATTCTTCTGCTGACATGGTTTCTCCAACCCCCTTCCACTGTTGGACTTGAATGTACACACGTAGGCTGTGATATCTCGCTGCTGCTGATGTAGGAGGTAAGCTCTGTGGCTGAACTTGCGAAGTGTTGGTGGCTACCTTTTCGCAGTACCGTCGGTATCGAAGAGAATCCAGTCCTTCGTCAGACTTGCCATTGTAAACACAAACCAGTGCCTTTTCACCCGCTGCGACAACATCCTCCTTGGAGGCAGATGTGTTGTTGAACACTTGTGCTTGATCTCGAAAATGCTGGCTGGCGAAGAACTTCTTCAGTGAGACGCCCTTACCAATACCATAGAGGCGAGAAGTGGTATCACATCCAAGGATTGCATGGATGAACAACATGTTGCTGCATACCTCTTGACCAAGCTTCTCCTTCAGCACTTTCATGTTCCAGACCCGCCGTTTTATCGAATTGGCCTTTGGCTCAGGCTGAAAGAATAACTCAAATGCATCCAATTCCGTGTGATAGCACAATAGGATAAGAAGATCGGTGTCATCCCCGACAAGCACGGTGTTTATCCTTCTTGCACTTTCCACAGATGTCTGTACTATGAGGAGATCAGCATCTGCTTGGGAGTGACGTGTTTGGCAATTTCTCTTCTGCAGATAGCTGCTCAGCATATTGATGAAGGATTGCTTGTTGCTTGAATTTGACAAGAAGTGATCTTTCTTCATGGTAACTTTCATATCATCAGAAAATGTGACGGTTGTCCCTGTTTTCCCTCCTGCTCGCCTCTGCTGTGTCATATCCTTTGTGGAACTGCTAGTGTAACCATCAAAGACAACAATTGCTGCACCATACTTCCGAGTCACGTAGTTGCAGTACAAATCACAGATGTCCCTATATGTAGGGAATCCACGTGGCCAAGGGATCCGATGAAGAAGCGCACCACCATCCAACACATATTGGACTTCACTGGTTGGCCCAGCAGGATCGGAAGGCAGCTTGGCCCAGATAGCATCTGCTAGTACTGGCTTTTGTGGCTGAAGCAGCATTAACGAGGAATCAAATAGAGCTGTTGGATAGCTACATAGCTCATGCTGGAACATGGCTTCCATGTCATCCAGTGATTTACTGGCAATAATCAGACGCTGAAACAACAGCTGCGGATCCACCTGGATCTTCTCTCCATCAATTTTAACAGATGACTTTGTACTAAGTGTGATGACCTGATTACTTCTTTTGAACTTGAATTCCACAGCTGATTTTCCTGTCATGGATTCTAAGATGGTCTGTCCGATCTCCTTAGCATTTTCCACATTCACGGAACTGTCAGCATGGACGCCATTCATGATGTTCATCAGATCTTGATGAGGTGTGAAAGGGTTTCTTTCTGCTAGAGAAAAGAGCAAACTCCGGGTGTCCTTCATGTCGCGGGCTTGCCTGGACTTGGTCATATCCTTGTTCTGCTCGCCTGTGCTGTAACTTACACCGGTGAGGTCCAACATGACACGATTCATCTCGGCACAGGCAGGCATGGAGAGCAACCAAGTCAGTCGCTGTCTTTCCGTCATCCCACGTCCTCTTGTAAGACCACCACTTGTCTTAACGCTTCTCATTAGCACTTGTTCAATCACAAGATCTGTCGAGAGTCCTGCCCACATGCGGTTGCTTCTTCTAACTACATGGAACCCAGCTTCAAATTTCCTGTATACATCTGGATGTTCACTCTCAAGGCTGTTCATGGATTGCAAGTACAATCTGGCACTTTTAGCATACAGATTGTGCCCTGAGGCAGCCAGATAGGGAAGCATCTCTGACAAAGCTTGTAGATGGAGTCTCCAATTACCGGTTCGCTCAGCCTTTATGAACATGCGAAGGATGTCTACCATATCCATATACTGCAGCCAGAGCGATGCTGTGCGGTCGTCCTTCATGAAATCCCTCTGTTGTTGGAGATGGCCTTTTATCCTGTCTAGAACATCAGCTGCACTAATTTCTTCTGCTGACTTTTTTTTGTTTATTAACTCATCATACAGGGCACGAGCTTCCTGAAGGTCAGGATTCTGTCTGGGATCTGCAGTAGATGGCGTGTTTGATGCAACATCTTCATCTTCATCTTCATCTTCAGCTGCCGCTGACTCATTTGGCGTATCTTGCATTCCTGAAATGGGAACTGTCAGAGCTTTTGATAGCATGAGTGTGTTAAGAGCTGCATCTACAAGAAGATGTGCACGCACTGCTCGAGCGATAGCTTTACCAGTAAAGATGTGCTCCACTGCGTTTGGTGCATAAATCATCTCTAAAAGCTCTTTTAATCCAGATCCTGCCATGAGATTGCCAATGCAGCCGAGAAAACTCATCTCAGTATGGAATCCACCAAGACGCAGGACTATTTCACGAAGGTCACTTCCCAGAGGTTCAGACATAATGATTGTCAAAGCCTTCCACCACAGTGGTTGATCAAAAGTAATAATTGGTGTTACGTTATGCTTGCGTGCATGTTCAGTTACAAACTTCAATGTGGAGAAGATGCAAGTAGGGTCACTTGAACTCATGTCAATCATTGGGAGGAATGTCACAGAGGACTGACCCGGGTGGTTACCACGATGAACATACTGCATCATACCAGACCAAGCTGGTCGAGAGAAACCAAATAAGAGTGACGTCTTCCATAGAATATCAAGATTGGCTGTTGGATCGAGGGCTTTCTGGATAACTATGTCATTGTACTTTATCTCTATTTCCTGGTTTGCTAAGCCCTGGTGCTGTATTTGGATGCATCCTGCTGTGGAAATATCTTCTGCATTAACTTGTCTCCTTGGAACAAGTTGGCTCTGCGTTGTTCCGGGGGTAACAGCGGCTATGATCCCCATGCCATGGAACGTATCGTTGCCGTCCAAGGTTCTTATGTTGTGATCAACATTATCTGCAACATATTGAACAAACTCAGAAGTATGGCTGGGAATATCAGTTCCTTGATTTACAGCTGCATTTTGTCCAAACTTCTGCACTTCTTGATATGAACAACAAAATCCATGACGGTGGAGGGAGTCAATAAGGAAACGTGATGCAAAATGGTGATGAAGCTGTACAGCCACTCCAACCTGAAGTGGTGCAAGTAGAACTCGAGGGCGGGCTGCTTGCATCATGGCTTGTCCAATAGATGCCAATTTAAGGCCGACATCTTTTCCTGTCAAGATCCCTTCTAAAAAAAGCTTGAGAGTGGCAGGAAGGAAGTTGAGGCATCTCTCTTCAGTTTCAATTTCATTTACGGTGGGATAGTGCTCATTTGAAGTGTCTACTAACTTTATGTCATTCTTAATGAGCTTGGCAGCAGTTTCTATGATGTGTTGTTTTTCCTGTTCAGGATGATCCTTTTGACGAGCATGAAATTCTTGAAGAACAGTCTCTGCCGTGCTCCTGAACGTGACTACATTAGCCCTTCCATTTAATTCAGTGATTATTATTTGATCACCAAAGTGCTCCTTGATCTTAGCCTTCATATGTGTATGGCCATACGCTGTGCTTTCCGAGTCTGCCATAAAATCATTCATTAAGTCAATAAGGTCACTCACACTTATCTGTTCATCGTCATTTTCTTGAAGAAACCTTGCTACTCGCAGGAACGCATCCGTTTTTTCCTCATCTTGCGGTCGGCCAACTTTTTTCTTCTTGTGCGTAGGTTCATCAGTCACAAACATCTTTGGAATTTGCTTCCCTGTGCGGAAATTGACGCTACATGTCTGATGATACACTGCATCAGCGGCAGGTAAATCATGTACGTGCATAATTCTGGCCTGTACAATGTCACTCCATGCATCTTGTCTTTCACAACATGTCGCCAATATAGTATCCTTCATGTCTAGGGTTGTTACACTAAAGAACTCTCTTTTTTTCCCTTGCTCCACAACATTGACAGGCGTTCCACAGAAAAAGCAATCACTGCTGAAACTGAAGGTCTTTTCTGCTGAACGGCGTTTGGAGTGGGAAATACTTGTGTCTGGGGTTTGGGCGGCCTCTCTTTTTGCTTGGGCTATTTTGTTAGGGTTGCAATGGATTTTGCGGCAATATTGGTGAACCCGTTGCCCAGGTACGGTGCAGATAGTACTATCATTACGCTCTAAACTTGCTCTGTTAACACTTGCACTGCCTTTCTCTCCTAGCGTAACTATAGCGGAGTCAGGCCCTTGGTCGAGTGGCTCTTTACAGATTATGCAATTGGCTTTTCCATCCATCACAGATTAAGTTTAAGATTATCTGAAATCATAAATATTCCAAGATTGATTGAACTAATAAAGCTTCAGCGAGTCTAGTTACAACACTGAATTCGAAATCCGAGTCTGTTCTTGCCATCATAAATTCGGTTTGTCAAATTTAAGTACGTTTTTAAGTAAAAAATCTACTTATAGGTCACCAAAATACTTCACTTCAATACTTCTTTTGTACATTTATAACTTTAAAATACCTGTTATAACCTTCATATGGTTGCATCAACAATTACAATCTTGCACAGCATATAAACAATGTAAACTAAAAGAATTTTAGTTCTTGTACATTTTAAAACCATTTTTATACTAAAATAGTTTCACGAACTCCAGAAAAAATATGGTATTTTGTGGCTTGTGCCCGAAGAACTGAAGTGCCTCGATGGTCTCTATTGTTATCTTAATATGATAACTTAACTGCGAAATAGGGCTATTATGCAGCTTGTCCTGGCCAATAGTCATCATATTTCATGAATTCGAAGAATAAACGATTCAAATTCACATGATGCTTACAATTTATTTCATTATAAGTGCAGAAAATTGTTGTATTTAAACTGCTAACAAGCTTACGAACTTACATACACTGTAGTGAAACCAAAAATATAATTCTACTTTTCTCTGCAAAAAGGTTATCTAATTTGCAAATGTGTGTTTTATTGTGCTTAAGATTCTATTCAAATCACCATCAATATTTAAAACATTGAAAAGCAAGTCAAAACAAGTAAGAAAAGGACTCACCTGTACACAGCAAATCCCACGTGGAGGCGGCCATATTGAATTGAGCCTGCAGTAACTAATGGTCCGCGGTTATTATTTTTAAACGGTCTCAAAATGTTAAGACAATATTTTTTCAATCAATAAAGACAATTACAAGGGTTTCCTAACGTTTTGATTTATGTAACAGCCTGCAAAAGATAACTGTTTATATAGCCTCGTTTTCATGTCCAGCATCAGAGTATCCATATAAATAATAGATTTTTCTCCCCTTGTTCTCCTTAGATTGTTCTAGACTTTTGATATGTTGTAGAGGATATATTTCTGGTTATAAAACCGTAGAGAAACTTTCTGTTGCAATTAGTGATAGGTTGACCACTTTTATTCGCTAAAATGCTTGGACTACAGGGGAGCTGCACATAATCAGTGTAACTTGCAGTACCAAATACCGAAATTCATCCCAATATTTTTTCATAATTCAGCCCATTATGATACACATATCATAATCAAATAACTCAAAGGCAAACTAAAATGCATTCCAAACAATGAAGAAAATTACATCTTTTTCAATGGATGTAATAGTAGATACTTACGTTAATAAAGAAGGGAAAAAACAAAACATAAATATAGAATTAAGATTTCTTGATTCATTAAAGTTTATGCAATGCTCATTAGAAAAACTAAATGAAAATCTTTTGAAATCAGGTAAACATAATTTTAAAAATTTAAAGCATTTTTATAAAGATCACAATGATTTACTTTTAAGAAAAGGTGTATTCCCATATGATTGGTTTGATTCTTTTGTTAAACTTAATAATGCTTGCTTAAAGGCAATATTGTTTAGCGAAACTAAAAACGAAGATGAAAACATATCAACAATAACAATGAATCACATTAAAAGCCATGGACATCAAAATTACACTTACTCCACTAATAAAATAGCATACACAAGAAATTATGATAAAAGGATAATACTTTATGATCATGTTCATACTTTAGCTCATTGGAATTATTTAATACATGATTATCTTGAAAACGAAATGATTGCAATTTACTCAATTCCTATCATGGAAAAATTAGGATACACAATTCCAGAAGAAATCAAAAACGAAATCAAAGAAAAAACTTACGGAAAAATTCACAAACAAAAGAAAAAAAATTCCTATAAAAGAAAACGACTTTCAAACAGGAAAAGAAAAATACGGTAAGACTATTCCTAAGAGAGTCCAGTTCAGTAAACCCGCTTCACATCCAAAAAA
>BLFK01001000.1:1067466-1082612 GCA_014634185.1 Astreopora myriophthalma | reverse complement strand
AGCATTAGAAACTGTTCCATTGTACAAAGCAATAACACAACTTTAGTTGTCCGAGCAATCACGGTATATGAAGCATTGCACTATTCTTTGAGTGGACAGTGCTTGTTACACATTTAGCCGCACCTTCTAAATAAATTTTACCCATATTTCGAGCTTGGTATAATAAAACAACTATTTCAATTGCGCTTTTGGATGTGAGGGGGATTATACTGAACCAACTCATTGGGTATCCGATCAGGGAAGGTTTTTCTTTTTCAAGTTTAACCCAATTAGAAATTGAGGCCCGTCAAAAAGATGTCATAATTAGTCAGTTCACCAAATTCGAGGCTGCTTATTTAGATTAAAACCATCAAGTAGGATTTTAAAAATCAGAAAAGGTAAAGACTTTTTATAGATTTGGGGACGACATCTCCAAATTAGAGACGCACATACGCCGTCCTTACTCGATTAAACGCCGCGGCGTTTAATGAATTTGCACCGTGTCCGATGCGGCGTTTGTTTCAAAATAACATTTCTTAAATCACAGATAACAATCCCGGTAGATCATTTGTAAATATTATGTTTAAAGTTCTAATGTCTCGCTTCTTTGCTGAGATACAATCGTAATTTTTTGGCTTCGAACTTAAAAACATTGTAATAGAGGTAAATAAATTACCAAAGCTGGTTTACATTACCGAGTTGTAGCGTGTACTTGTATTTTTCTTACAATCGTTCTGATTGGGTGTGCCGTTTATTCGAGGGCGACGTTTATTGGTACTTTTGCCTCCATCAGCGGCGTTTAATCGAGGGCGGCGTTTAATCGAGTAAATACGGTAGTCCGCTTACGATGCAACGAAATTGTCCAAACTTGGCTAACGCACTAATTTTATCTTTCCAGTGGTGGGGTTGCTATTTTTAAAAAAGGTTGCAATCTAGTGACCCCGTCCTTTTTTAAAATTTTGGACCGGGTCATTGTTGTACCTTTTTCCAGCGCACCTTCTTCCTCGTTATCGCCCTCGTGGCCCTTACCGCCATTAAGAACACTTCCAAGGAAAGTCTTATCAGGTCTCGTGCTGTTGCCACGGTAACAGGGACACGGATATTCGATAAGCCGATCGCGAGCGCTTATCAGAAGCAGTTTCTTTTTGCGGTCCCTCAAGGCATCCAATCGCATCTTGGTTTCCCAAATTTTTTCCTTGAGTTTTCCAAGCTTTTCCTCGACGACCTCTTGAACACCAGCGTCTTCAAAACGATCGCTGTTTGCTTCCGCTGTGTTCGGTGTCGTCCTTGTTCCTGCGCAAATTGTCAAACGACAAAAACACTAATTGAAAAAAGGATAATTATCGTGAATATTGCTCAACACAACACAAGCTGCTTTGTTCGTCCAGTTGCAGGGTCCGGTTATAAGAAAAGGCATGGGACTAGAGAGTCCTTCGCCTCTGCATCCTGTGCTTGTGCTCGCGCTGTGGTTTGGTTTCACTTGGCACGAACGTGATAGTTATGCAGTTGCGCTCGTGCTTGTGTCGCTAGTGAAAACCAGGCTTTAGCGATGACTTAATTTCAAACGGTACAAACATCAAGAAACCAACGGCATCAACGCCTGAAACTGTCCAAAACAATTTTTGTTTACGAATATCTAAATTACCCCAATGTGTTACTCCTTAAGAATTGTTAAAATATCAATCTGGATATTCGAATCTAGGCCTAGTTCTAGCTAGTCCACCCACCTAAGCGTTAATATCGCCTACCAACGCAAGAATATGTCCGCAAGTCTGCATTTGAAAGCGATGTTTGTGACTTCGGTCACTGCACCTGAAAGGGCCCTTACACTGAGTAAGACAATTTGCAAACCTCAAATGTCTATGTTTAACTGTACTCAAGT
The DNA here is from genome assembly GCA_014634185.1 of Astreopora myriophthalma. NCBI lineage: Eukaryota > Metazoa > Cnidaria > Anthozoa > Scleractinia > Acroporidae > Astreopora > Astreopora myriophthalma. The sequence continues at coordinate 1,080,751 of BLFK01001000.1, read as the reverse complement.
CTTCAAAGTCTTCGAAGGCGTTGGTTTTTAATATCGCTGAAAAATACCATGGAATATGGCCCGTACATTTATAAGAATGGTGGGGGCAATGATGACGACGATAAATGATGGGTCAAATTGTGCGCGTTCTTCTGTGCCAAGCTTCAGCGCTGTCTCATTGGCCGTTTTCACACTAGAGACGGATTATCCGTCTAAGACGGATAATCCGTCTTGATGTGAAAACGGGACGGTCTTTAATTTGGACGGATAATCCCTCTGATTTCATCCGTCTGGTTATCCGTCTATTTAGACGGATTTTGAAGACGGATTATCCGTCTCTAGAGTGAAAACGGCCATTAGTATAGGTAATAGCATGACCTGTAGTGGTATTTGGCAATAATACCGCGACTGATATTTCAAAATTGTCCAAAATACCACGAGCCGCGAAGCGGCGCGTGGTATTTGGAGAATTTTGAAATAATGCTATTATTTGTTTATAATGGAAGCCGAGAAATTTTTGCTGTAATACCACTGCTGTTATACCATTTTTGCTGTAATACCACTATTACCCGGAAATGGCGATACTATCAACCAATCAAATCTCCGAAATTTCTCGGCTTATATTATAACAAAGGTGAAGCAATTGATCACGAGATATAACACCGTTAGGATTAAGCGTACCTGTTTCAGTTCTTGAGAGCAGCATCTTTGATTTGGACCGTCGATTTTGAAGTCTTTGTGCTCTCGCAAGCTCTTTGTAATACCGTCTCGCGTTAAATTCGTATTGTTTTCTTCTTTCTCTGTTGCGGTTGAAGAAGCGAGATCGCCTTGTTCGTCGCCGCAGTTCTTTTGCTGAATAATAGTCCAGCTCATCTTTAAGCCATTTCTCTGTGGTAGAAAAAACAAACAAACAAAACAAAACAAGAACAGAAGGAAAAAAGAAGACAGTTACTGCGTAATTCGATAACAAGCAAGATCTGAAGTTAAAAATTTCAATCAACAGTTTCGTTTTGCATTCCCGCCAATCAATGTAAAGGACCGGGTCAATAGACCTTGACGCGCGTTGCGATTGGCGGATTTGGATCCACTTTGTCGGTTTCTGTTTTAAATGGTCCATCAACTGCTGCCGTGAATACGACTGACCGCAGCAAACAACAACATCACTTGTTGGATTTTCAAGTCTTGTGTTCATATGTTAAGCTTAGGGCACTTTCCATTTGACAGAACTGCCCGGCCAGACCGGGCATCTGGAAAGGCTAACTCTACAATGCCTTCAAAATAACACGCTTCGAGGATGATAGATATACCTCCAAAAGAATGTGAGGGATTATCATGAAACTATTCCTTCAAATTGTTGCATTTTCCTTGCAGACGGACCAGTCTTGCCAGTCAGTTCTGACAAAAGGAAAGCGCCCTTAGTTAACACTGGCGACGCTCGCTTCCATTCAATGGCAAGCGCACAACTATAAACTGTCTCATTAACTGAATTCGATTCTGTCGTTTGACACTCACCGTCGTAAGTAAACACATCGTCTTGGTTATCAAGTCCTAGCCTCGGTTTCATGCAGACACACATCTTCTCAGGGGTGGTAGGAGCAGTCAGTAGGGTGGGACGGGTAGTTGAGGTCGTGATTCCTTGGACGGCACCATTTTTCCTGCATTTCCTCAGCCTACGCCTACCTTCCACTATCGCACATTCCCACAACTGCTTCGGCTCACATGGCGATTGATATTTTCTTCCAGAACATATGTTTTCCAGCAGAGTAATCTTGCGCTCTTTAGTCGTTACAGTTCTGTTTCGAGACTTTCCATGCATTGTGAACTTTAACATCTTGTGCTCCTTACTACCAGCCGTTTTGTTGCGCGAATTTTCCCCTTTCCTTGTCGTCCTCCAGCTAAAATGACACATTGCCAACATTTTCTACATGCACAAATGCAACTATCAGTGTTGTTACTTCGCCCTGAGCCCACTACGAACAGTCCCTTTTAATGGAGGGGGGCTGGGGGTGGGGTAGCTTAAGCGAGGCCTGAGGAAGGCTAAACGACGGAAGATATTGCTAGATATTAAGAGAATAAGGCCCCGGATGCAGCTGGTCACACGTGTTTTTTTATAGATTGCTAGCATAATTTTTCCATTTTTAAAAAGTAGCACTGCTAGCTTTTTTCGCATATTTTGATAATTATCGGATCATTTTTTAGTTTTGACAGGCACGTTGATTCCGAAATCCTAATTATACGCTGACCTTGTTCCATGTTTTACCGATATTTGCAGTTTACTGAGCCCGGAAACGGGAGCCTGAGACTAGGGAGCATGGGAACCGGAAGTCCCATGGCAAACCATGTCGGTCCCAACACTTCTCATAGGGAAGGCGTCAAAATGGCGTCAGCTATGCCAGCCGATTCGAGCGAAAACTTACGGGTCTCTCGGAGAAATGATGGGCCAGAACCACCCACAATTGCCACAGACCGTTCCCTACAATCAACAATAAACGGACACAAAAAAGGATATATATATATATATAGCTAACAACAATAAACGGCTTCTGATTAAAGAAAATGTATTTTTGGACTTGTCTGCCATGGTTTTGAAGAGCACAGTTTTTAACAAAGTAGCATAATTTGACCAAAAAAAGAGCGGTGTTACTAGTATAATATGCTACTTTAACTAGCACAATCTATAAAAGCCTAGAGGCGTTTACAGTTTGTGCGGAGATAAATTGGCCACCATGAATTAAAGGAATGCAAAAGCCGACGTCGGTTTCGATGATTATCGCTATTGTAATACCTCTGAAGTCAAAGAGCAGATTTCATTTGAGTGTAAAAAGTAATTATGCTATTGCTTTGGTTTCTTGCTTTTGGTTTGCTTTATGACTGTAGCGAAAATCTTGGGCAAACTTCTTAGTCAATCAGATGCAGCACTAAAACTTATAGGTGGTTTGCACATTACGTCACCGCCGTCATGCTGGTTTAACGAAAACAATAGATCTGTCATTTGCTCCTTTTGCTCGTCAACCAGCATTTGTACATTGCTACTTTTACTAGCACAATCTATAAAAGCCTAGTCATACGACTACGTGATTACAACAATACATTAGGGTGGGTGGGTACGTTTAGAAGCAGCAATTTGACAACTCTACTGCCGCTCCCCGTGAAGGGCTTTTTTTTTTTTTAATAAAATTTTATTTTAAATTTGTTTTAACCACAGAATTTGGGTGTTTATGTCACAAGCTGCAACCAGGGTGTTCGTTTCTCGACGACAAGGGAGGACAAGAAAGAGAACTGGGCGGTACATCAAAATGGCCGTTAGGCACGTTACTGAGAGCGCTATATTCCATGGCTAAGGATATTCTGTCATTTTTAGATTTCGCCTTACCCTCGAGACTTCTCAATAAGAATGGTATCTCTCCATTGCACGTGCAACCTCCTGCCGAAAAACAAAGCAAAGTAAAAGATGATGGTAAAAATAATGTCACTGAGCAACCAACTAACTCAGAACTAACAAACATTTGTAGCATGAGCCGTCTTTCTTAACGCGCCTATTCTTCCGTTTTCCAGTCACGGAAATCCTCTTTAAAGCCTTTCATTTGAGGTGCTGTTTACTGTACATCCACGTTTATTGGCTCTTTTGAGTGTGTTGATGACATACTAAAGTGTGACCATTCAAATGAAAGCTACTGGGCAGTACTTTCTTGTACCGCTGTTTATTTTCCAACACAGAAAATTATCCTGCCTTTGCAAACATCTTTCAAACGTTGACTTGTGACACGCACTGCCTAAAAGTATCTTCTTCCTTCTTCCCGCGGGGTAATCATTTCAACAAAGCTTTTGAATCTTAGAGCTGTTTTCAACTGAGTGCCGAAAGTACTTACGCGATTGTCTGATTTGGTTTGCGACATGATTGGATAAAAAAAAAATCGACGCCAACATTTCAACCAGTCAGATGTAAAACTAAAACCAACTGCGACATGGTCACTCTCGTTCTCCCGCCCTTGGCGCCGGCTGGCTTTTCTTGCCTTGAGCTCTGATTGGGATTGGGATTGGAAAACCAAGTCATTAATTACTTCGATTTGTGGTCCCCTGAAGGGTGAGTTTCAGAATGTGATTGGCACTACAACTACTTGGAGTTTGGTTTCAAGGCACTCAGTTATTAGTAGCTCTAATCCCAATGTTATTACTTTTTTAGTCTTTGCCCATCTCTTGACTTCCTAAACAGTTTCATGATAGAAGAGCCATCCATGTCACGTGGGGTACTTATGCCAGCAATGTCCAAAAACGTTGGCGCTATGTCGATGTTTGCAACCATTTCTTTCATCCTTGAAACAAAAAGTGAACATCTAAGTTAGAAAATGAGCAATTTTGGTTTGTAACCACATGACTGGAAGAGACATCAGCGTGGCCCAGTGGCAAGAAATGCACAAAAATGTAAAACCCTTCTGCAGAGCGATTTCATTTGCTCATTAATTCTATTGCTTTGTGGCGTTACCGTTGCAGTTTCCGTTGTTGTCGTTCACTGGCATTGCCGTCCTCATTGATAACCATGAGCCGAGGTCGGCGAACGTCGAGTGCATCCGAAGAGCTCGTCTTGGAACGCATGTTTGGAAAATGCGCTATGCAAATGCTATAACATATGCCTAATTTTAATTATGCTTTTATGATGGAATACCTGATATTCTTAGGAATGTTTGGACCTCTAACGTAGAAAGGCACCCTGATGTCACTCTCAAATGGCATGGACTTGCCTTTCACTAGTGCGAACTGCCCAAGATGGTAGCCGTGGTCTGAGGTAAAGAATATATATGTTTCGTTTTCGATTCCCATTGACTGCAACGTGCTAAAAATTTTCTCTACTGAGTCATCAACAGAAAGAAGTGTCTGAAGGCGCCGGCGATGCAAAAGATCTACAAATGCCATTTTCTGAGCGTCCATTGGTTTTTTTTCTCTGAGTATCCACTGTTTGTCCAGGGACACAAAATTCCAGTTGGGAAGCCTGCAGAAAAAAATAGAATATAAACGAATCGTTAGTGCACGATTCTTTCTCTATGCTCATATCAGAGAGTGTCTGTGACATTGATATTGATAGTGGTAGTTGCTGTAGTTGGAACAGCAGTGGTAGTGGCTATAACGCTGTAAGTGGTAAGGACAGTTGCAACCGGGTCGATAAAGACCTGCTCTCTAAGACTACGACAAGGGCATACATCAAACTGTTTTACTGTTATGCGACACCACAACTCTAGCTGGATCACAATGTTCTCCCTTGAACCTTCGGTAACCCTAGCACTTGAAACCGTTATGGGATGGCACGCAAGTAACCGTGTGACTCCTGCTCCGAGAGAAATGACGCCTAGTGCATAGGGTTAGCAATACGTAAAACAATGAGGCAACATCAGAGCGGTTTTCAATTGAGTGCCGTAGAGCTAAAACCAAAGTAATTAATGAGTGACTCACGATCCGAATGAAACACCCTTCAGTCAATCACAAATCAAGGTAAGTTACGACTTAGTTTAATTAGCTAACCAGAACGCAAAGCAAGTAAGGGCAAGCGCGGGAAAACGAGAGTGACTAAGTCCTAATTGGCTTTAGTATCACCCAACTAGTGAACTACTGCAAATCCTGCATTTTCATTGGTTGCGCTACTAGAGGACTATTAGTAATAGTCCTCGAGTAGCGAAAAGCGTGATGCTTTCTTTCGTTTTATTCCCAAATAAATATTTCTTCAACTTGCATTTGCTAACTTTATTATTGCCTTTTCTGTCCGACTAGTTGGGTGATACAAAAACAATGAGACCCTTCGCCGGTCAATAGCCCATTTGGCTTCGCCTCATGGGCTATTGACCCGTAGCCCTTGCGGGCTACGGGTCTAATTGTTAATTAGTTTTTGCAAATGATTGATTGAGAACTTTGCGCAAATTTTTTTTTAATCCAATCGGATAAACCAAAACCAAAGCAGTTGCGCAATTACTTTTGACACTCAATTGAAAACCACTCTAACAGCAGTGGCAAATAGCGCTGTTAGTGTGTGCTAGTGATAATTGTGGTGTTGGTAGCAGTGTTGGTGGTAGTGATAAGGGCTGGTTTACACATACCACGCAAGCATACGCACTAGCGACATGCGCCAGCGCAGTAGTGTTTTGATCATTAGTATCTTTTGTTAGAATAAAACACAGTAGTTAACAACAAGTTAATGCGTTTGCATATGTTGCTCGTGCTTAAGCGTGCGTCTTACGTGTAAACCAGCCTTAATGGCAATAGTAGTGATATCAGTGGGACAGCTATTCATAGAGTTATCTTTTTTATAGAGTTATGGCCTATAGAGTTAGAGTTAAACTTACAAGACCCTCCCTAAATTCATGATTTTTAGGGTTAGATCTAAGGTTAGTGATTACCATTAGGTCTAAACACTGACTTTTAGAGGTTAGGTTTCATTCTGGTTTTGGGACTGGTTTTGAATTCAGGATTTTGGCAGTCGTTAACTATAACTCTAAGTCATAACTCTACTAAAATAACTCTATTGCTAGTCAACCTCGTGATAACAGTATTCGCGGTGGCAGTATTAATGGTATTAGCAGTGGCAGCTATATTAGCGGAGGCAAAGTTTTTTGTACTGACTTATTTTATTCATACCTTGGAGCCTTGGCATCTGGGAAGGCTGTACTATACTGTGGAGCAGCCGTCTCAGGACCATGAGGGGCAGAGTGACTCAAAACAACAAGGAAAGGAGTGTCGGGTTTGGCAGCTTTTGTTCGTTTTATGAACGAAATACTGCGATTAGTGATCAGATCGGTAAAATAGTCATGTTCATAGCTCATCCTATGTCGTTCCTTGTAAGTGTTGTGTCTCAGCGTATAATTGTAGAATTTGGAGTTGTGCACAAGTCCTTCCCATTTTTTCCAACCAACTGGCACCCAGGTCCCATCATACTCATTCAGGTATTTACCAAAATGGCCTGGGAAAGAGACACAAAAAGTGATAATGTGCGTCTGTTCATCAACAGATCACTGATATGGTGAAAGCGTCGTGAGCACAAAAGGTGAGGTGAACCCACGAAACTAAACAGCAGTATTAGCAACGTTTCTAAATTGTGGTAGCAACTTTTTCCATTTTTAGTACATTTTGAGCAACTCCTAGCCATTTCATTGAGCACCCTTGACTGGATTTTCTCACAATCTATGCACTCTTTTCATACCTTGCGTATAAGAAAGTCGAAAAGAGGAGTGCATCTCCCTATTCTGTGATCTGCTCCTGAAAGGACGCACATCAACACAAAATCTTTTTGTTAATTATTACAATAATTATATGGAATGGAATCTGTTTCTCTCATATTTAATAAGGAAACAAAACAATGATTGCCAAGTCGACCTTCTACACGTCTGTCCTTTAATAGATCATAAGAACCAATAAAGATGCAAGTTTCATTCGCTTCATTACATAACATTAATATTGACAGCGGTGTTCAAGTCTTCTGTAAGACTTCCGACAGCAGGAAAAGAGAACGCCTTCAAGAACGTGCCTTAAGAGCGGTATACAGAACAAAGTCTGCCTCCTACCAGACTCTACTAAAAAGAACAGGACTACCTACCCAACGAAATCGTAGATTGCGGGATATTGCTATACTTATGTAACCATCTCGCCCCTACCAACGTAGCAGAACTTTTTAATTTAAATAATTCAAGCTATTCACTCAGTGTGGAACAAGGACTTTCTTCTACCAAGATTTGAAACAGGTAATTATGGCAAACACTCAATCAGATACGGTCCCGCACCATGGAAAAGACTTAGCTACAAGGTCAAGCAGTCATCTCCTCTTCAGGTTTTGAAAAACGCTATCAGAGATCTAGATATTTCTAATATTTTAGAAAATAACTGCGACCTCTGCATGTCCTGATTCTAATATGCTTAGTTTTTTTTCCGCATTATTTTAGACAGATTATCATTATGTCTTTTTAGATTAGTGATTATTATGTATTTTTAGACAAGTCATTAGTGTCCCCAATTTGCTGTCTTATATTTGGTACAGCTAAATACACTCGACACTTAAATAAAGTTCTTTTCTTAGCTTATGTTACCTCTACAGTATAAAGCCACAAGCAATGGAATCGTTTTTGCAAATGCCGAAAGACACAGAAAACAAATTGAATTAATCAAAACTCAAAACCAATTAGCGGCAAGCGTGGGAAAAAAAAAACGGAAAACAGGTTACAGAGTGTTTGGTCCTGTCTTTTGCTTCTGACTGTCGGTGATAGGTTTTTTGGTCGACCACTAACCGAAGTGAACTCCCGGAGAAATCCCGACAATACTTTCGATACTCAACTGAAAACCGCTTGAATGTACGAGATTCTGGCAAGACCTACGGTTTCAGTGGGAACCAAGAAGAAAAGACGGTCGCTGTTTTTCAACTGTCAGACGCTATTACACAATATAGTTAACTAGTTAATTTGATTTCACACAGGCGAAAAAAATCCCATACCATATCAACTTGAAAAGAAAAAGGTCGGTGGTTAATCCCGGTGTTTGATAAGTCAGTAGAGCAATGGGTAATTTACAGTTTAAATTAGATTTAAATAAATGACCGAATCATAACAAAACCACTCTGACAAAAGCGAATTGTCAACTTGAAACAAAACAGTTTTGCTAACTCTTGGGCTGAATACAAAAGCAGGCATTACTGCAAAGATGTATTTTGTTGGATTTTGTAACTGCTGTGAGAAAGAACGTTATCATGCAGACGGACCTCGCACTTTGATTTTGCGCTGAAGGAAGAGAATGTTTCAGAGGATTAAGACGTAATTTAAAACGAAAACTACCGTTATCGTTCAACTAGATTTACGTTTTACGTCAGGTTAAGCTAAACGCAGACAATCGCGGGGCTTAATTCTTATCTTAATGAATGTTAAAGCTGATAGTTTTAGTGCATTTGTTTTCTTTCACTTTTTTTTTTTGCTTTCTTTGCACCGCATTAAGTGAAAAGACGTTTGAACAGATATTAACATGGGCATGTGCCAACATAACATCCTTGCGCCACTTTTGTTTTGGAAGTTTGTGCACGTAATAGTTGGACGCCCCTTCTAGAAATGAGAGTATGGTACTCAACTTATTACTGGTACTCAAATGCCATCTGAACTGTTCATAGTTTCACACACGGTAATGGATGTTTTCTGTATCATTGTAAAAACACCGAGAAGTCTGTTGCAAATTATCATGACGATTTAAATGGGAGAAAAAGAATCTGACGAAACATCTCTGACTGTTTGATCTGAAATCTTCCATTAACGTTCGGCTTAAATACTCAGTAATCCAACACCATGCCTCTGGCTTCCAGTCTGACATTCACCAATCCGCACTAACAAAAATGTCATAATTTTTAGCTCCACACTCAATTTGCTTCTCAGATGACATGATGTAATTCGTCACACGTTCCTCAAATGTTTCTGAAGTTGAAAATATGTACTAGGACGTGACTCCATTATAATTTGTAGTAATTGAGCGAAACGTAAATTAACTATTCTAGTGTAAGACTCTTCGAATAGTGAACGCCATTGTGTCTGTTCGGGAACTCCATTCGATACTGAGAAAAAGACGGCATTGCAAAGGTTTCTCTGTTTAAAAGACTGGCTGATCACTTATCTAGGTATCACGCATTAGCACTGACGGATAAAAACGATCCGCTTGGAATGACCACAATTCAACTGATTTGAGAAGAGTCAAAGGTGCATGCGGCAACCATCCGCAACATACTGAGGACTGTCAAACTAAGTTCATAAGATACACTGTATCGAGGTATTAACCTAGCGACTGAAACACTGACAACACTTGGCACAGTAAATGTATCATCGCTGTTATCATCTCTTGTCAATTAGTCGGTCAAACCGAGCTGAAATTGTCCGCCATCTAATACCTTCTAAAAAAACACATTGAGGGCTAGATAGGGCTGGCACGTCTTCAACAGTTTCCTGAAACGTGTTCAGCAATGTTTGCATCCGAAAATAGTTCTACATCATACTATTTTCCGCGTTACCTTCCGCTTTATTCTAACGTGAGAAAGGACAAAAAGCATACAGTTTTTCAGAACCTTTAAGGCAACTTAAACCCACTACAGTTTAACATCTACTGAACAAGATCTGCGGTTCCCGTCGTGATTGAGATTCCGGGGCAATTACGGGTGAAATATCTTCACGCGCTGTGAGACTAATTCTCGTAATTGCACTTATAAGTAGCAGTTGATAAGTAGCTGCTTCATCGAATAAGATAAACAGAAAGCTAATAAGATAATCTCAAGGCAAGCCATTTACCCCACGGTTAAGGAAATCACATGGGCTGTCTTTAGCCGTAACAAAACCACAACAAAATTTTAGTTTGACGCTTTGGAACGCAGACCATTCTCATCCGGATTAAACAAGCAAAAAGAAATCAGTCATTAAACTAGGAATTCATCTGTCATCATGGAATATTAAGTTTAACCCAAAGCTTTTGAAGCTCATCCAATTTTCTTTGTAAAGAATGTTGATAAACCCGACGGACATGTTTTAACCGTTTCACTCGGCTGGTGGAAGACAGAGGAACCCCTTCTTTATTTAAGTGTTTCCAAAAAAAGAGGTCCATGGTGAAACAAATTGCAACAGTCGGTTCTATCCTCCAAATTTGTTCTAAACCGAATCACAGCTTCCTATTTCTCAAGGCCATAAAAAGCTAGAGTAATATTATTTTGTTTACTACATCCAGCCGATTTATTTATGTGGTACTGATAGATAGATAGATAGCTAGTGTTCCTTTGTTCCCGAAATTAATTTCGAACTTGTTCCCAGCTTTTTGATCGCTAAAATGGTTTAGGTTCCCTTGTTCCCTGTTATATTTTGTCTTTGTTCCCCCGTTCCCCAATTCAAATTAGCCATGTTCTCTTGTTCCCCCAAATCTCTGGGAGACCCTTCTTAATGGCAATTTGTTTCCGCTCAGGGCACGAATGGCAGACGTCGCCAAATTTCGCCATATCAGAAGCATCTATGAACTTCGTTATTTTGACTGCTCGTAAATGAAAACTTACAATGACAAAGAGTAACGGCATTCTATTCGTTTCAGACGAAGGATAACTTCGGCTACGTGTCAGACAGCCTATACTGAGGCCGATTTCCGGTTTAAAGGTGACCAACTGACAACGTTTCGGGGTCACGGTTAAATGAGAACTTAAAGTTAAAAACTTGTTAAAACGTATATCCAAGAAAGCTTGCACCTGATGTCGATTAAAATTCGGCAGCGTTTTCAGTCAGTGATTTCTCAGAGTGATGACGTGAAATGAAAGCAATTTATAATTGTTTTTCCTCGCGAAAGTATAATTGGGGATGTGGCGCCTCCCAGTCAGGACGGGTTCAAAATCCACCGGGAGCGCAAAATATTTTCAGAGATCTTGAATTCCTCAGAAAAAATACATTAAAAAATGACAGAGAAATGAAATCAGCGCTTTATCCCCGAACTCTCTTCCTTCAGCTAGAGTAATAAGCACAGGCAGTTGCAGTGATTGAATTTGTGCCTAATTTATTCACTAGGACGAAGTCAGAAGTGTCAAACGACTGCAAATTACAACGCCTGAAAACGCACTTTATAAAGTAATAATTGCATTTAGCATGATCAGACAAAATACTTAATGCTTTATCTCCTTGAATTATGGCAATTATGATAAATCAGACTCTATTGACCGCAGCGTGTAATAAACTTGGCTAAAGCTGACATGTAACAAAAGGAGATCTGATCCACTAGGTTTGGTTTGGAAGATGAATAAAATAGTCTCTATTTTTAAGGTGGGAAAAAAGGACTAAGGGTCTTCTGAGTCTTACAAAGCGCATAAAGAATAGTGAAAACCGATGACCCCATACAGTTAGCATGGGTGGCAGGCCTTTCAAAGGGAAAGGATGGGACGTTTCAGACGGGAAGGTGAACGGCGCCGGCGAGAGGAAGGGGCGCCCTTCGCCTTCACCATCGAACCCCCGCCGCGGAAGCTAACAGTGAAAACACAAGGAAGCTTGGGTCCCAGGACCAAGATCTTAATGTTTTGATCTTACCGTTGTGACTTAAGCGACTTTTCAACTTTATCTAAAAATAATCGGCAACGAAATAGATAGGCCCGCAAGAAGAAAATGCTAATCAAGCCGGGACAGAATTAAAACTGTTACACAGTTAAAGAAAAGAAAAAAAGCTGTGGCGATTTCAAACAAAGAATTTAACAACGATAAGGACAAAACGAAGATAAAAAAAAGATAATACGAGGAAAAAATGACAGCAGTGGATGGAGAAAAAGATAGTTCAAATATTATGCACTTGTAACTATTTAGCTAGACCTACTTTCTGTATGATTATATGTGTTTCAATATAGCCGTTTTCATTTGCCTTTATCGAAATATAACAGGGGAGCCGGAGGATTCGTTCTTTGAGCTCTTATGCAGATCAGGAGCCGATTAGTTGGAGCCTCCATCTCCCATACAAGCCCTCAGAGTCAACCCTTTCCCCGTTTAGTTTTATTTATAGAAACAGTTTTCGCGGAATATTTGTCACCTTATTAGTAATAACCAATCAGAGCAGAGCTATGACCATGCTTCATTCACATACGTGCTTTCATGGGTGAAAGCTCAGTTTCGCGGGAAAGGCTGTTCTAAAAATAAATCTAAACGGGAAAGGGTTGACTCAAGGATACAGAACATATGGAGGCTCCAACTAATCGGCTCCTGTGCAGATCTGTTATACGTGATGTTGAATCTCATTCCATAGTCCCACACCAAATATTGCCTGTGCTATTGACTCTCCTACATAACCTCGCAGCTCGTTTAGAATCCCGCCCTTGGTTCCTTTGTTGAAGCATGTTTTCTTTGCTTTATGGGTGCTTCCAGTTATCGACATTCGTCTCAACTTAACAACGCGCAAATATCTAACACTTATATTTTTTAAACTGGGAATCTATCAAATGTTGTGCTTTTGGTGAATACCTGCAAACCCAATGGAGAACGGTAACTATCAAAATGTTTACTAAAATTCTTGGCCAAGTTTCAAGATTTGCAAGGTAACAATAAAGTCCATATTGTAGCCATATATATATATATATATATATAAAGTTAAAAATGGCCAATGGACGGACAACTTCTGGAGCTAAACATTAGAAATTTAAAATATACTAAAAACGTTTCGGTCTTCAGACCTTCATCAGTTATCTATACAGCAATGGAACGAATAGCTACTTATATAGGTCTGGCTTGTTTACAACAAATTCTTAACCAAAGAAAGAAAACTACCAAAAGTATTGCGTAACTAGAATATAACAATGTATGAT
>BLFK01001000.1:1042684-1060979 GCA_014634185.1 Astreopora myriophthalma | reverse complement strand
CCCCCCCCCCCCCCCTCCTACTTGACTCCGAGAATTTTAGATTTGTTTCCATTGAGAGCACTAGGGAAAAAACAGTGCACGGAATGCAGCACGATACTGCACGGGATTTTTCATTTGGTTGTCCCAACGTAACATGTTTTCTTGATTTTAGTAAAATCTGAAGTGACTCAACTAAACAAGTCTTCTTCAGGTCTGAAGGCCTCGATAATTATCTTGCTTGGGAAAACATTTTGATTTCTTAAATTACCATTTCATTCACAGGATTTCTGGAAACGCAATCTCTGCCATGGCATTTTATAATAGAAAAGAAGCGGACCGTAGATTACCGATGTTAAATACTGTGGTGCACTGTCGTGTCCGACATTTCACAAGGGAAAAGTCTGGTTTGTTCAATTAATTCAAATTTATGGAATCCACTCAGTCGTGTTAAGCACGTTGTTACAGAAGAATTTAACTTCAGGAATTAAATGTGACGCAAATTGCCGTTCCCCGTGCGTCTTCAGTTGTCATCAACACTGTACATTATACAATCAGGAAAGCAAAAGTTGAACACGCCATAAGCTGTAAAATCTTCAGCGTAAGATGATAAGGTAAAACAACCTAGTTAGAACTGGCAGGTTCTCTCGTGTTACAGTGGCTTAAGCTGCTGACGTGGAGTTATTGTCAACTTTCCAACAACTTATCTTTGGTGACGAGAATTGAACCTGGAAGCAGGGACGGACAGGAACTCTTTACTCAATCTGTAGTTCTTTGCATGGGTCTGTTCTCTCGAATGCAGCCCCAGCAGCGATAAATTGAACTTATTTCTTCCATGCAATATAGCTGTTATCAAATCCCAGTGTCCTTTATGAGTGAGAGACTCCGTGTTGACTGATTTACAGCCCCATGCAAGCCGGCAAATTCTTATCAATAGATAAAAGTATTCATCAGAACTGCTTCGAATCCTGTTGGGAGCACTCTATTTGTCTTTTCAAATACACCCGAGACATCGGAAAATACTTCACATCAGTAGATAATCTTGGACAGTATAGGCACTCTCTTGTCTATTTACCTTATCGCCTCACCGTATTGTCGTGGTTTTATCAACCAGTGCAGCGCAGCCAGGCCAACGCCAACCTCCTTACTGTTTTCATAGATATACGATTCCAAAGAATTTAAGCCAACATGGATAACTACCCAACAGGATCCAAGCAGAAAGTAGATAACGGATGGCCTATCAGATCAATGACAGTGACGTGTTGTTTCCTCTATTTTCCTCCTACGCCGGTAGAGGCCATCGCCAAGGCTAAACGAAGTAACAAATCTGTCTAGTGTTGAATGAAGAAGCATTTAAATGAAAGTTAACGCACCAACCAACGCTGACCGCATGGAACTCAAAACTGACTGCGAACACTGATGTTTTAAACTAAGTCCCTAAATAGCATTCACATCAATCATCCGAGTTTCAGGAAGACCTCGAGGTGTTACCGTCTTAGTAACACCCCACCCCAGGGTGTTACTAAAACGTAGAACTGCGGAAGCTGAGGAACCTATGGAGCTTCTGGAACTTGTGGAACTACATCAAATACACAAAGTTTCCCAAAATTTTGTCTTCTAACCCTAACCATCTTCCAACTGTTAACTGATTTAATTACTGCCCTTTTGATCCTTTGCGGGTATTTGGTTGATACTCCCTGCCATATGGAAGTTCGACTCATTTAGTTGTCTGATTTTCGAAGGAATGAAAATATGGAATTGAACAAGGTTATCTTTTTCCTTTCAACGCGTGTTTATTCCATGTTCACGTCCCCAGCGGTTGACCCATGCATGTAATCGTCCATTTTATATGTGACGCTGGGAATACTAGTGATCGCAAGAGCCTTCACCCACTTCAGTGGTTCTATACAGCCCTTGGCATTCGACGATTTTGCGTTAAGGTCGGTACCCACTAGGGAACATGTTGCGTGGGTGAACATGTTGCAGGGACGAGTCCCTTCGTGCGTACACAAAGGGCGGACGACAGGAACAGTACGGAAGCTGGTGCACACGAAGCGGATTTGACTCATTATAGCATCCCAGAAATCAGTGACCGCCATCTTGATCGACTGCTACACTCTTTATTTATTTTTATTTGTATTTTAATAAGAACCTTTTTTGTAAGAACGTCGAGGCTGAGAGTAGCCAATATTTTATGTACTCTTTCAAAAACGAGTGCGTGTTTGTTGTATAACTCATAAAGGGAAAATAAATGTAAAACAGTCGTCTAACAACAATTTACCCAAATACTTAGGGACAGGTTTTTTGTTTAAACATTAACAGTGTGGTTTTCTTATTGCATGATACACTGAAGAACATCTCAGTTTGTAGTCGAACTCGACGTACAGAGTTCTTAATAAAACTACTAGGAAACTGCAATTCACTGAGCAGTTCTTATTTACAACCTTTCCAAATAACTGCCACACCATCGTAGTTATGTAACTTAAAGAACATCACAAGAACGTTTTCAGGCTCAAGTCGCTAAAAAAGGTACGAACGTTCAGCCTCAGCTAAAAAATTAGCGTTCTTTTAAACAACAACAACAAAAAACAAAACAAAAAAAAAAGGAGTGTAATGAGGGGCTTTTGATTGTGGGATAGCCAGTGGCACGTTTTTACTGGGTCATTTCTATTTTGTGGTGGGGACAATTTGCAGAGCATTGCACACTCGTATACAGCATTGAAAATTAGGGTCATTTTGTCCGAGGGGTATTGACGCAAGAAATGAAACCAGCTGAATTTCACGCAACACGAAAAGAATTTGCATCTTCTAGTGTCAGTGTGCCGACGGTGAATAGTTGCTCCTTTGGCTCGCTCACCTTTAACCCATCAAAAGACAGACGAAATGATTAATTCCGGCGAAAAAATGATGGCTCTGCAGTTCGATCTAAGACCCAGCAAGAAATGAACATGGGATATGCCATGTCAGTTCGGAGAGGCACCCTATGAATTTCCTAATCGTTTCTGGGTCATAATTTTCTGACCTCAAGAAAAAAACAAACGTGAACTCCCTAGCCAGCATATCGTTTAAAGAGGTCCACGTCTGATTTATCTGTGTTTTGCTGCTACATTATGACAGAAGAGATACCACAACTCGCTCTGTTGAAAGGGTAGAAGAGTGATGTTAATTAGCTCCAGCAATCTCGGACTCGGTGTTTTGGGTAAATTTGTTGTCGATCGGTTCTCTCTTGAAGAAATAGCACTTTATGTCTACTCGCCGTCCGTCACTCGACCGGCTTAGGAATGTGTATTTCTTTATTTTTTTTAATAGAAGGGACTTCCATTGCTTTGATGGTCTTAAATTGCAATCAATTGACCTTTTTGTCTTCGAGATCCTCCGTAAACTACACCAGCAGAAAATGGAGATTTCACTTTAGCTTTCATAACTAGATGCACAGGTGCTTTCTGAGCAATTACAAAGAAAGGGAAAAGCATGATTTAACCGCTGCTTCTACAACCAAGATATTAATGTGTATATTACCGAAAATGTAAATGCATGACACAAAATTACAAGAATTAAAAAAGTGAAAGATCAGTGCGAGAGTCATGTCGAGCCTCATTTGTGCAGTGAAATGGTGCAGTGATATTGCTTGAGTTACCAATGAATTGTCAAGGGTAAACACTAAATGAAACGTTTTAGCATCAATTCCTAAACTACAAATCTGTATATTGAAAATGCAAATGCATGCTACAAAATTACACGAAAGACCAAAGGTCTTGAAAGTAGAGAGCCATGTTGAGCCTTATATACCTGTGCAGTGAAATGGTAAAATAGTATTGTTTGGCTTACAATGCATTTTCAACGGTAGACATTGAGAAGCATCCTATTACATGAAACGTTATACCACCATTTTTTAAAATTACCTCATTCTCTTAAACTGTCGACTGACAACTTCAACACATCATTGATTATTGTCAGTTGAATTGGATCTCCTACGGTGCCATTAGAGTTCTGTCTTATGTTTGCACTGATTGAGGCAAGATTGAAAGGCAAGATTGAAGTTTACGGCAGGTGTCTTTAAAATTGCCAATTCAAAGCACTTTCCCCAGCCTAATAGCTGAATTTTAGCAATGGGCCTGCAGCAAACGACAATTTTAACTCAAATTAAAATTCAGCATTAAGCAGACTAGAGCAGTAAAGACAATTATTTTTTTGCTTTTGTTCTTTTCTGGTTAAGGGAACAATCTATGACATTCACGGCGCAGAAATGGCAAAAGGCAATCTTTAAATAAATGAAGTGCTCCGGGCACTGTCGTCAATAATATGGTTGGGCGTTGTCGTTCAGACCACTTGCCAAAATAGAGGACAACCTTAGAGAAACAGGAATAAAGATAATCTTTTACGTACACTTGGTTTAGAAAAGCATATTTCACCTAGAACGATATTTATTTTTAATTGCTTCGTCGGTGCGATAAAACGATAAGAAATGAGGTGGTTATCTTCAGTTTTTGCTTAGCCTTCGGAAACGCCCGTTAAATTAAAAGATATAACAGGATGCGCTGCGCCTGGATTTTACCGCCAAGGTAAGTCTTGTCAGAAGCCATATCACGCAACGAAATTTCACTTTCCGGCAAGAGCATTGAAAGCCGCTGTAATCTCATCGGTCATTTCTTTGAGACGTTTGCCATTTTCAATCTGCTCCATCGAAAGAAGAAAACTTAAATACGTTGTAAAGATGACCTGGATTAATTATACCAAAAAATTGTCTTCCGCCAACAAATTAAGCGATGCCATAACGACAATTTTCTAACACCTGCTTATATAACTTAGAAAGTCACAGCACAGTCCAGAAGTTTGACTGTTCAGTTTTGCTCAGGAGACAAGCAACCGTAAGGCTCCTTGCCCAAAGGGGATCAGTTCTAGTTAGTCCGTCGCAGTTTATTCCGCAATTTGGTAAGTTTTGTACTAAGCACAACCTGAGTACAATCGACGGAATGGCTGCAGATTCAAACTTCAATTCAGCAAAAATCTAAGTTTTCTTCGATATCGATAGTCTAGTGCCTTAATTGAAAGGAAAAAAGCTCTATGCAAGATTCAAATGGTTAAAAATCATGTTCCGTTTAACAGGGACAACATTTCAGGTTTCTACGAACCGCTTAACTTCACTTGCTTTTATCATTGTGCAGTTAATGTCTCGTACAGTTTTGAAAAGTTGGCACTGAGTAGTTTCTTCTTGCATATGGTAGTCCCTACAAGCTCTCTCCTTTTATCTCACACTACAGTGTAGTGGAAGCATCTTCGACTAATCAGCGGTAAACTAAGAGATACATCAATTCAGCATTTATAAGGTTAGCGATTACTTGTATTGGTTTGCAAGGAATTTTAACGTCACCAGATGGAAATCGAGAATGATTCTCCAATACAGATAGAACTAGAAATTCGAGTGAGTGAGTCTCGGGTGCACTCCTTCGAAAAGGCGGGGATGAAAGGCAACGACTCCACCATCTTTTCAGTTGACACATCGTTTATAGATGACCACATCTTTCGGGCTCGGAAAATCGATAAATATCCAGAGCCCTATTTGGTGCAATGACGGCTGCAGCTGTTTATGCAAGCTTTCGTTATCTTTTTATTTTATTTTTCTTGGGTAGTTCTAGGCAGCTATTAGACTTGCGTCTCGAGGTCTTTAAAGTCACATTTGAATCGAAATACAAACGTTTACTCACCTCGTTAAGTTTTGATTAAACCAGGCAAGAAAGCCTGGGCCAGTTCGATCCACCCACTATGCTGCACTTTATAAAGGTCGATCTGTTGGCAATAAGAGGACAGACAGTTTAGAAACGCAGGGAAACCCAAGATCTTTAATACAGCAGCACAACTGCTTAAGATCTGAAAAAATAAAATATATAGAATTCAGTCTGTAGCGGAAAGCAACGATTCACACTCTTTCTTACTTCCTTTCTTTTAAAATTGGCCTCAGTATGCCGCCTGTAATCTTAAAAGGCTTCGTATTTTCTTTATTCCACTGCTGGGTAATGTGGTTGCGATTGTAAGAAATATCGCAAAAAGTTGCATAATTTGTTTTTGAAAAGGTTTCGTTTGTTGGCCCAGTGAAGTGTCTCTTTTAGTTATGCATTGCAAAATTATGGCGCTCGTCTAGCATATTTCACCTCAGTGAAGGGTTTCGATATTCGCATTTTTCACCGCCCTTGGTTAATATCAAAAGAAAACACGAAAGGCATATATCTTTAGGTTGCTGAAAGCAGTTTAGTTTTCACTAATATTTATTTTTCATCAATTTGTCTTTAGATAATTGTTCTGTGATCATTAGAAAACACAGTGAAAACATGAACAGCTCAAAAGCAGCTTCTAACATACCCCAGCACCCTAAGCGTGGAACAGAGGAAACAATTAAGCTCCTTCCTATTGCTGTCGCCATCATTTTGACGAACGGACTGGTCTTTTTCTTGTTTTACAAGCAAAAAGGCTTAAGGAGCTCATCGAATTATCTTCTTCTTGGGCTATCGGTCTGTGACTTCCTAACAGGTGCAGTAAGCATTCCATACTAGCTCATCTTTTCATTTGACGTTGTACCCCAGAGATTGAGAGGTGGCTTTGTTCACTGGATGGTAGTTCAGCAAACTCTCGTAGCTGTTTCGGCCGCATATCATATTCTTTTCATCACAGCCGAAAAGTATTTGGCAATTGTCAAACCATTGAAACACTACCTCGTGACGAAGAAAACCGTTTTTAAAGTACTAGCGGGAATTTGGGTCATCAGCTGTTTTGTTGCCACGATTCAATTCGCTTGGCGGGAAGAGCCGTCACACCTTTATGGAGTCGTATATTCCGCAACCTGCCTCGTTATCGTGTTCTTTGTCCCGTATGTATTCATGGTGTATGCGTACATGGTAATGTTTAAAACGGTCAGTGGACGTAAGAAGCCTTCGAGAAGCAAGGAAATAATGCGATCTCAAAAGAAGAACGGTAGCGACCTAAAGTGCATTTTGGTATTTGCAGTCATGGCTGCAATATATTTAAGCTGCTGGTTCCCTTATTTCACCATTATGCTTACTTATCACATAAAATCCTATATCAAGTCACAAGAGTTGGCAGTGGTTATCAAAGTCTCGGAAGCATTTGTTATTATTAGATTCTTGACTTCAGTTACAAACCCTTTGCTCTATACGTTTTTTAAACGTGACTTCTGGTTGTCTCTACGCAGTTTTTCTTTGAAGAGGAAAGCGAGGTATGCAGCGGTCAAGCGATCAACGACGTTGAGGACTCTTTCATTGAAGTACTCTCCCCGTTCAAGATCTAGTAACGCCAGTTTGCAATCTCTTAACAAAGGGAGTCTTAACATGAAACCTAAAGACCGCCGTCGCCAAATGAGCACAGAACACAAAGTTTTCATATCCTCCGTTTGAATAAACGAAAGAAAATAAGCCTTATTTTCTTTCGTTTATTCGCTAACGATTAACGGTACCTCTCACTGCACTTTAGCTAATGCTTTGTACCCATGAACCTCGAGATTATGGAGTGTTTTCACGTGATCAGCGGCTTTCTTTTTCTAACCGAAATATACGAAAATGTTTGCATAAGAATTGAGTCCCATTCCCTGAAGATTAGTTTGGGACACCAAAATTGCCGCCGTTGCTTTTTTGTAAGTCCGGCTACCAACATGGCCTCCGTGACGTCATGTGGTGATGCGCTGTCGCTCCCGCTCTATCGGCTGTCAAGACAATTGCCCTAAACACGACGCCTGTCCCCGACAAGGCAGTGAGGAGGGAATCAATGAGGGAAAGAGTTGTCAGCCCTCAAAACCCCCAAATGGGACAGATCCCTTTCTGACTCGACAGCTCTTTACCTATCAGCTATGTTTAGATTTCTTTACATTTAAATCCTTAGGTACACTGGAGTTTTTGGTGTTATCGTGTCGAATACAACCGTTGTTATCCATTGTGAAAATCAAAGTGATTAAGACTTGCATCACACAGCATTCCCGTCTAAATGAAGATTACTTGAACAGTTTTAGAGCGAAGTGGAATTGGTCAGGGTGTTCGTCACAATTACACATAACAGTATTCATTCAAAACCAGCCGCTATTGTCAAAACAAAGCAATGCAAAAAGGCTACTGTCTCTTTCAAAGTTTCTATCGAAGTTATCTACTTGCGTTCCCGCGCTGGATGACTTAATTTTCTCGCAGATTTCTGAACCTTTAGCATTAGATTTGTTAAATAAAAGTTTAAAACATCAGAAAGAAAATAATGAATAAAAAAAGGAAAAGGAAAAGATATCACCGCAAGTTATAACTTGCCACCTAACTTGTGTCAATGAATCTTAACTTGTGTTAAAATAAAATAAAATTGCCAAAAATAAACTTCTAATTTTATTGCCGAAGCAGCTAATGGCGAAGGCCAAGAACTGCGGGCAGACCTCAGTTAGAGTTGCTATTGTCCACCTTGATTAGAATAAACGCTAAGACTTTATGCTTGTATCACGTCACTTGGATAATGCATGAATAGGCCATTTCCGAATTGCTGTTTGTCTCGGTTCCAAAACGAGTCCTGGTGCACAACCATTCAAATGCAAATGAGTTTTGTATTTTCATGCAAATCAAACTCATTATCATTTGAATGGTTTAGCACCAAGACTCGCTTTGAAACAGAGGCAAACAGCAATTCGGAAATGGCCTATTCAAGTACCAATCAGCATGTCTTAATGGTATAAATCAGTGCACGATGGTACGTTCTGAAATCGAGACTTTGGCAAATACACTGACCACTCACTCAACCACTAATCACACCTTGTTGTTCTTTTTAATTTGGGCTTATTTTGACTAAGAGGGTTCGATAGGCGTAGTTTTCATCGTCAGTTAATTAGGCGCTGGCTTACATTCGCTTATGGTGGCAATGTACTTGGGTAATCGTGCGTGTTTCTCGGCTTGGAACAAGTAGTATTATTGTTATTAGTTTATTTACCGACGGCGAATGCGGCCTTAATTGAAAACAGAAGTCGTCACACGCTGTTTCTTTTTGCGATATTCTGCTTGAGGGCAAGTTAGCCTCTTGATGTAGTGTTTACATGGGGGGAGGAAGATCCTAGCACTAGGAAGATTCTAGAGAGCGAAACAATTTTCCGTTTGATTTACAAGCGGGAAGTTCGGTTGCAGTTATAGTTCATAGTTCATGGTAAAAAAAAAAAGGCCAGAAGCCCACGGCCCGGGGGGGATACTCCCTTACAAGGGCTTAATGGGGACGTGCGGCCAGCCAGGGTACGTTTTTCGGGATTTTTGTCTTAAACTGGATATCTTTTCTCGGACGATAAACAGCAACAAGCTCTTGTTAATTAATATTGACTTCCGTTGACTTTGGCATTCATAATGTCTTAAACAGGGTATCAAAAATAGGAATTCTGTCTTAAATAGGATTGGAAAATCAGCGATATTTGTCTTAAACAGGGTCAGGGTATGAGGGGCTGCGCCGCACCTCCCCACCCAGGGATATATCGAGTACCCCCCCCGGTGCCCACGGAAACTCGCCATGTTTGGTTCTCTATCCCTAGTGCTAAGATCTTAGGGTGAATGCAGTTTACATGAAGATCCTATCACTAGAAAGATCCTAGTGCTAGGGACAAGTACAACAATTTTTGCATGTAAACTGAATACAGAAAACATATGGCGCCAGGATGATCCGCCTCCTGGGATCTGACTCCCTCCATGTAAACAGCCCCTTAGTCGACCGGTCACGACCACAGTCGCATAATCGTTAGTTTGACCATTCGCTCATGTCCTCTCTCCAAGACGACACTCGTTCCAAACCAGAATCGTGTCGTTACCTTGAGCTTAACCCATAAATTAGGTTTTTTGTTGTTTTGATGAAAAAAGTAGATAATTAGATTTTGTAAACTGATTCACTGATTGACATCTTAATTTCCTACTGATTAAGTCCGTGATTGAAATTGACTTAAGGATTAGAAGCTTCATAAGGTCGCACAACACGTTCAGAGTTCATTCTAGGAGATCGTTCAATGTGAACCCGTTCGCTCACTGACCTGTTTGTATACGATTTTGCTGACCTGATATCCGATTGAACTGCCAATGCTCCAGTCAATTGAAACCCCGGCCCCCCCGACCCCCGGGACTTAGCGGGGAATTTAACATTTACCAAGTGTTTAAAAACGGCTTATTACCCCGCCCCCGGGGCCAAGACTTCTGTTAAAAGACCCGCATAGCGGGGACATCCGAACCAAGTGAAGAAACTCAACTCAAATCGAGATCGTTGGTCTACTCGTCGTAAATGTCAAACTTTAACTGTTTTTCGTTCTTTGATTAAAAAATGCAGCCTCTTTAATAAGCTGCAATCTCCATTTGCGCCGAAAGCTGGCCTTCAATATGCCGAATTTGCTGCAGAAATCCACTTTCATTTTGATAAGCCAGAGTTCATGTAAAATCGGCATTGTGTCGGATATAGCGAATGGGTCATCCCCAAAACTACTTCAGAATTATATGGATCTTGGTATTATATGAATGCAAATGGGCGTGTGTTTTTAACGTCAAACACAACAGGTTCAGCACATAAAAAGACCTGTCTGTCTGTTTATGTCACGAGTTTGCTCACAGAGCACTTTGATCTTTCTTAGTTTGAACACCGTTCATTCCAATTCAGCAAACTGGATTATTCACAAAAATACTTGGAAACCGTAAACTAGCAGTTTTAACTGACGTTTCCGTGGACGTCGCCGTAGTAGATGCTAAAGTCCCTATAGTCCCTAACATCGCAGCTCAAACAACAATAATTATAACATAGCAAGTAAATTCCCAATGATGCACGCTGATGACGTCAGCAAACAAATGCCTCGCGGAAAAAAAAATCCCGCGAGTGACTTCAGCAGTTTGTATTTATATAAAACTGGAGAGAACTTCCGCAAAAAGTTAAACTAAACATGGCAACAAACGAACCAGCTGACGATGGAGATCTGCGCACTTTTTCTTTGGGATTGGAGTTTTAACTCGGCGACTAGATTTCAGCTCTTGTCGAAAGCGTTCGACGCCGTACATCACAATCTTTTATTGTCTAAACTTGCAGTGGTCATGGCTGTTAATTGGTTCAAATCGCACCTCTTCAGCAGGAAACAAAGAACTGCGATAGCCAATTCTTTGTCATCAACCAACTAACGGGGTTACACAATGATACGACGAACGAACGAACACAAACAAAATGCGAACTTGTTATGTTGTCAAAAACTATCACTGCCAACTGGAATATTAACTACTTGTGGTCCTCCCAACGGAGAGACCCTAATTACGACTTATTCTTCCGCTCTTTCTTCTTTTCAACAATAGATCTATCACGGACTGGAAGTAATCTTGATTTGAAGGCACATATTAATTTACTCCCACGTGGCATTTTGGTACACAAGGGCAGTTGCGCATGCGCTTACTAAATACCTAAAGAAAAACATGCAGAAGCGGTAGCGGTACCTCTGGACATTTAAGCCGGAGCGGTGTACCATGACGAGTCTCCCCGAGATTTCGGCCCGCGGATCGCTTATACTTGCCACTTTCTGATACCTATCCCCGATAGGCAGTGAGGGAGAGAAATGTCGGCCCCTAGACCATACGTGACAGATCCCTTACGTACTCGCAGCTCAACTCCTTCTGCTTTATACTATGATTTGGAGCGATATATATTTGCGACTATAGTTGTCATGTCTTCCATATGGTAAGGATATTTTTTGGTACTAATTTGTAATACACGGAGTTGGCGCATGCGCACTTGCTAAGCATGACAAAACAGCAAAGGAACCACGCATTTTCCAGTAAAACTTTAAAACGCTGTCGCTTTTTCAGACATATTTTGTTTTGTTTTATTGTTTGAATTCCGCGCGAACAAACGAGGACAATGATTTCGCGTATACAATGAGATTAACGTGTCTCGGACAGCGGATGGACAAAAGAACTAACAAGTTATTCAAAAAGAGCAATAGCTCCTAATGAGCTAGTGTTAAAAGTTAGAAAACGTTTGGTGCATTCAGGGACTCTCCCGGACATTGATTGGTTAAAACTGTTTCTTTTTTAGCTGTTATATTCCCATAAGCATCTGTTCAAAAAGGTTGTTATGAAAGAACAGCAACATGTAAAATCGCTATGGAAATGTAGAACGTTCACATTTCGTTTCGTTTTGTTTTCATTTAGTTGAGTTTATTCCGGCGTTGAAACCGAGATAGGTCTATGATCGTCTTTGAGCTGTCTAGAGCCTTGAAAATCGGAGTAATTTTAGCAATTTTTAGTTTGTTAGGAAAATTCATTAACTAGGAGAGATAATGGTTCTGCAACATAATTTTTAAGAGTTTTTTTAGAGGAAAACTAGAATACTATGTGGACCAACACTTAGAGCAATTCATTTGTTCAATAATTTCAGATATTTCAATAGGATTAACTGGAGTTAAAACGATGGAGTCACTAACGTTATCCTTGAGAAAAGAGGAACAATGATGATTACTCAATGGGATATCATTTGCAGTGGATTTGCCAACATTAACAAAAAGGTGATTAAGAATGTTTGCAATATCAATGGGGTTATTAATAGATCTATTGTGTTCACGTAAGGTATAGTTAAGCTATAGTTAAGGACTTCTCTGATGCCAGCTCAAATTTGTTTAATATTATGTGAGTTTTTTAGGAAATATGTCTTGAAATAATTTTCTTTACTTAGATTAATGTCCTTAAGTACTCGATTCCGGAACTTTTTATAAAGATACCTCAGGTTAGAAGTTTCTTGATTAGATTTGATGAAATTAGAGTAGAGTTTATCTCTCTTTTGTAATCCGAGGTTTCATGGATAATCTAATTTCCTTCTTTGACATTTCTTTGACAAGGAACGTGATAATTAACAAGCGAAATCAACTTGTCATAAAACTTCTCATTAGTGTCCAGGTTAGTTTCTCGAAAGCATAGCATGAGTCTGCTATACTACTTTAACTGTTTGTGAGAATCTTGAAGAACGCCAATTAAACTAGCCCAAACGTCTATATCTAAGGTTTTTAGCCCCTGAAGAATCCGGAAAAACAAGGCACACTTATTAATTCATGAATAAAAGAGGCGAACTGCAGTTAAAACTCGGATAATGACTTTTCTCAGTATGGTTATGTTCACACCAAACCGGTTCCAAAGCTGTTCCGATCCCATCTCGTAACGGGCCCAGCATGACAATTGAACACGTAAATTCGTGATTTTTGCGCATGATTTTTTTTAAAGAAATGTTAATTTTCAGTATCTTGGCTTTCGTGGTGCATTTGTAGATTTTAACTTGTATATACCTACTTCGTATCATTTTCCCTTCTCTTTTAAGTAGCTATTATATGCAGTGCAAGAGATATCTTTATTTCCCCGCAGTGCTCCTATGGATACGAACCTCGTATAGCTGAATGAGCTACCCCGGCTAAATAAAGTTACTTACCTATTTACTCAATCACTCACTTACCATTTCTGATCACATGAAACCGTTCCGCCAACAGGTCATACGAGACGGATTCGTTATTGTCCGGTACTGGATCCACAAAGTATTAACTGTCGGTCCTAATGGCCAAGCCTGAGAGAAAAAAATACCATGATGATAAATAGAAGAACCATTCCCGGTATTTTCACGGTCTCAAACCCATTTAGGGGAGTAGCGGTTCCCAATCTCGGCTGCTCCTAGTTTTTCTGCAGGTGCATAAAATCGGACCACTGAGATCGGAACTGATTGACAGTATGGTTTGTTAAGTTGATTATCTACCAAGTCAATCCTAATTCAATAAAGAATATCAAGGGCTGTCTTCATTTCATGATCAACTGTGGGTTAGAACAGATATTTTTATGACTAAATGCACTTAAATATTAGTGCCTACTAAGGTTTACAGCCTTGCCGTTTCTCTTTGCATGACGTTTCGTAGTGATACGAAATGTTTCTTTGATTTGTAGCTGTCATATCATCTCCCAGTCACTGCATTGATCAACACTTCTTATGGCGAGGACTGAAATGTAGTTTGGTTTTCTCTGTCAAGTTTTCCAACTTTACTGGTCGAGAGATGCGCCACGAATTACCGTTCAGAGATAGCGCGCTAGCTTGTTATTTTGGAGTAGTTGATAATCACAGTGTTTCTCCTTCTGGCGCTAGTTGGTAATGTCATTGTCGCCGTTGTTTTGTGCAAAAAGCCTCGCCTAAGCTCAACGACAAACCTTTTCATAGCCACCTTAGCGACAACAGATCTCCTCAATGGAGCCATTCCAGGATCACTCTTCCTGGCTTCCCTCGCAACGGGAAAAATGCCTTACAGCCATACTGGCTGCAACATAAATGGCTTCTTTGGGCAGTTTGTTGCACTAACTTCCCTTTCTACTATGGGTTTAATCGCTAACCACCGATACGTCTGTGTGGTGAGGCCAAATCGCTGCAAAACCATGTTTACCACTCGTCGATCAACCATATTATCGCCTTCGATGTGGATTTTCACTGCAACAGGGGTCGCTTTCCCGTTATTGACTGTCTTGGCGCACATGGAGTTTTGTCCCTTAATGGCAATATGCAAGTTGCATTTTTACTCCCCATCCTGGCAAGCTGGCTACACTGCATTCACAAAGCTGTTATTCGTCTTCTTCAGCTTAGTTGTTGCTACCTTCTGTTACTACTGTATCTCTAGGGCCCTTCAACATAAAAATCGCATGTTCTACGCAAATGCCAGTGGCTTGAGCACCCAAGAAATTAACCTAATCAAAGCCTTCTTCGTTCTGTTACTATATCCTTCGTAATTCTTTGGTTAACCTTTTTTATCCTTATTATTATATTTCGCCTTGTGTTTCATGGGGCTCTTCCTCGACATCTCGCCTTCACCATTACCTTTGGCAGTCACACCAACAGTCCGGTCAACTCAGGGATCTATGCAGTCATGAATCCTTCGTTTCGTAGACACATCCTATCGATTCTCAGGGGGTCAGAAGGGAATACTGCTAAGCCTGTCAACGATGGTATTACTCCTCGACTGGAAAACCTCTCGGATTTAAAAATTGAGACCGTGGAAAGTTCATTATGACTTAATGAGCACACACGAAGACATGTACTGTGACACACTTCCTCAAGGTGTCATCATACTAGACCGGAGGACTTGGCCATGGGGTCCTTAATAATAGGGAGCTTACGAAAGGACGACGATGGCAGCTACGAGGACGTCACTTAAAAATACAAGTTCGTGTTACTGGTATCACTACGCAACTATTTCAAGTCGTTCCGCATTCAAAATGTGTAGTTGCTGTCGAGGAGTGATGACAAAAATTAAAATTCATCGTCTTGTGCTCACGTCCTTCACAGAACATGAAATTTGGTAATTTCACCAACCTCGTCCCCAGGGTCTCTCCTCTTCCCGCCTCCTGAGCCAATCACTTTCTCCAATAAATAAACCATCAGCCCACCACAAAAGGATGCAATTCACCATTTGGTCTTACTAGCCAATCAGAGCGCAGATTAAGCAAAAGCAGCAGGGCCAAGCGCGGAAAAACGAGAGAGACTGAGTCGCAATACTGTGTTTGGTTTGCAACCAATCTCTAGAGACACACATAGCAATGGTTAAATGTACAAATGCTGGTTGACGAACAAAAGGAGCTAATGAGAGATCTATTGTTTTCGTCAACCAGCATGACGGCGATGACGTAACGTGCAAACCACCTATAAGTTTTAGTTCTGCATCCGATTGGCTAGGAAGTTTGCCCAAGTTTTTGGATCCAGTCATAAAGGAAATCAAAAGCAAGAAACCAAAGCGATCGCATAATTACTTTCGACACTCAAATGAAGTCTGCTCTTTTACTTCAGAGGTATTACAATAGCGATAATCATCGAAACCGACGTCGGCTTTTGCATTCCTTTAATTCATGGTGGCCAATTTATCTCCGCACAAACTGTAAACGCCTCTAGGCTTTTATAGATTGTGCTAGTTAAAGTAGCATATTATACTAGTAACACCGCTCTTTTTTTGGTCAAATTATGCTACTTTGTTAAAAACTGTGCTCTTCAAAACCATGGCAAACAAGTCCAAAATACATTTCCTTTAATCAGAAGCCGTTTATTCTTGTTAGCTATATATATCATTTTTCGTGTCCGTTTATTGTTGATTGTAAGGAACGGTCTGTGGCAATTGTGGGTGGTTCTGGCCCGTCATTTCTCCGAGAGAGCCGTACGTTTTCGCTCGAATCGGTTGGCATAGCTGACGCCATTTTGTAGCCTTCCCTACGAGAAGCGTTGGGACCGACATGGTTTGCCATGGGACTTCCGGTTCCCATGCACCCTAGTCTGAGGCTCCCGTTTCCGGGATCAGTAAACTGCATCAACGTGCCTGTCAAAAGTAAGACATGATCCGATAATTATCAAATATGCGAATTATCTTGGCAGTGCTACTTTTTTACAAATGGGAAAAAATTATGCTAGTTTTCTCAAATTATCGGCTAAAAATTATGCTAGCCGGCAATCTATAAAAGCCTAAACGCCTCATCATTAGTCATCGTAGTTTTGGATAGATCGTATTCACCGGTACATCATCAAAATCATTGACGATGTTTGGCGCGGAAAAAACAGAGATCAACATAGTAAACAAGCAAGCTGCTACGGTTGAGTCACCCATCGCGTGGAAAATGTCGTTTTATGAACTTGGTGAAGCCTTCGTTTGCAGTTTGCACCGTAACATCATCAAATTCAAATCAAAATCGTGAGCTTTTCTGAATTTTTATCTGCAGCACCTTGAAGTTAATCTCGAACTAAATCGTTTTACAAGTTTCCAGCGCCGTAGCATCTTTCGTTTTCAAAACACGGCATTTTCAATTTCCGAATTTCCCCTTGCATGACAACAAGATGGCGGCTGTCTGGTTGGAAAAAAGTCTCTCCTTATATTTTTCAACAATTTAAACGTTTCAAGTATAAGAAGATTGTGTTTATGCGTATGTATTCCAGCTCACGAGTGAGAAGAAAGCGTTTTCATTTCAAAGTGAATTCCAGATGTTTTCGTGGATTTCCGGGGCCATATTTGTGTACAACGTGTACGCAAAGATGGCACCGCCATACAAAGCTCTTTTAAGTTGCGTGTAATAATTGTTTACCACACAGACTTGAGACTTTGAGAAGTTGTTTTTTCCTCCATTTAAAATAAGCCTCATCAGCATAAGCTTCATTGTACGTTTCGTAAAAATGTTACAATAGCTGTATTATGTATTTTTGATCGTGTCTCTGTTGTGCCGTCTTCCATTCTTTTTTTTTCCCCATCTCGCCGTTTTTCGTTAGTTTTCCTACGAATGGTTCCAGCAGCTGCATGTAAATTAGAAGCAAGGTCTTGGATCATTGGCTTGCTACCCTTCCAGACAACAATAAAACAAAGAACAGAAACAATACATCTAAACAGCTAAACCTAAAAGCAATAAAAATGATAGCAGCTGCTACATTAGAGGGCTACGGCTACACTAGAGGATCATATTCAGAAAGCACTTGAGATAAAAAAAGAAATTGGGGACAAGAGCGGAGAAGCGTTGTGTTACGGAAACTTAGGAACTGTGGTCCAATCTATCGGCGATTATGTCAAGGCTGAAGATTATCTTCAGAAAGCACTTCAGATCAAAAAGGAAATTGGGGACAAGAGCGGAGAAGAATGGTGTTACGGAAATTTAGGAACTGTGTTCCAATCTATCGGCGATTATGTCAAGGCTGAAGATTATCTCCAGAAAGCACTTGAGATCAAAAAGGAAATTGGGGACAAGAGCGGAGAAGAATGGTGTTACGGAAATTTAGGAACTGTGTTCCAATCTATTGGTGATTATGTCAAGGCTGAAGATTATCTTCAGAAAGCACTTGAGATCAAAAAGGAAATTCGGGACAAGAGCGGAGAAGAATGGTGTTACGGAAATTTAGGAACTGTGTTCCAATCTATTGGTGATTATGTCAAGGCTGAAGATTATCTTCAGAAAGCTCTTGAGATCAAAAAAGCAATTGGGGACAAGAGCGGACAAGAAACTTAGGAACTGTGATCCAATCTATCGGTGATTATGTCAAGGCTGAAGATTATCTTCAGAAAGCACTTCAGATCAAAAGGAAATTGGGGACAAGGGCGGAGAAGCATCGTGTTACGGAAACTTAGGAACTGTGTTCCAATCTAGAATAGAGTTATAGAAGCTTGCGAGAGCTGCTACACCACTAGTAAATTAAGCAGAAAGAGAGACAAAAAGGGTCCGTTTTGCTTTTCGTTCACAGTGTTCTCTACTCGTGTTCTGGAGTTTTACTACAGCGCACGGCTATACAAACCCAATAACCCACTTGATACTCAATT
>BLFK01001000.1:1032684-1037684 GCA_014634185.1 Astreopora myriophthalma | reverse complement strand
ACAAGTTCTCATCCATTCTGCCGGCAGTATAGCTCTTATATCCTATCCAATATCCTTGTGCTTCCTCTTGACACTTTGCTCGCTTTGCTATCAGTCACGTGCAGCTCTTCTACTGTCGCTGCTGTTTTGCGGACGCGATCTATTCAACGTCCTTCCTTGCTTCTGTTGTGCATTCTCTTTATAACTGACGTATTGTGGGCAGTGTTTTCCACTGTCAAGAACGCCAAGTCGTTTACGTATGAAGACTTCTGCGCAGAAGGGCTCTGTGACCTAGCACGAGCATTCGCAGTTCTGTGTTATATTTCAACTCTTGGTAACCTGACCGGCTTTTAGCTGTAGGCAAACCTTCGGACAAACGAGGGTCCGGCTCGTTTGTCCGAAGTAACTTCGGACAAACGAGGGCTAATTAAGTTAAATTAAGCTGAAAATGCTACAAACACTTTTAGGGGAGCGATGAATACTCCTGTAAATAAGTTCAGGACTTCAGTAGTGATTCATCGTTTTATTGCTACAGCTCTGCATGTTTCGCCGGCATGGTCAAGGAATGACCACACTAATATCAGGCAACATCAATGAATGACCGGTAAAATTGAAGGCTGGTGGTAAAATACAAACGTGTTCAACTGCTGTTTGGGAAAGAGAGCGACTCGCACGACGAGAGGTACCAATGGACTCTGTTTTATTAGCGAAGAACTTCTGATGTGCACCTCTAACCAGCCTAATCCAATCTAACTGAACCAAAGCTCAACTAGTTCAACTACATAGTAGATGCAGCAGCCATGTTTGGGCTTGCCAACCGGGAGAGTTCCGAGATAGCTAACAAAGACAAGACACCTAAACATTCTTTACGGCCACACAATCATGCAAATGACGGATATCCAATAGAAAACTAGGAGAGAACATAACTAACGGAAGGCTTGCACAGAGATAAAGACTGTCGGGCAAAACCGGAGTCAGGCCGTTTCTAGACAAAACTACAGATAGAGCTTCTGATTATCGCGTTAACTTTGGGTCAACTTAGCCAACCTTGAACGACCTTAATCGCCAAATTCAACTTACTAATCACTGAGAAATCAACGAATAACACAACAACCCTAAATTACTAATCATAACAAATTCAACAACTTAACAAATGCATTGTTGCTATTGTGCTTTTAGAGGTCATCAACCAAGAGATTGACGTCGAGCATCTTATCCACCTAGTTTTCGAAAAAGCCATCCCCTCCTTACCAAAAAGCACTTGAAGAAAGCGGATACAACTACAAGCTCACGTGCAACCCACAACCCACGCAAACACCAGCGAAAGCACAAATTGCCTCAAGGTAACTGTTTTTTTTTTTGTTAAGAAGTGTGCGATGCAATTTTCTACCCCATTTCCTTTTACAAGTTTTGCCACTAAGCTGTTGAGTCAAAGTAGCATTCAATGTATGCGAGATGCTTGAAGAAATTTTATTATTTAAACGTGAAGAACATGAAATGTAAATGGCAATAAAATTATCCGTTTTGACTTATTTAATTTCAAAACTGAACACTCTTTACCGACGTGTTAGCACAAACCACCTAAACGTGAAATTAGGTTTTTCGATCAATTTGATGGAACATGTCATTGGGTGAAGATTTTTCTTCTTAAACATGACAATTAAAAAAAGAAACCTTTCTTTGGAGGAGGAAGGTTACTGTTACTCCCTCTTCAAAAAGTTTTGATAGTTCGTTAAAGTTTCATTTCCACTTGAATGTGTCGATAAAAGGCACCGCTTGACGTATATATTCTTTCGCAAAACAATATGAGCTCAGTGGGAAAGGAAAGTGCGCAACACTTGAATTCGATAGTTTAAAAGCTATGTATTTAGGAACGATAAGTGGACCAAATGAAAGTTCAAGTAATGAAACTGTAAGCACATAAAAAAAAGTATACTCTAAGTGTTTGCTGAAAGGCGGTAGGAACTGCCGATGCCTTGCAACAGCATCATTTGTTCACTCGGATGGATTTTTACCACATAGGAGTTCGAGCAGAGACAAATTGAATGAAAAAACAACTTGTAAAAGACTAGGTAGCCATTAAAGGCAATTTGCCAGTGTGTAAAAAACGCAAGATGACACCTTCCGTCCACTTAACTTAGAAATTACCAGCTGCTCACGTCATCTATTGTTTCCGGTGCCAGTGGACGCTGGTATATAAAGGAACCGCTTCGTTTAGATCTCCAAAGTCCCCTAACAAGGAAGGTTCATCGAAAACCAACTTGCAAAAAGAGGGCTCCCGAAAATTTTTCGTCATGGTAAGTAAAGATGTTCTACTTCGCATCAGAAACAGTACCGTCTTTATTCAATTAAACGCCGCCCTCGATTAATTGATTTTTTTCTACCTCTGGAGGAAAGTGTAACCTAAAGCGAGCTGTTTTGGGGTATTTTCTCGCTGCCTTTTAGTAAATTGATTTTTTTAAATTCCTTAACTATTCCTTAATTACAGTCTGAAATATAATTTGCCCTCTTTTAAGTCCTCCGCCAAACCAATAGCCTGGATTTTTGACACCCTCTTGGGAAGGTATGCTTTTCGCTTACTTATCACATGTGAACGTGATGTATGTGTGCTCATGCCCTCGTCAAAAACAGACTATAATGATACATCACGTCACCTGTTGAAGAAGAACTTGGGCAACGGTGTCAAACCACTGACGGGTCTCTTATGTCTTGGGTGAGTTAGCGTACCTGGACTCACACGAACCCTTCAAGTAGTAGGGGACAAATCCAGACAGGGAGAGACCTTTAACCACTATCTGTATGTGATTGTTAACCACAGGGCTCGGGTTTTCGAAGCCGACAAGGCTAATCAGTCCTGGTTAGCAGGAAGTTTTGGTTTTAAACAATAAGATTTAAAAGCATTTTAAGCGAGTGAAATTAAACGTTTAACCACTGATTAACGACCACCGACTTTCGAACAAGTGGGCCAAGGGCTGCCACTTGCGCCGACAACCAAGAGTGTCAAATCCCCCCACGCAGTTCTGAATGTATTACTCAGAGAAAATACGCTGTATAAACGGCTCACCTCATAACCATAACAAAAAGGCAAAGGAACTGTTGTTGCCTCAGAAATGCAGTTTTTGCCTTAATTACATTGTTGTTCAATTGAAGGCAGTTCAAACTAAGCAACTTCCTCGAAGAAGTTCACCTATCAACCAAGTTAGTAGTTTCACTTTGACTGAGTTATTCTTGTTCCCCTGCAGGCAGTTTCATCGCCCTTCAACCAAAATGCATCCTCTGAAATGTTGCCTTATCAACGATGTCTCATTCCAAATATACCTGAACATGCTCAAGAAACCGTACGTGACGTCACCAATATATTTGTCCTTCCTCTTGACACCATGTTAGCTTTGCTGTCGTTAACGTGCAACTGCGTCATTCCCGCTGCTGTTTTACGGACGCGATCCATTCAACGTCCTTCTTTGCTCCTTCTGTGTAGTCTCTCCATGACTGATGTATTGTGGGCAATTTTTGCCATAATAAAAAACACTGTGATCTTTACCCTTGAATACATGTGCCCTGAAGGGCTGAGTAGCGCAGGGCAAGCATTTGGCGTCTTATGTTATATTTCTACTTTTGGTAACCTAGCAATTATTAGCATTGACCGGCTTTTGGCAGTGGGCAAACCTTTCTGGTACCGCAATCACGTGACACGACTACACGCCATCAAGCAAATGTTAGTGATCTGGCTGCTAAGTGCAATGATGTCTGGAATCGTGCTGGCTAGAGGCTATTTCCCATTTCTGACATCTCCGTCGCGAATAATTGGTGCTTTCTTTTACGTTATCTTTATTGTCGTTATAATATCTTCTTATGTCGGAGTATTCATTGCAAATGTACGTCATAGGGGAACTGTAAATCAGCACGGAGGTCATATGGTCGCCATCTTGAAGCGCGAGAAAAAGGTAGCAAACACTGTTGGTTTGATCCTAATAGTGCTGTGTTTTACTTTCCTTCCAGCGCTAATTGCCCCACTTACTTTAGAACAATTGCAGTACTCAACTGATGCTTCGCTCCCGTTTAGGGCCTTCTATCATGTGTTTGTCTCTCTTAATGGCTTATTAAACCCGTTGTTAAATTATGGCCGCAGTGAAGATGTTCGAAGGGCAGTAAAAGTCTTACTCACATGCCCGCAGCGCATTGGAAGAGTACATCCCAGCCGCGTTGGAGGTGGGGGATCAAGGCAAAATACCCATATGGGTCGTTCCGAGAGAAAACTGACTTCTGTTGTATCATAGGGGAAACTCTCTCTCCGAGGTAGCCCAGGCTCTGCAAATAACCGGTTTAGAACAGTAGTTGTGAGGCAGCGATTTTGGCACAAATACTCTGGATATGAATGACAATAAAATGGTCTCCAAACTTCGCACATGTCTTCTAGTAATCAATTCTGGTGTCTGAAACACAATTTCGGTGTTATTTGAAGCATTTAACTTACGTACTGACATAGCCGTCCATTATGAAATGACAAGGTAGAATGCATCTTCCAAGACGCAATATGGTAGATACGTCATCCAGACGCATAACCCGTCTTGTTCCCGTCTATATACTAGACGAACTCAACGATCGCACCGCAAATATTCGCTAAAGCTCGTCCAGAAGAATTCTGCGTTGGTTGTTTAAAAACAGCCAGTGTCTACCCTGTTGGAGTTCTTGAAGTGCATTTTCTGCATACACATAATCAAGCCAACATCAATCGTACTGAAACACAGACAACTGTTGCATGAGAGGATCTTGTAAATCACAATTAATGATTGCTGCTGTGAAAGATCTGGTGAGATGGAAAGACAAAGCTAATGACCCCATCAAGCACCTTAGCCAAGCGTTAGCGATGCTGTATACTTGTTCAATGTCTCGTCAAGGAGCTCGATTGGTGTCTCTGGATATTGTATAAGCCGGACTCCAAACTGGCTAAGAGACGATCGCAGACCTGTGTAACTCATGCTGATACATCCAAACTAAGAGAGGAGGGGGGGGGGGGGGGG
>BLFK01001000.1:1012241-1032678 GCA_014634185.1 Astreopora myriophthalma | reverse complement strand
GACTGTCCTAGGCCCCCTAACGTTGCTGCTGGTTCTAACTTCTCGAAGCGTTACTTGAATTTATGTGAAGGTCACACAGATGTGTAGATTCATCATGCTTATTTCTGCACTAGTTCTATAACTCAGAAACAGTCGTTTGGGATAATGATTTATGTTTACACTTGTAAAGCCAGAAATACGACAAGATTAGATCACTAGGAAAGAAATACTTAAATTCTTATTGGGGAGTTTGCACATCCCTTTGCCGCTGATCGGAAGGCGAGGATTTAAATAAGTTACGCATTGTTATGAAAAAAGGGACTAATTGGTCTTTAGACCTTTCGCGTCTACCTTTTGTCACCAAAACGAAACGGCGAAGGCGAAAAGCTATTACATAATGTGTAAATACCCTGTCTTTTACCAACAGGAACAAAGCTAACTTGACATGCTCCAATAAAATAGATAGATCTATAACTACATTTAATACGCTAAACAGCAAACATCAGACTGAACTAATTTACTGTTTGCCAAAAATCAATCATGGTCAACCCGCAGCTTAGATACCAGCAAGCGGGGTTCAGATCGAACAGATCGTGCAGCGACCAGATTGCTACCTTACGCATCATCGTGGAGCAGTCTATCGAATGGAATTCCCCGCTCTACATCAACTTCGTAGACTACCAGAAGACATTCGACAGTGTGGATAGAGCGACCTTATGGAAACTCTTCAGACACTACGGGGTGCCCCCAAACATCGCAAACCTCATTCAGCACAGCTATGAGTGGGCTGC
The DNA here is from genome assembly GCA_014634185.1 of Astreopora myriophthalma. Taxonomy (NCBI): domain Eukaryota; kingdom Metazoa; phylum Cnidaria; class Anthozoa; order Scleractinia; family Acroporidae; genus Astreopora; species Astreopora myriophthalma. The sequence continues at coordinate 1,031,908 of BLFK01001000.1, read as the reverse complement.
CGAGTTGTGCATGACGGACAGCTCACACGACAGTTCAAAGTCAAGACCGGCGTGAGGCAGGAGTGCCTGCTGTCTCCCTTTCTCTTCCCCCTGGCAATCGACTGGGTTATGAAGTCGACAACCGACCAGAGAAGGAACGGGATACAGTGGACACTCTGGACGCAGCTGGACGACTTGGACTTTGCTGATGACTTGGCCTTGTTGTCCCACAATCACCAGCAGATGCAAGACAAGACCACAAGACTCACAGACTCCTCTGCACATCCATACTAACAAGACCAAGGTGATGAGAGTGAACACGGACTGTGCAGAAGCGGTGACGGTAGGGGAGAACGCTCTCGAGGATGTGGATTCATTCACTTACCTCGGAAGGGAACAGACGCAGGCATCAAGGCTCGAATCGGGAAAGCGCGCTTGGCCTTTCTACAGCTCAAGCAAGTCTGGAGCTCACGGGTCATGTCAACAGCAACAAAGATCAGGATCTTCAACTCCAATGTGAAGTCAGTACTCCTCTACGGATCAGAGACATGGAGGACTACGAAATCCGCTCTTCAGAGGATCTAGACCTTCATTAACGGCTGCCTGCGGAGGATTCTGAGGATACACTGGCCGAAGAAGATCAGCAATGTTGACTTTTGGGACAAGACAAATCAGATCCCATCAAGAACGAGATTGGGAGAAGATTTAGGCGGATAGGACACACACTGAGGAAGCCTGCAGCCAGTACAACAAGAAAAGCACTCACTTGGAACCCCCAAGGGAAGAGGAAAAGAGGCCGGCCAAGAAACACCTGGTGGAGAGATCTCCAGGCAGACACCAAGAAGCTGGGCATCACCTGGAGTCAACTGGAGACAAGAGCACAGGACAGAAATCTCTGGAGATCTCTCACTGACGCCCTATATGCCGGGATGGGTGCAAGGTGACGGTAGTAGTAGTAAAAATCAATAAAATTTATTTGATTTAAGCTTATCTCTTGTACGTAGCTATAGGGCAAGTACATAAATGAGAAACGTGATCGAGAATAAGAGACTTTTCAAGGTTTTGTGACAAGTAGCAGTCTCTTACTACCGCTAGCCGTAAGAGTCTAAATCCTCCAACAATGGGCAAACGTATGAAAAAAATGCCCTTTGGTGTGCCTTTACCACACCTCCGCGTTCGTACATAGTAGGTCAGTGCATCCCCATGCAGACGGCTCTGCACACGGGGGACCATTATGCCAGCCTTGGCGTGCAGTTTAGTCAAATATGAAACGACTAGCAAATCCAAAATGGATGGGATAGATCCTCAGGAACTTCTCCAAGGATCACCCAGAATAAGCCAAAGAGATTGCTTGCTAGGCACAATGGTTGAGGGAAGCACGCGAACCATTTGCCTGAATAAAGTTACAAAGTTCAATGGCTTAATTAGACATGAGCCGGAAGCATACGACAAAAATGATCACGGCACATCACCTCTTGGAAAATAATGTCTTAGACCATTTCTTGCGCGCAGCTCGTTGATCGAGTTCGGAAGTGACAGCAGCTACGTTTTTAGCAAACGGATCGGTTCTTTCAGAAAAAAAAAAGAAAGGTACAAATGATGCTTGATTTGGAAGCGAAATACGTTAAACTTTATTAGTTATTAGTGTCGTTGAAACTGAACTGTTTTCTATGTATGAACAAACCACAAACCCACTGAAATGCAACCAGCAACTATGTATTTTAATTGTATTAAATAAAAGCAGTGGTAAAGCTTGCACGACTTTGGCGTATCTGAGTGTAAAAAAAGGAATAACAAAGCCACGGTCAACATCCCGTTCTGTCGCGGATGAAAGTAGCACGATTACATTATTTTAAAGCAAACATTAGGACATCTAATACCCCAATCATGGAACAGCAATGACTAGCCTTCACTCAAACTAAGGGCTGTAACAGGGATTGCAGAATTAAATTCGTTGCTTTTCTCTCCGGCTAAATCAGCTGTCTGGGCAGCTGATTTTGTTTGAAAAACAAAATTACATTTACCTTGTGACTTACTTGTTTTGTAGACAGAAAACCTAAGGATTTGTTATTGCTTGCAACTCAAACTAGAATTTAAAGTCAAAGGCTCCTGTGGGCTAACTCATTCGTACAATTAGAACGAGAGTATCCGTGGAAAATCATCTTTGTTTTCTGATGAAGAGTTCATTTCAGAGAACCTCGGGGCTTTTGGTGATGAAACCTTTTATGCTTATCTTCCGTCACAGAGTAAATTACAATATTATCGACCTTTAGATTGGAGTGCAAGTACGACTACGAGTGCTAGTTTTCCCTACTGAGCAAGCGCAATAGGTTTGGTGGTCGACTTTTTTTTCGAAGTGCGCATGTTCGGAACGAAGAACTCGTACTCGTACTCTAATCTAAAGGTCGCTAATAAAGTAAAGCACATTGTGGGCTTAAATTTTGTTAGAATACAACTTGTATTCAAATAATTCGCACATGCACTGTCCTTCAGTCAGGAGTACTGACTGCCACAAACATTGTGAAAGAATGGCGAAGGCCCTGTTTTCAAGCAGGTAAGGTAACTCTAGTGCTAGTGTTACTCAAACATGAGGGTCAAAGATAGCCCGGGTTTAAATTTCACAGCTAGGGTTATCCTACCTCCCGGAACAACTTTGTGCACTTGGTAACCGCCAGCACCGCAAATTCAATCGAACCGCTAAAAAAGTTGTCCCGCGTATACAAGTTGCCCCCAGCAGAGCGTTTACCCTAGCGCCAGGGTGGTAACCCCATCTGCCTTGCAAACACGTCGATGGGAAAGAGAAGGAATATGCAACTGCTAGGGTAACACTAACTAGGACTAGGGTAACCCCAGCACTAGGGTTACCGTACCTGCTTGTAAGCAGGGCCTAAGTCGCAGAAGTTCAGGAGCCGTTTTTGGTCACCCTGTCCCTAGAGGAACCATTTCTGACCATATGGCAGTCTACTTGTTGCATCCCACGTGCCTTACAACCACAGTAATAGCCTCAGATGAAAATATAGTCGAAAGGACAATGTACGAGTCGCTGCTTAGATATCTGAACGACATGGAAGGTAAAAATCCAGATGAAATAAAAGTACCAAAAACGAAAAAAAAAAACAAAAAAAAAAACAGCTCCTACAGGAAAGGTGGCATCCACTATCAAAGGAAATACTTAACATACAGTCTTTAAAATAACAGCTGTTCACTGTATAAGGACAGACTTCACTTTAACTTCATTGAGAGGAAAAATAACGAAACATTATGGTTGAAGTCTCTATGGTAGGAAATGCTGTTATTTGACTCCCTTCATATAAAACTACAGCAAATAATGGGTACCAAGGAACCATGTGGAGAAAAAAAATTGTTTCAGTTAAGACCTGTGTACGATAGGAGGGTTTTTGAAAATATCAACACATACTATGGCCCTTTGACGAATAAACCGTGGGCAGAGTAGCTATATTACCCTATTTGAGCTATTACAGTAAATGAGGCAAAAGACGATAGTCACTTGCGTATTGAGCGTTTCAGTCTCTCACGTGACCAGTGACCATATTGGTTTACTGAAACAAATGCATAAAAATATAATTCAATTCTCGGAGGATTAATTTGGTAAAGCAACATGGCAGCTGTGGTCAGCGTTAGATAAACTAGGGCGAAAGAAGATTTCTGTGCCCGCAAAAATGAGAACCCCCACTGAACCAATTGTCTTTACTCGACCGTTGGTTACTGAATCGGCTCCACCCTGTGTTATCTAAAAAATAGAGTAAAAAATCTACAGCAGTCAAGGAACTGTCGCCAAAAGGGAAATGGCTGCCTTGATAAGAAATAAAAACATGGCCTGTATTTTGATTGCTGGCTAAAATTGCCTGCTGTCAACACAAATTTTGTTCACAGCGATGAATGCATGTTGCCCATAAATATGTTGAGGGAAAAAAAAGGTTTTTCCGGCCCAGTAAGGTCACAATGTCATTTCCCTTACATTGAACACTTTTGACACTCTTTCTCCACTTCAATTGACTTGAGTGGTATTTCCTCAATTAAGTTGTTCTGACAAAAGACACTGCTAGAAGTATTCGTTTGCATAACATGAGCTTGGAAAAGAAAAAGTACACACCATCTGAGTTTGACAGTTGGCGACCTGAGTATTTAGCAATAACAACTGGATCAAATGGAACTTTAAGCACGTCAGAATTGGATGAAATGGACTATACTATACAGAAAACCATCAACTGAGTCCCAGAATGATCGTTCCCACTGAAGGGTAAGCACTTTGAGCAAAGTTAAGAGTTCGAACAAACAAAATCAATGCAAAAAAAGCAATGATTTGTGAACACAATGTAGCCACTAACGCCTGGCTTTAATGCTAAGTCTGGGCAGATGGTGACTTCCATCAAGTAGATTTTGGAACTGAAATCTAGAAAGCAAAGAAACTTATTTGTTGTTCGAAAGTTCCAGTAAACTAGCCTGGCCTCTAAGAGAAGAGCCGTTTCTGGTCATAGCACAGTCTACTTATTGCATTCCGTGTATCTTACATCCACAACTGAGTATAACAAGAAAATATTATTCAATAGGACATTGTATGAGTAGTCCTTCTATATATTGTAGTTCGAAATTACGAGTCACTGACGTCATCTTTATAATTTGAGGAACTTGACGATGGTATATAAACGAGACTCTGTTGAGATCTTAAAATCCCCTTAAACGAAAGGTTTCATGCAAAACAGGCTTTGAAACGAAAAGACTTCCCAAAGATTTCGCAATGGTAGGTAGAGGTGGCTGTAACACAACCAGTGTCACTGTTTTGTAGCATCTATCCGTCGTGTGCAGTATTATTAGTTACATTACCTCCAATATCAAAACTGACTCGTCTGCAAAGTTTAAAACCTCTTGAAAATTTACATTTCATTAAATATATGGCAGATTGAAAATCCTAAGTGAAAAGGAAAATGACCAGATAAAACTGAAACGGATAAATAACGTATGGTGGACGAACGGAATGCCAAAAAATACAGACCGAAACGGGAAAAAGCATTATTACCTGGTTCCAATTCATTCGTTGGACCTCGGTTTACGGAGAGTTACGGCTATACTTACGAGAACGTCAGCGAATTTCACAAGTCTATGATTGTTTATTCCTGGAGACGCCTATCCTTCTTGATGTCGTTGAGATACTGAATTCTGAAATCATCTTCCTCTACCACCAAATCGACGCTTTAAGGTGTTTTTCGCCTCTTAGTATACAGTTTTCGGCCAATCCTAGCCTCCACTGCCTTCAGGAAAAGACAAGTTTTCTTCAAGGCATGGAAGTTTTTAATCGGATCAAAAACCGCCCACTGAAAGGGACTGAAAGGTTCTCGAATTTACTTTTTTCACCGTTAAATTTTGGCAGCTTGGTCCTCTCTAAATTTCTGTCCGCTCGACTAACCAGTTCCTCCTATTAAACCATCAGCTTGATTTCGAGCTTTCTCATCTTCAAGATCGCTTTCGGGCGAGCCAGAATTTATCAATCTAACTAAGCACTAAAAATATTTAACAGTCGCAAATCTCCGCTTCGGGGCGCACCACGTTCTGCTTGTCTCCCTTCGACAAATAACGATTAAGTCTTCAGGATTTGTAACACATCCAGCCTCTTCTCTTCTGTGTCTTCTAGAGCCGCTAAACGCCCTCGACATCTACGAGTTCTCCTGACATCGGCATCAACAACCCAGAATACAGCTCCGTTTATTGTGTTTTGGACACTAGCTTTTGCCTCAATTTCTCTAGTAGCGCTTCGCAAACCTCCGCGTTTTCTTCTCCGCCTTCGGATCCCGTTTGTATTTTCTTGAAACATTCTTACCACCTTAGCGAACGTCCCTCTTCTACCAATTTTGGACGGACGGAAAGACCAAAAGATAACGATGGAAACGGAAGCCGCAAAGCCTTATACGGTTCATACACAATGAAAAACTACCGAAAATCTATGCACAACGCTAGTTTAAGAACCGAAAATGGGCGTAGAGAAGCGAACAAACGAAAATGAAAGTTTTACTTTATTAAAGGGAAAAGGGATAATGAGCGAAAAGGGTGCAGAAAAACAGCAACCACCCCACCCGGCTAATATGAAACGAGGAGGAGTTAGAGAAACGGGATTGACTCAATGAAGTATTTAAAGAAATGGATTGGTCTTGTAATTATCATGTCATCTGTGTAAGACGAATACAGGCTACAAGTTAAGCCATTACCGTTAAGTCATGACGTCAATGTTGTCTTCTTTAGTTTACCCTTCTTGAACCCACATGATTGCTGGTCAATTTATTACAATATTTTCAATTATTTATTACAAGTTATTCAGTTAATTAAGATTACAAATATCCTCTGCCCGTAAACAGCAGGGCTTATCGAGGCCGATGGGAAAACAAGATACAATTTCACTAGGACTAAGACAACTACCATAAGTAGCTTATACAATATAGGAAAATATAAAGCAGAAAAGGCACGAAGAAAATTATCATATTACAAAATTTCGGACTAATATCTCGATTTCAATTGCGAAATTCTCTTAATATATTTTTTTGCAGTTTTCTTAGTTTATCCATTAAGTGGTCGTATCAACATAAGCATCCTCTGATTTCGAAATATTTAAAAGAAGCTCATGTAATGAAGCCTTGAATAGTCCAGACAGGGGCACATCGATAACCAACTAAACTACAGGGCTCCAAACTGGACGCACGCACTCAGCAGACACCCTAATTACTCAGTAGACAGGACTCTAGTGCTGACTTAACTGAGCTTTGTTAAAAATTCCAAAAGTCCACATTGGACTGAAATGGCTATGGGCCAGAGCCCATAACTGCTTTTATTTAACTAATACATCTCAAAGGATTCCTTTATACATACGTTTGGCCCAGTAAAGGCGAGGACACTAAAAACGCCACAAACTATGGACAACTAAAGAAAGAACCTGAAACTAGGACAAGGGTAGGGGGAGGGATTAAAGAAGTGTATTGTATCGGCGATAATATAAGAATGAATGACGCTCACATGGCTGTGTGACTACATGACCAACATACACGTATAGGGCATCCATTCCCTCCTCGAACACTGAACCACATAAATGCGTGGAAAGGCACGAACATTCTATTCGCGATAAAATATTTCCCATGCAATGGCTGACTATTACCATATCAGGACAGCAAAGGAACTGGTTTGCTTTAGTAACTGTAGTTTTTGTCTCGAGTACATTGCTGTTGTTTAATTGCAGATACCTTTGCTTTTGTCATTTTCAAGCAAATTATATTCTCAAAGAAGAGTTCTTATCAGCGATGCCTCGGTTGACTGTCATTTTTGTTTCATTGCAGGCAGTTTCATCGCCCTTCAACCAATCTGAAAATACATCCTCTAAAAAGTTACCTTATCAGCGATGTCTCATTCCAAACATTCCTCTAGATGCCCAACAAACCGTACGAGATATTACCAATACACTTGTCATTCCTCTTGACACTCTCTTGGCTTTTATTTCATTCACATGCAACTGTGTTATTCTCGCTGCTGTTTTACGAGCACTATACATTCAACGTCCTTCGTTGCTCCTTCTGTGCAGTCTCTCCTTGACTGATGTTCTGTGGGCAATATTTTCCATTATCAAAAACAGTGTTACCTTTACCCTTAAACACATGTGCGCTGAGGCACTGAGTGAACCGGGTCAAGCAATCGCAGCTTTGTGTTATGTGTCCACTCTTGGTAACCTAGCAATTATTAGCAGTGACCGGCTTTTGGCTGTGGTTAAACCTTGGTGGTACCGAAATCATGTGACACGAACACACGCCATCAAACAGGTGTCAGTGATTTGGATGCTGAGTACAATAACACCAGCATTTGTGATGGCCGGAAGCTATTTCCCTGTTTTTAAATCTGCGTCGAAGTTGATTGGTGCTTTATTTTATGTTGTGTTTATCGTTACTATAATATGTTGTTACCTCGGGGTTGTCATTGCAAATGTACGTCACCGGGGGGCTATAAACCAGTACAGAAGTCACATGCGCGCCATCTTAAGGCGGGAGAAGAGAGTAACAAACACGGTTGGTTTAATCCTATTAGTGCTGTGTTTCACCTTTCTTCCCGCGCTGATTGCTCCAATTGCTCTCCTTCACTCGGGATACTCAACTGATACAATGATCCCTTTTAGACCTTTCTATCATGTGTTTGTCTCTCTAAATGGATTGCTAAATCCGCTTTTGAACTATGGCCGTAATGAAGACGTTCGAAGAGCAGTGCGAGTCTTACTCAGATGCCCACAATGCAATGGAAGAGTACACCCCAGCAGCTTTGAAGCCAGAGGACAAGGCCAAAATAAGCAGGATTCGTCTCGCCCCGAGTACAGAGAGGCTCGTGTTGTATCCATTGGCCTTGGAGCAACGAGTTCTTGCTCACAGTAAGAGAAAATGAGGTGAGCGAACATACCCCCCACCCCCCATACATGTTTTTTTTATAAATGAGCCAAACACACGAAAAGTAGTGTTTGCTCCCACACTACTACTCCTAACGAGCGTTCGTGCATTAGTGGTCAGTGCATGTCCAAGAAGCAGACTCTGGACACAAGGAACCACTGATGCCTACCAAGGCGTGGAGCTCCAGTCAACCGTAAGATGGGACTTGCACATCCAATAATGAGTGGCATCCCTGAATGCCAAGAGATTAAAGTGGAAAACAGTTGTACTTTGATTGTGACTGAATCTGAATCCATTCCTTAAAATCGAGAAATGAGTTTGTACAAACAATCTGAAGTAGGCTTGAATTTTCCAATTAACATTTAATTGAACGAGAGTGGGAGTGAGAATTTTTTCTTGTTAAGCATGCCCTTTTTCTTCAATTAAACAAACAAACAAACAAACAAACAAACAAACGTGCTTTATCTGGTCCACTAGGGAAACTTGTTGTCATCCCACCAAACACTTTTGATGCCCTCTGTTCAAGTTTCATCTTCATCTGAATTTTAGTTTGAATGTCATTTCCTTAAGTCCAAGAAGTTACGTTGATAAAAGGTACCACTTGACCTCTCCTTCCCCTTGATTGATTAAGACTGGGCACGGAAGGAGAAAAGTACACATGTGAATTCGACAATTTTCGAGTTTAGAGCAAAAACTATCCCATTTCTAGAATCTTCATCGTGGGTGATAGCTACATCGCTATATCTTGTGTTTATCGTTGCCATAATAGGTGGTTTGCAACCAATCTCTAGAGACATAACAATGGTGAAATGTACAAATGCTGGTTGATGAAACAAAGGAGCTAATGAGAGATCTATTGTTTCGTCAGTCAACATGGCGGCGCTGACGTAACATGCAAACCACCTCTATGCTTGCTATGCCGGAGAATTCATTGCAAATTTACATCACAAGGGGGCTAAAATTCAGTACGGAGGTTACATACTCGCCATCTTTAACTGTTCTATCTTACTTACCTTGCTCCAATTACTCTAGCTCAATTTCAAATCTCAACTCATCTTCCTTTTAGAGCTTTCTATCGTGTTGTTCTCATCCTTAATGGGTTGTTAAATCCGCTGTTGTTAAACACTGCTCGCCTCTACTAGCTCTTGCCAGCTGCTAACCGCGGGCAGTTTATGTTTCATTTTTTTTTCTGTTATTTCTACTGTTTACAGCTGTTGAACTATGGCCGTAATGAAGATGTTTGAAATGGAGCACGACTTAAACTGCCAGTGCAATGGCGGGGTACCAGTGCATCCTAACCACGTTGAAGATAGAGGACCATGAAGACAAAATAACCAGTATTTATGTTTTATGCTCCCTATCTGAAAGCAACCGACAGGTGGCAAAGTGTTGCTTTGGGCGAGCTCTGTTTGCTGGGACGCAAATAACAAACCACTTGTATGGAATAAATATAGGCCAATCCACTGTGGGCATGGCCGTTTACTAAAACTCGGCATAATTGCAGTCTTGGAATACCCAGATATATGTAAAGTAAAACTTATCAACATTACAAAACTTTCGCACTTGGAATAGCTGAGGTAAACTCGGGTTGGATTTCTGATGAAACTTCCTACACTGTAGTAGCGCACACCCGGCACGCTCAATGAATAAGGCGGCGGTACAATACGACACTGAATGCCTGCGCAGTAAAGATTCTCAGAAGAAATTGGCACGAACGGAGATTTCTTAGTATTGCATTGCGCACAATTCGCCGTGGCACTGGCGTGTGGAGAAAAATTGAAGGGGTTTTCGCCAAGCTAGACTCAATAAAGAACACTTTCCCCTTAGCGAGCATGCTGATTTATCATTCCATGCTGGACTGTTAATTTTATTATTTTAGTCAGCGTCTGTGTAGCGTGAGAAAAGAAAAGAAAAAAAAAATGGTTGTAGGGAGAAATGCATTCGTAGCTCCTGGACACAAAATTGTGTTCTCGACATCACGCAACCGAGAAATATTTGCAGTCAGTGTCTTTTTTCAGGGCGTAGACCTGTCCCATAAGACAAACATTAAATTCTTCCTTCTGATCAGTATCATGCACCCATTTTGTTATTTTACGAATTTGGCAATCTTGTACTTCTGTTTCTGTTCGAGAAGGTGTGTAGAAGTACTATTTCGTTTTTGGTCTTTTGTCAAATTCGGGTTGATGACTTCTTGGAGAATAGCCTACTAAAATCTTTTGCCACATGAGTCTTAACACGTTTCTTTTAAATGTTTTATGACGCGGCTCTTCTTAATTTTGTTCACAATTAATATATAAACTTGAGCACGAAAAAAAAAAGATAAACAAAAATAAAATAAATAAATAAACATATCCATTTCCTGAATTGATTGAAGATATGACTGGTTTGGGCCATTTGTGACTCGACAAGCCGAATCAAAATGAAAATCATAAATAACGAAAGGAAGTTGCTCGGCAATTGGCTTCACTGGAAAACATAATTTAACCCTTTTTCAAACGATGAATTAAATTTCCAAAGTATCCGTGGATTACTACAAGAAATGCATAATGCAATTAACTTCGTCACTGTCAGAAAATAAAACCGAAAGGCCGGAAGGAAAAAGTCTAAACGACACTTATGATAGCAAGCCTTTTCTTTCTTTTTTTTTTCTTTTGCTTACTTAGTTTTCTCTCTATTAGAAAACAAAACGAAAAGTCCAGCGTCCTCCAATTTCACCACTGTTGACAATTCAGTCATTCATGGCTTCTGTCCTAAATGCCTTTATAAAATACGTGCAGGTGTTAGTTGTCCGTATCGGGAGCATCCACAATGTGGTGGTTTTAGCGTTATATTGCAAAAAAACGAAATATAAATTTGCCTAATTAACCACAAGGATCGGTTCACCCACTTTTGAGGTGGTTAGCGCAACCATCTGCGGGCATTACAGTAAACACAACGAATGCAGCAAGAACGTATAACGACTGAGCATTGAACACAAGAATAAGGCGGAGCACCCATGTGTGGTGAGTGTTGCAAGTCTTCAAACACAACTATATATACTCATGGTTAAAAACACCCTTTTAAAAACGAGATGAAAAATGTGCTCGCAAGAACACGTTGACAAGGCAAATCACATGGCTCCCGAACCACTGCTGTGATCCTGCAGATTCCACATTTAAAATGCTCACTCTGTACCTGGCAACTATTTAAAGCGAAGTCACACACGAACGAAAGATGGCATGTGGACTATTTTTTTCTTTTTTTAATCTTTTTTGGCGTTTGACTTTTCATCCTGCTTGGTCTATATGCAGGAGTTTCAACAATGCATTCATACTAGGACAAATACATGAAGGGACCGAAAATGTGCGTCCTAATGAATTAATGATTTATGGCGCGAGATGTGACTCTCCTCATATATCATGCAAATTCTACTAATTCGTGCAGCTTTAATATAAGCCTAATGGGCCCTTGACACTTTGTTTTCACATAAAGCATGTTGGGTTTTAAATTTTAAAGCCAATGTCAGATTCCGATAAGAAATCTAATGGAAGCTAATGGCGTTGAGGGCACTCGCTTCAGAAACGACCTCTGAACTCACCTTAAAACAACTTAGCCGGGAAAGATATTTTCCAAACGATGCTTTTAAGAAGATTCCTCATCTCATAGAACTTTTTCTTTTGTCTTATGTAAATGATTCTCTGGATGATATACAAATTGCGATCGATTGTTGTTTTCGAGTATAAAAAAGATTTATATTACTGAAGGACGATAAGAAGAAGCAGTATACCGGCAGAAAAAACACCGTAGCAAGACCAACATCACATTGTCACGAATAACCTGTTCTCGAACTAAAACGGAAATTTCACCACAGTACTTAGTGAAATTTACCAAAACACGTTCAAATGCAATCTTTACGTCTCAATCAATGTTTTTTTTTTCTTTCCCTGACTTAATTTCACCTGCTGCCCCGACAACGCATTGGTGGCTCAGGTGAGGCTAATGGATAGTATTAATCATACCGCGCAAGTAACGACTTCCTTGAATGAAAGTTTTCAACCCTCAATAATTGCAATGGCCTCTTGAGTTAACAAAATACCGACCGAAAAAAAAAGCCACAGATATAGATTTTACAACTGCTTAAATTACCTCGCTTAAAATATCCCCGATCAAGTAGCTCGACTCCCAAGACTGTATATTTTTATTTCCATGGAAATTAAATGAATTCACAGTGCCTCTTATTCGCAGATTTTGAAAAGTCGTACTCTTTGCGTTGGTGAGAACGCGCGCGCGTTTTCTTTTTTTAAATTAAGAATTTTTTTTTAAATTTGCAAAACACGACTAGTACTTACATTACTTACAATACAGCTCTCTTACACCACTGACATTACAATAACTCTACTTTCAGAGCAATACTTACATTACTTACATTACAATACTTACTCTACTTAGAATACGGTACAATACTTATTTTACTCACATTACAACACATTACATCATTTATTGAGAAAATAATTTTTTCATCGGTTTCCATTTACTTTAAATTTTATCTTGATGAGAAAAGTCACATACAAATTCTTGAATATTATAATGAAACTTAAGGTAGCTTTGTACGCCAGCAAAATCGGGGTTACATCCCTCCATTTTACATTTATATATAAAAAACTTGACAACTAAAATAATACAATTAATCGCATTTTTACAAGGCATACAATTTGTATAGCCCAAGATAACAGATTCAAGGGAAAATTCTATTTCAATTTCTGTTCCTAACTAAATCCAATTTGCGAGGGCGCATCCGGTCACAGTACCAAAAGAGGTGCTCTATAGTTTCCGGTTTACTGTCACAAAAAAAGCAGTCATCGTGATCCTTAATACCCATTTTCATTAACAATACATTTGTGTCAATAGTTCTATGGAATATCCTATATTGAAAGCTTCTTAGGTTACTAGCACGCGACCGGAGATAGTAGATGTTTATTCCATGTACGTTCCACCTTAGTTGGCCATATGGCAACCGATTTTCGCAAAGTATCGTAAGTAAAACTGGTCACCTTTTTTGCCTTAAATAATCTCTCTATATTTTGGGATTTGACCACAGGTAACCGTTTACCGAACTCTCTAATCTTTGACTTCCATGAACTTGGAATTGCGCACATAATGCCATAAGCTTGTAAGAAGGTACACTTTAGGTTAAACTTATTAATCAATTCGGTTGGTGACATAAAAACGCCGGATTCGTCTACAAGATCATTGACGTAGCGTAAATTTTTAATGTACCACGTCTTATAAAGCACAGATTTATTTTCTATCTTAATAAAAACACTATTCCATAGTGACTGTGACAGAAGGTCGCTGGCTTCTACAGTTTCCTGAACATACCCTGCCCATGATTCGACTATATTCCTCCAGAAAGTATTTTCCACCAAAGAACAAGCCAGGAGTAATAATCATCTTTTATTTTGTAACCAAACATCATTCCAGTAAAGGCGATCGGAAAACAAGAGCCTTTTCCAGTCTGCCTGGTAATTTACGTCGCATACTTTTTTAATCCAGGAGATCTTTAGAGCCATTTGGAGTAGGAAGTGTTGTTAAGAGATGTACGAATTTAGATACTGCGAGTGACTTAATCCCCTACCGTATTTTGCCTATGATACTCAAAAGTCTCCAGGACCATGAGTCTAAAAGCTGTCTGACATCATCTAGCTTTATTCTGTAATTGTACTCCACTATTCGCTGGGTTTCAACAAAAAACGTTATCCCCAGGATGTCAAAAAGGTTCATTAAATACCCATGCTAAATTTGAAAATTAAATACCCATGCTAAAGAAGTTTGTCCTTTGAGAATCTCTTACCACTCAGCCATACAGCGTTAGTTTTTTCTACATTTACCTTCAGACCCGAGCACTCTCAAAAGAGCTCCAAGGTGTCTAGACATTGGGAGAGTGAAGTTTGGATTCCATCTAAAAGGAAAACAAGTGTCATCCGCATACTGTCCGAGTAAAAGTTCTTCATTATTAACGGTGATGCCATTGATTTGACCGTTTTGTTTTATTGCATCTGCGAGGGGTTCAGCACAAATAATAAAAAGGTATGGTGACAGAGGGTCTCCCTGTCTAACACCTCTTGAGACCGAAAAAGAATTGAGCAATGACCATTGTATAAAATGGAGCTATTAATATTTTTGTAAAAGCTTTTAACCCACCCCCTTATGGACTCTCCAAAATTAAAAAAAAGGCTCCGTCAAGAAAGTTCCATTCTACCGAATCGAATGCTTTTTCAAAATCAATTAACAGCAATAAGCCCTCTTGGTTATTAGAATTTAGTTTATCTATTATGTCGTAAATTAGCCTAGTATTTTCGGCCGTAGACCTGTTTTTAAGAAAGCCTTTTTGGGTGTGTGATATGATGGTTGGGAGAACCTTCTTAATACGATTTGCAATGACAGCTGAAGCTGTTTTATAATCGGCTCCAAGTAAAGATATCGGTCTCCAAATTTTACGATAAAACTTTCTCTTATTTGGTTTAGGTAAGGTAGTTATAAACGCCCGCACGTTTGTCGGGGTGCAAGGCCCACGCGTGAGTATCCACGCGCGTTACGAGTTCGTATCTACTTTCACTTGACCAGAATGCAAAACTGTTGAGTTTCCTTTTGGAAAAAAAAAACAAAACAAAACAAAAAACACTCTATACGGCCTTTTAGAAATATCACCAAACCTCAATACAACCAACGCTCTTACGATAATGTTCAAGGGGAGCTATAGTCATTCATCCCACGCACACCTGGTCAAAGTGGAAATATCGGTATTGTTTACGACCACACGGTAGCGTATTTTCTCTACTTTTGCCCTGGTGTCTATACCCAACAATTCTTGTATGTTGAAAAGCAATTGTCTCTTAGCTCTTTAATTAACTTCTTAGTTCGATTCTTGGTTCTCCAAGACTTTTCAAGTGTCATTCAAGACGCATTTGCCACTGAATATTCTCATAATGCACTGATCTCCTTTTGGGGTCAGTTGCTCAAATCATGGTTAGCGTTAACCAGCGTTAAATACCCTAAAAACTTATTGATTTTAATACTGCTTAACTAATGGTAAGCGCTAACCATGCTTCGAGCAACTCAGAGCTGTGCTCAAACAAAGACAAACGAACTATTTACATTATGTATGCCATTGGTCTAACCGGCGCAAGCGCAGGCGCCAGGAGAGACTTCAACGGCTGGAAATCTGGGCCTACGAGCAACTAAACAAGATAAAATTTGGTCCAAAAGTCCTTAGTAGCTGCTACACAGGTTGGTGGTCAGTAACATTTACCTCCACGCATCCTCAATCTTCCACTACAAACAAGATGTAATTTAGTACTATAATTCCACACCAACTGTTGACAAACATTTGAACTTCCTCCTGTCTTCTTCACTTCTACTTCAGTGCACGAAGCATGTTAACAAAGGTGTGGTACATGGCAAATACCAATGATCCCGAGATAGTTTGGATTAATTACGAGATCACCCTGTGTGGCTGACAATATCAGTAGAAAGTCGTAAACAACTCTATGATAAATTTAGATTTGCCATTAACTTCCAGGAGAAAAAAAAGTGACTTTTGTCTGTCAGGCGAAGCTGATAAGGCGCTGAAATTTACAGAAACCATGCGATTGGAAATTTTGCACGACAAAACTCTCAACCATCTTGTAATAACGGAAGATGGCTAATGCCCAAAATGTATAAGGGAGTCAGTGAGTTTCTGAAACCTTAGAGATGGAATTGTGTCTGAGCATTATTAACACTTTTGGGCATACATGCTAATGACCTAGGGATTTAGGAAATGCGACTCTGTCCCGCTGTTTTATGACAAAATTTAAACAGTAGTTAAATGGCCTGGCATGAAAGCGCAAAATCATAATGGCCGTATTTTCTCCATTAAACGCCCCCGGCGTTAATGACAAACTGGCGTTTTCGTTTACTTGATCTGGCGTTTAGCCGGCGATGTCTGGTGTTTATTAATATTACAATGACGATATGTTCAATACTCGATTTCGTCCCAAGCCCATATATACTGTGATGGATCGTCATGATTTCAAAGACAAAGTAGTGGTTACACCACCTAGTTAAATTTTCCCTAGCTTAGCCGGGTTATAATTTGGGTAGGTAAATAAGGAAATAAGGTGACACGTAGATGGTAAATTTTACTCCTGAGTGATCTTCGTACACGCTCCTTGCAAATTAGAACGTCGACTACGAACTGTTTACTCACCGCACCTGCAGTGTCCAAAAATCGCCTTCCCACTGGTAGGTTCACCAGAGGAGAATTTGTTTTTAAACGTTTGCTTGTTTGCTTGTTTGCTCTAATAGCTGTTGCTACCTTGCCTTGCGTCACGAATGGCGAAGATGATGGATTGAGAGTTCAAACTGTATGGAAACCGTATGTCCAAGAAATTGCTGTCTGAAAGACAATTATTTAAAATGGCTTTCCAAGTTGAAACTCAGTAATCAGAACATCCGTTCAAGATTTCGAGCAGCATGTTGTGAATGAGCAAACAAACACTGACTTATTTTAAAGCAACAAATTACTTTTGACAGTGTCTCTTAAGGCTTAAATATTCATTTCGACTGAAATTTGTGGACAATTAAATTCTTGTAGGTAACTTAGAGAAAATTTTGTTACAATTTAAACACATTTACTACGCTTACTACACGTTTAAAACGGCACAGATGTCGTATAAAAAACCTTAGTTTACGAAAGAGCACTTTTAGTTACGCTTTGGGCAATTTTTGGTTTAAATATTAAAATGGCACTTTTTTCGGAATTGAATTGGCACTTGTTCCGACATAACATGCCTGAATGCTAGAAATACTTAAGCCTGACAGATCCGTTTAATCAAGTCTGTTTAATTCAGCATAAAGATATTAAGCTTTAATGAAAATTGCGCGAGTGAATGTTTTTTATCCCTTTACTTCTAAAGAAACATCAGCATGCTTTGGTCGTGTTTGTGAAGTTGTGGTGATATGCTTTGCTTCAGTTCAATGCGTGAATCTCTCTCCTAGGTAAGTTCAAACCAATTCCACCATTTATACGTTAAAACCTCTGCGTGAATTTCTGCAAGGAAAAGCAATTACGTGAAGGACTGATGTCATTTGGTTCAGCGTTGCCAACCAGACTTTACAACGTGTCGGATTTATGTCATACATTAAATAACGTGTCGTGTTGTGAGGTGCAACTTAATATCACCATTTTTTCTCTTTGTTTCACCTCAAGTAACACATATAACATTGTACCTTATTTGTACTGTCTAACGAAACAATGTACTACTACCACGTGCACTTTAATCTGAATCAAATACTTTTGCCAGAATAACTAAAGATACTCTTTACTCAACGTCAAAAAAATTTTGAAAGCGTTAATTTTCAAGACATATTTTACAATTCTAGACATATTTTTCTATTTTCATGACAGATAATAGTTTATTATTTACAACTATCTGATGTTTTCAGCTGCCTAGATTGTTTCGAGTACCCGCTTGAGAATGTTTAATTTCAAGCATAAAGCGTCCAAGTTAATAGGATTGGTGATATGAATTTTGCGAGGTTTTTTTTAATAAGTCACGAAGACAGACAGTGGCCAAATCAAGTCTTATTGTCATAAAGGTATTTTATTCCTATCAGCACCAAATGAGAACTGAGAACGGGCAAACCCCGGGGGAATATCTGATAGCAAAGAAAGACAAAATAACAGTTAGTCACTCAAGCGAACACAATGTTTCTTTCAAACAGAGAAAACGTAATTTCACAACGGATCAATGACTAAGAATGTATACTCCTGGTGGGTTAGTCACCGAAATATACATGAAGCGCATGTATATGTAGGGCCTGAGGCTATAATCAACTCGTGGTGTTTCACTCATCTGTGTATAAGAAGGCCAGGGATGATATCTCATTGTTGAATTGTTCAGAGTCATTAACGACCATAACTGTGGCTTTGAATATGGGCCGCCAGCAAGCACACTGAGGCAATTACTCTTGTGCGGTTCCTACAAAATGAATTATCTTTCACCACGATCTTGATCAATTCTATTCATATAGAGACTTAATTTCACCAATATGATCGCATTTGTTAAAATCATCCTTCTGTTAACAAGAGGGTTGGCTAAACTATATGAAAAGTGGCAAACACGAGCAACAAGCATTAAGCCGCACTGAGCCGCATTTAAACAGCAGTGAGATCGATCAAATTATGAAATTAAAATTCGATATCAAAATAAGCAACCAACAGTTACTTTTAAGAATGGTAGAAAGTATCGCTGCAAAAAGGAACGTTTGACAGGCTGGGCTAATTTACTGAGGCTGGATATTAATGACTCCATCAGACACCGGATTCACGTTCCGAAGAAATCAATCTGTGATTTAACGCCAAATATCTGCTGCTAAAAATAAAGAGCACGAATTCCTCCTCCCTTGGCGTGGCGACCGTATTAGTTTTCTGTAGAGCGAACGATCTCGATCCGTTGGAATTGGTGAGAAGACTTGCTTGCTAACAATGTGGCCGGGGTTCGATTCCCGGACTCCATATGAGCACATAGTTAGTAGAGGAAGACAACTATGATATGAGGGTTCCCTTATTAAGCCTCAACCTTCTCTGCTTCAAAGCAAACATCTCAAAATTCAATTTGATCTGGTGTCAGTGGACGCACAGCCACTCTCTGCTAATTTCTGATACTATTATTAACGTAATTACTATTGTCTCACTATTACTACTACTACTACTACTACTACTACTACTACTACTACTACTACTACTACTACTACTACTACTACTACAACAACAACAACCACAACCACTACCACTACCACTACCACACCACCACCACTGCCATTTCCACT
The DNA here is from genome assembly GCA_014634185.1 of Astreopora myriophthalma. Classification (NCBI taxonomy): domain Eukaryota; kingdom Metazoa; phylum Cnidaria; class Anthozoa; order Scleractinia; family Acroporidae; genus Astreopora; species Astreopora myriophthalma. Next base: position 1,012,652 of record BLFK01001000.1, on the reverse strand, counting down.
GCCACTGCTACTGCTTATCCTTCTTCTTCTGCTACGTCTTCTCCTACTTCTGCTGCTACTACTTCTGGTACATCGTCAGTTACTTCTTCTGCTGCTGCTAGCACTACTTCTACTACTTCTACCACTGCCTCTACCTCTACCTCGACCAGTACCACTACCACTGCCAATTCTACTACTACTTCTTCTACTGCTTCCTCTACTACTTCTACTGCTTCTTCTACTACTACTACTACTACTGCTACTGCTACTCCTACTCCTACTCCTACTCCTACTACCACCACCACCACCACCACCACTACTACAATTACTACTACCAATGCTACTGCTACTTCTACTGCTTCTTCTACTGCTTCTGATACTTCTTGTGTTACTACTACTACTACTACTACTACTACTACTACTACTACTACT
>BLFK01001000.1:995970-1011532 GCA_014634185.1 Astreopora myriophthalma | reverse complement strand
CTACCACTACCACTACCACTACCACTACCACTACCACTACCACTACCACTACCACTACCACTACCACTACTACTACTACTACTACTACTACTACTACTACTACTACTACTACAATTTGCTTCTTGTTCTTCTGCTTCTGCTTCTTCCGCTAGGTTTTCTGCTACTTCTTGTGCTACTTCTGTTGCTCCTTCTGCTGGTGCTACTTCTGCTACTTCTTGTGCTACTTCTTCCGCTGCTAGTACTACTTGTACCAATACCTCCAGCACTGCCTCTGCCACTACGACTACCACTACGACTAACACTACCACTACCGCTACTTCTACCACTACTACTTTTACTTCTTTTACTACTTCTACTACTACCTCTACTACTACTGCTACTTCTACTGCTTCTTCTACTGCTTCCTCTTCTTCTGCTGCTAGTACTACTTGTACTACTTGTACTACTTGAGATCTGTTGATCAAGTTGGCTGCCGGTGCCACTCAGCGATTCAATCCGTGACCGCGTAAGAAACCTCGCATTTTAAACTTTATGACCTAACTTCTTTTGTTTAAATTGAAGCGTTTTTTTTTTCTTGTTTGATTACGGTGGCCTACCACGCACAGGTTCATGATTTATCCTCGATTAATTTAACATGGACAACAGTTCTTTCAAACTGCTCCCTTACACCTCTCTCGCGATAAGAGAGTTCGAAAACAAAATAACATTGAAAAAAAGCCTTCCCGAATTTCACCGAAAAGCAAACTTACACTCACAAACTGTCGTTGGTTAATCCTTCATGCCCAGCAAAAAATAAAAATAAAATTTGAAGCAATACTTATGCGTGATGTTTTTTTTTCACTGTGATTAAATGTCTGTGATTAAAAAGCACACGTTTTTTGTCTTTTTTATAATGACTAAATATGTCGTTGCAATTCCTAATGAGTATCTTCATAGGGAGTCGTAAAAAAGCAATAAAAGGGCAGCTGAAGTCGCCGCAAAAAACGCTTCATGCAGGCGACAGTAGCTTTGGAGCAGGAGAAAAACAAAAGTTTCCTCTGTTGGCCGTGCGAGTGAAACAGCTAAAATAGACGGAAGCGAGAAGAAGTGTTTCTCTTTCCATCGATCATGTTGTAGGTATTGAGAATAATCCACTCATATGAAGGGATTTATGCATTGACTTAACCGCTCTTCAGCATTTTACGTAAATATCAACCCAAAATGATTTTGCCGCGGTTTATTTTCCCATTACTAGCTTCACCGGGATCAAATATTTAGTTACAAGAACATGATCATACTCCTCAAATACATAAGCATTGGTACTAGGATATAGAATGCGCAAGTGAATGATTCGTCGTTCCAAGTAACCGCTCTACTTACGAATTCCACTCATGTCAAAATGTAATCTATCATTTCAGCATTGACTTTCTCGTTCTTTGTTTGCCATTGCGAATCTGTGGGATTATTTATTTAGTTACAGGAACATTTATTCTTCAAATACATAAGCGCATTACCTTATACAATAATTTTCTACAGGCTACTGGCACGTAGTTCTATCTAAAGCTAAATACAAGGCTTTGATTCCATAGAAGGGCATAAAATATATGGCCCACTGACTCTCGCCGCCAAAAACGTAGTTAGAACTCAAACTCTCTCTACCTTGTTTGGTACGGATATAAAGGGGGTGATTTGAAACTTGAAATTTGCATGTTGAAATTGCTTTATTGCTTTGGCTCTAGATATTCAAACGATAGATTGATGTTCGTTTGCATTAGCATATTGTGTAAGAACACTGAAATTCATTTAGTAGAGACTTGACAAAAACACAACAAAACAAAACAATGCAAAGCAGACACCACGCGATATTGCCTCTTGAAGTGACATATACACACACATGTATATGGTTTTACGAAACTCGGGTGCAGTTTAAGCAAATAAATTTACATAACATATCAGGCGGTACTTTTCTGTTGTACTTATACCATGTCAAATATTTTATTGATTTAAAAGCAAATCAGCGAAATTTTTCTGAAAAGGTTCATGAATGGTCCGTTATCCCGGTCATCGACGAGAGAATGTTATCGTCTCCGATTACAATACAAGGAAGAATTCAAAATATGTGTACATGCGAATGGTAGCTGCAAACCAGAATTTGAACGCCTTATGGCAACATTACCGGTAATAAAAGAGCCCAACTTTCCCCTTGTTTATACATAAAACTGTAGGCATAATATTCTATTCTCAAAGCCCTGTAAGAAGACCAAAACCCTCAATCATCTTCAAAATCAAAGAAACATCAAACCGTTCATCGTTGAAAACAGGTGCACGCCCGTTCTAGTTTTGTCTCTCCCTTTTAGTTTTCGTTTCCCATCTTTTAATTAAAAAAAGGTCAACTTGGATAATCCCAAGGGAAGCCTTCTCTAATTGCATGTATGTATTTCCGATCGCTGTTTGAATTTTCGGTTCTATGCCATTGCAACACTTAATAGTATGCACATCAGCTGGTAGCTACAGGGGAAATTTTATCCTTATTTTGGAGGTGGCTATTTTCGCCAAACTTAAGATATTATTGTGATATGATTCCTAGACTCTTCCAAAGAATTGTAGAAGGATTAGCTGTTCCCTGATGTGTTTCACGCGAAGCTGATCGTTAAACAGAATTGCCATTTCTTTTTCCGACCATTTTACCGTAGTGGGGAGGCCCAGTTTATCTTGTTCCATCTGAACATATTCCCGTCTAATGATTGTGGTCACGAAATCATCTCCAGGCCCTTGCTGCATTTAGTGACCTTGGACTGTGCACTTAGAAGTTTTGCTGAATAGAAAATTCGTGTCGAAAGCAATTACGCAATTCCCTTAGTGTTGGTCTGCAGCGTTATTAGATGACAAAAAAAATTGCGCGAACTTTTGAACCAATCAGATACAAAAGTAAAGACAAGTGCGATTTGGTCACTCTCATTTTCTCGCACTTCGCGCCGGCTGCCTTTATATATTTTGAGTTCCGAACAGAACAACAGATATTCATAATGCCAAGATGTTCCTGGCCTTTATCCAGATTGCCCCTCTACAAATTATGGACAGGATAACCATAGCCTCGGTTTTTTCCCCAGATGAGATAGTAACATAAGCACTGCAGTATCAGCAATCTCTACACGATGCCATTCTTCTATGTAAAGGAAGCGGTCGTATACACGTTGAAGTCTCAAGAGGACTTTTTGCTTTAGTTTTAAAGAGTTTGATCCTGCTGATGTTGTCACCAACACCTCCAGCTCTCAAACCATGTATACTTTCCACACAGGAACCACTAAGCGTAAAAGGTAATTGGGTTATATGCCGTTAGAGGCAAACGGCTTTGTCTAATACCTCCCATCCACCTCCGCCGTGTGCCACCGGCTCACCCTTTGGATGGACTTAAGTGAAGGGGTGTGCTGTACTTTAGCCATTCTCATGGTCAAGTCCTGGTCTAGGAAAGCCACAATCAGGGCCTCAAAGATGATTTTCAGTCCATCATAACTGATTTATCATCAGCATCACCAACGCTATCTTCGTCACTCTTATCAACTGGGACAGCGTATTTAGCTGACACTAGGAATTTAGCACTTCAGCAAGAGCAAATTACCACGAAAACCAACCTGAGCTCATGCCATCTTTGTATCTGGCCTACACTCAAGAGGTACTCTGTTATAGTATAGATCCCTCATCTTTTATTAAAACGCCGTTATTGTTTATCAAGGTGATTTTGCATGCGCATACTACATTTGACACCTTGAAGATAGAAGAGGTAGAACAAGAACCAATGGCACTATCTTTGGACACTCTCCCTGAGCGATCTACAATAAAGAGCAACCGATAGATCTCGGCCGGCCCACGGATCACTAATACCAGCGCTGAGTATCAGCCCAGTGATGTCTGTTAGGATACCTGTCCCTTATAGCCAGGCCTGTGCCCGATGTATCATTTTGTCTTCATATGATATGCTTCTTGACAAGAGTAGCAATACGTAATATAGTGACCATTTTTTCGACTTCATCTATTGAATGGGAGCTGCATATAAGGGCGTTAACTGGAGAGTGGGTACTGACATGAGCAGGTGAATTGGTTATTGTTCGCAAAGGAGAAAGTATTTTAAAGCAAGATGCCATTTGCCGAGCCGGTAAGTTCAATATCTTTGGCCGAGTAAAACAAGCCAATGTGAGATCTGGAAAGTTAGCTAAGTCACGATTTGTCAAGTCGAAATGGACAAATTGGCAGCAATCTCCCAACGTGGAAGGCTCGCAAGTAATACTAATTTCTAAAGTGGTGGTACATTCGCTAACCTCACCCACCCCCCTCTCCCTGCGTCCGCACCACCTCCGGACTGCCCCACCAATTTGGGTAAACATTTTCCTTTTAGAATTCTTGTTACAAAGTTCGAAGATGTGGGAGTTTATTCATAAAAGGAGTTTTTGAATAATCCAGTAGGGTGAGGGAGACAGATTGCTTGGCACTTCGAGCCCACTCCCTCACACAAAACCGTGAAATCAATATCAGCGTAGGTGTATTCCAAAGACCAAAAAACAGAATAAGATCACCCAAAAATCACATCACTGAGTTTACCTCTTACTGCAAGGGTCCACAGTGAGAGCTCTCGAAGCATGTGATCTTTCACTCTTCTGCTTCCTAGCTTTTGATGAAGTGTCATGCCCCAGCAATACTGAACAGCGAGACCTTAAACAACTATTCTTGTTGAGGACGTGCCTAGAAGCCGTCCAATCTCATCGCTGGTTGATCATCTTTGATGTCAATTTCCGCCAATACTGAACGAAAGCAACAACGAAACACCAACCTGAGAACCCGAAGGAGAACAGAATGAATACGGAGAACACAAATGGATCACCTAAACGCGTGCGTCGCAAAATAATTACTCGATATCTAGTCAATCTTAAACAACGCTGATGCAAAACTGGTTAAATTACTTCGAACCAAGAACCTGTTTTGAAGTAAGGAATTTGGCGGAAAACTTAGTCTTTCATTAACTTACATATTGGCGCGGGTGGAGCTTCATGTTTGTTTTTAAATTTCTTTGGTCATTTAGACATTGTTTTTCGGTATGACATTTGGTATCGGATCCAGGAGAATCGCTGGGTTCCTTTGTCTGCTATTTCTGCCTTCTCTTGTCTTCACAACGACAAAGAAGCAAACGAGGCATATCTCCGTCTATTATCAACTGCTTTAATTTCTAGTAGGACAAAAAGAAAAAACCGTCCCAGCCTGTCCCATCAAAAACTTAAGTTTCCAAGCGACCGTAACACGCGCCGGCAATGACCACACCTAAAGTCTGCTATCTCTGCTCTTTTCTGGGAAGGCCGCCGCATGAGTAAATGGCCGTTTTTTATACTAGAGACGCATAATCCGTCCCTCATTTTTTTTTCATTTTCATCTAGTATAAAGACGGGACGGGCTATAAAATAGTATAAAAACGGCCAATTTCTCTTGATTATGGAATATAGTCAGTTACGCTTCAAGAAGTGTGGCAAAAAGAAGTTTTAAAAAGCGCATTTAAGGACTCATTCAGATATAAATTCCTTATGCCAATGTGACATCTTTTTCTTGAATCAAGATTACGCTTCAGAAAAACAGGAAGTCAATGAGGCCAATTTTTATCTCTAATTTTTTTATTTTTTATTTTTTGGAGGAGTACTAAATGTAGAATCGTAGCCAAATTTACACAATCAGAAATACTTTGCATGTAATTAACTACAGTAAACCAGCTGCGGATTTAGTTTTGCATTTTTTCTAATTTGCTAACTTTTGGCAGCATTTGAGGCTTACTTGAATGTAACAAACAAGCTATTATAGTAAAGCTTAACGCCGCCGGACTGAAAACAGTTGCTAATGCGAAAGCAATATCTGACCATTATCAATTTCATCGTGTCGTCTATCATGATTTGAGTCACGTCTTGGGAATTGTTATTACAAAACAATTTTCTTAATTAAGTGCCCGGCGGATATTTATACTTTGTAATCGTCCGAAAAGCCTCAATTTGCGTTCATAAATATTCAGGTTTTGTCCATAAGAAGACAACCACTGAGGCACAGTTGTCTACTGTTTCTATTAACACTAACGCCACAGGTAACTGTCTCTCAAATTATGGAGTTGGTTTAGTCCTTTCCAAAGGGCACCAAAGGGCTATCCAGAAAATGGTGGTCACGGGATGTCTGTGAATCCTACAGAAAAACTCATTACAAGAAAAATGAACGTCTTGCGTCACAAGACAACAAACTGGTATAGTTCCCTTCAGGTCTTAATCGTTACTCGCAATTTACTTAATTTGGAAAGGGCCACTTGTTACTTTAATTTGAACTAGAAAGCGTATTGGTTGGCACGAGTCGTAACTACATCTTGAGCGATGTTATAAGATCGGTTCTTGCTAATTCCTGTATAATTATTTATCACTAGAAACTGCTAAAAGCAGGTCGAGTGCGCGAGGGTAGAAAAGAAAGAAATGAAAGTAATTCTGAACTTGCGACTATGAATGAATGAAGAAAGCTAAGGATATCGAGGGAAGTGTTCAAACTACTGCACTTCGAACACGCTCTCATTTTTTCTGATCTTGTTTACGCAGTGAAACGAGTTTTGGTAGGGACCAAATACAGCACTCATTTATGCCGCAACAGTTTAAAGTAAACAGGTCTTATTCGTCTGCGAAATAGCTTAGACCTCATCACGGTTTTTAAGGCGCCCTCTTGACGAGTATGTATGTATGTATGTATGTGTATGTATGTAAGCTTTTATTTATACACGGAAAACCATCAGTTGACCATTACAAGTTAAAAACTAAGACTATTTACAACTGCTTTACATGATTGCCGTGTGGGAATCCGATATGTTGGATACCTTCTTCAGATTTCGCTTAAATTGAACAACAGATCCGGCATTTTTTAAGCTACTGGGTAACTTATTCCATAATGTGGCCTCGCTACTAGGAGAAGCTTCGTTTTAAGTAATTAGTTCTCGGTTTTGGCAAAGCTAGTTTTCCATCAGAGTTTCTCAGGTTGTAATTAGAGTAATACTGAGCGAAAAGACGTTGAAGATATTCCGGGGCAAGACCATTCATCGTTTTATACATCATTAAGGCTTTGTTTCTTTCGTCGAATTGATAGTCTCTCCCAGTTAAGGGTGGATAGGAGATGGTCCGAGTTTGTAGAAAAATCCGAGTAGAAAAATAATAAGAAATTCTCTGTGCTGTGCGTGAATAATCTGTCAAATAATTTTCATAAAACATTAACTCGGAAAAATGTAAGAACTGAAGCTAAAGGGCAAAGAATTATACTATCCAAGTTCTGGCGAAATACCATTAGAATTTTCTCGGTATTATTTGGAAATTTGTCCATACATCTGTCCTTAACTCTTTCAGGCGGACTGAGAAATTTCAGGAAACTGAAAAACATATATTATATCTATTAAGAGTTGTAATGCGCCGTGCTTGGCTGCACTTTTTGGCTCCGTATATTTTATAAGTCTTGTGGCGATTTACCAGCTTCGAAGTCGTTCTAAGGATGTTAGGCGCGTTTGGCCCTGTTGCCGGCCGCCGAGCGAGGGAAAGAAAAAAACAGATGTCGCTATTCCATCGAAGTGCAGCTAACTAACCGTATCAATCATTCACGAAGCTCCCGGCGACACCGAAATAAAGCTAACTGTGTGACCATCTCTCTGTCACAACAAGATTAACTAGGAGCGAGGAAGGTCTACTTTCCGTCTGTTTTATTGTCGAACGTAATGTCTTTGGCCCCCAACCTGGATGAAGTCTCTGATGTTATTCGACATTGCTTGCATAACAGAGACCTGGTTGCGCGACCACATTCACGACAATGTCGTCAGTATTCCTGGGTATAACTTAGTGGGAAGAGACAGGATAGATGAAATACACGGAGGCGTTTGTACCTACATCAAGAAAGGGCTGAAGTATACCGTTCTAGAAGATCTATACGATGATAAAATTGAAGCAGTTTGGCTTCAACTACGGCCTTCGCGCCATCCTAGGGTATTATCTTGTACAATCATCGCCAATGTTTACCATCCACAGACAGACAAAGGCGTTTCTGATTCTGAGATCCTGCATTATCTCTACGATTCAATGGCTACAATTGAATCGCGCTTTTCGAACTGTGGAGTTTTGATCACAGGGGATTTTAACAGCCTCGACACTTCGAGATTTAGGAACGTTTTTAAGGTAAAACAAATTGTTAAATTCCATACTCGAGGAAATCAGACTCTAGACCTCGTTTTGACCAACATTAAAGAATTCTACGAGGAGCCAATAAAACGCCCAGCCTTCGGTCTGTCAGACCATGCATCTGTTGAACTCCAGCCCTCGTCTCGCTGCAAAACACAACCACTGAAACGATCCATCATCACAAGAGGCCAGCGGGAAAGTTACAGGGTCGCTCTGAGGTCATACTTGGAAAAAGTTAATATCATCGACCTTGTAAAGAACAAAGATACATGTGATGAGAAAGTGCAGATAATGAAAGAAGCTATTATTTCCGGTATGGACGCAATCATGCCCCTGAAAGAAAAGTCGGTATCAGCGAATGAGGCGCCATGGATGAATAACTCTCTTAAACGCCTTATTCGCTGCCGGCAAAAGGCACTGACCAACAACAATCTGGCCGAGTACAATCAGCTCCGGAATAAAGTGAACAGAGATCGGAAAGCGTGTCGAGCAAAGTACTACGATGCCAAAGTCAAAGATCTCAAGGCTTGCAAGCCTGCCCAGTGGTGGAAGGAAATCAAACAGCTAAGTGGCTTTTCTAAGGTCGAGCGCACGAGCCCCATCGCAGACCTCCAACACCTTGCCGATGAGGGGGAAGATCCTAAACATTTGGCCAATGTTATCAATGACGCTTTTTTGTCACCACTGAGCGCATTCACCCCCCTAGCCACGCCTGATGTTCACGCGCACGCGTACGCTCACCAACAAGAACCTCCCCGTCCTATATCTGAGTTTTCAGTCTTCAAGAAACTATCGGCGCTTAACACGAACAAAGCATCCGGACCTGATGGAATCCCCTCTTGGGTACTCAAAGAAAATGCGGACTTACTGGCTGCACCAGTGGCAGACATCTTGAATTCTTCCTTTTTGGAGCCTCGCCTTCCAACTTCGTGAACGAAAGCGGACATTACACCCCTCCCGAAGACTTCACCTGTTAGTGATGCTAACAAACACCTGAGGCCCATTTCTTTGACCCCAATTCTTTCTAAAGTTGGGGAAGAGTTTGCCGTTGACGGCCACGTCAAGCCTGCCGTCCTTGCGAATATGGACCGGAACCAATATGGGACTGTCCCGAAGTCCAGCACTGCGCATGCCCTAATCAGCATGCTCCACAACTGGTGTAAGGATACTGACGGTAATGGTTCTACAGTGCGCGTGATGCTTTTCGATTTTAGGAAAGCATTCCATCTTATCAACCACGCCATTCTTATGGCCAAGCTTGGGGATTACGAGCTCCCATCTTGGGTGTTGGACTGGATTGCGGACTTTTTCACCGACAGGAAGCAACGAGCAAAGCTCGCCCACGATTGCTACTCGGATTGGGGATCAGTCAGGGCAGGTGTACCACAGGGGACCAAATTGGGCCCTGGCTCTTTCTGGTCATGATAGATGACATCAATGTCAATGGCGTCAACCTTTGGAAGTACGTCGATGACACATCAATGGCCGAGACAGTCCACAAGGACCAACCAAGTGGAATCCAAGTTGCTGTAGACGAACTAGTTAGGCAAGCCGAGACAGATAAGTTCCAATTGAATGAGACCAAGTGTAAAGAGTTGCAGATAAGTTTCTCAAGATCTGCAGATTCTTTCGAAGCAGTTACTATCAACAACAAACCAATAGAGGTTGTAACTAGCGTAAAACTTCTTGGTCTCACAATTTCAAACAATCTTAAGTGGAACGCTCACATAGAGAATGTTATAAAAAAAGGAGCCTCCAGCCTTTATCAGTTAAGGCAACTTAAGCGTGCAAAATGAGATCCTGCGCAGCTAGTTTGTTTCTATACAACGTGTATCCGGCCCGTGTCTGAATATGCTTGCCAAGTTTTCCACGGCAATGGTCTACCTAAGTATCTCTCTGAAGAGCTAGAGAAAATTCAGCGCCGTGCACTTAGAATAATTTTCCAAGATTTCGGCTACCAAGAAGCTCTTAAAGAGTGCAATACTGCCACCCTTTATCAACGGCGCCAATTGCTGACAGAGCGCCTATTCAATGAGATCGAAAGACAACAGCTGCCTCAAATTACATGGCCTTTTGCCGTCACGTAATCTTAGTATCGTAGCCTTAAGGAGAAAGCGCGCTTTTAACGTACCTTTTTGCAGAACAAATAAGGTACCTTTTTGCAGAACAAGAATAGTTTTATAATGTACAACGCGGCTATTTCCTAATGGCTTTATCATGTAGAATGCGGCTATTTCTTAAATTTCATCACGTATAATATATATGTAATAACATATGTAAATAGTATTTTTGCTCTTTCGTTCATAATTTTTGAAACATATATATATATATATAATTTGAACAGAATTTCTCTTGCCAGGAGAGGGAGTCTAGATCCTGCCCGCTTCTCAACTCCTTCAACGGAACCTCCCTTGCGGTTTCGCAGTGGAAATTAAGGATGGAATGAACGTGATAACATTTCGTTTGAAACTAAAACTGCTTCTTTATCAAATTATCGACGTCGCACTGACTTTGTTGTACTGTCAATAAGTCGATTACTGAAGTCCCCTGGGTCCGCCACCACTGAAGCAAAAACTAGTCTTGCTTCTTGAATGATGTTTTTCACTTCTGTAGATGTGTCGTTTTCCTCTGGGATTTTCGAGCTCGTAGTATGTAAATTTCGTGTAGGTTGAGTGTTGCTGTTGAATTAAAAATTATCCTGTTCCAAATTTTCGTTATTCCTTTCTTGATTGTCCACATTAGTTTGTAATAAAACACTTGCTGTATTCGAATCCTCACGAATTGTTGTACCCGCATTTCCAAGCGATTTTTCAATTCTTGCTGCTTGATCTCGGAGATTTTGTGTTGAGATATTTAAGTCAGCGAACTCACTATTGTGCCAAAGATGTCTCATTATCGCCATATAACCTTGCTTTTTTCCGTCTGCTTTCCTCGGTGGATCTTTCGACTGCACCAAATCCTTAGGGACGTCTACAAAACATGGACCCGGTCCATGGACGACCCTAACCCTAATGCTAACCTTAGGCCTAAATGCTACAATAAGAGAATGTTTAGGCCTTAGGTTAGTATCAGTGAAGGTTGAGGGTTAACGATAACCTGAGACCTGACCTGTGACCTGTGTTTTAGACCCAGTCCACATGGGTGGTCCATGGACCCGGGTCCATGTTTTGTAGACGTCCAATCCTTGGCTTTCCTTTTACGTTCCAAAAGCTTTGTATTCATTGCGTCAGTCCACTTCAAGCGTGTTTTAAGTTGCTTGTTAGCTGTTTGTTCCGTTGAGTTGCATGTCATTTTGTAATGTTGCGTTGAAACAGAATTAAATTCGAAAATAAAAGTTGGTTTAGTCTTATTCAGAGACACCAAACAGTTCTGTGGAATGACAAAAACCCTTTTGCCACGCACACTAGAGTGCTGTATATATAAGCTTCGACCTCTGCAGAGGGCTTGCTTTTGCAACGGGTCGTATTTAACAGGAGTTACAAGACGACGTCCGCACTACTCGCCACCATGGAATCCATTCCTATTTGTCATTATCATTATCATTATCATTATTATTATTTTATTGTCTCACACCATACATTGGCATAGGTGGTCAATTTACCCAAGAGCATCAAGCTCTAGCCTTTAGCCTTAGGTGTCTATTGTCCTTCTCAAGATCTTGGCAAGCTTGCTTTCTGAAGTAAAGCAATGACCCCAGGTGTTCCTATCTTCGCAACCCATGTCGTCAGGTGTTAGCTCACTGACCCAAGTTCCCCAATCACGACAGGGATGACAGTACTCTTCTCCAGTTCCAGATTTGCAATTCCACTTTTAAGTCCTCATGGTGATCAGTCTTCTCCCGTTCTTTCTCTTATCTAGATCTGTGCGTCATCGATAATCGAGCAAACACTTTCCGTCTTTTTCAGCACAACAATATTAGATCTGTTATGATCTAGATGGTGATCTATTTGAATTCTAAAACCCCACATCAACCTCACTTGGTCATTTTCTATCACTGCCTCTGGAGGGTGGTAGTACCAAGTTTTATTACATCGCAGATTGAATTTTTTTTTTTTTGTAAATTCCGATTAGGAACTTCAGCAACTTTGTCGTGCTTCTTGTATTGGTTTTGAGGTAATTTCTTGCATTCCGCTGCTATATGGCTGACAGTTCCCTCCCTTTCTCCACATAGGCGACACATCGGTAAAACATGTCTGTCAATCTTATTACTAATGTAATTTGTTCAGAGCTGATCTTGTGCAGCAGTTAGGAGGCCTTCACTCTCTTCATGCGTTCAGTCATGGATTATCAAATGATTATTATCATTATCACTATTATATATTTTTATACGTATTTTTATTTCTTTCTTTATTTTTTATACTTATTTAAAATTTTTGGCTGGCAAACCTAATCAATTTCTCAAGACCGCAAAATTATATTCCTGCAAATTAACGAAATTAGCGAATTTGTAATCAGGGTGGATCAAGCCACGGGTGCAAACCACCAACGCAAAGTTCAGTTGCAACGATGAAATTCTTTATGAGGAGGAAATGCGAGACAGAATTGTCGGATTTTTCCAAAAGTGAAACAAGTTCGTTGGTTATTTGTTTTCTTTTTTCCTGTAATGATGCGGGCAAACTCGATCCGCTCGCTCCTGACTGGAGTGAAGTTCGCATACTCAAAGCTAGGCTAAAAACTTGAACAGTTCAGGTGACGAGAATTTATAACGAGCGTTTAATATGAACTTTGGGGTTCTCACTAGAGCCAAATTTGTTTAGTTATATAAACTTAAAACTTAAGTAAGTGCGACCCACCCTACCCCACCCACCCGTTGAGAAAACTTCCCGCGATTTTTGACGGATTGACAAGATTTGGCCAGTCGTCAAAGAAGCCAAAGTGCATTAAGTGATGCCTCGAAGGCGACCAAAGTTTGGCAAAGGAGTCAATTCTGTTGAAGACGTGTTGATGATTTATGTTTGAGTCGATCATTGGAGTTTGGACTGAAAGGACATTACGCTAAATGCGACCCAAGCCAACATTTGGAATCTAGACCGGGGCCCGGGCTAACGTTAATGTTGATATTTATCCTACTACAAGGAAATCGAGTGCTTCATAGCTACTGTCAAAATTATACATAGAAAATAACTTATTTGATTTACTCCCTTCCTGAGTCGGCTTGAAAACAAATAGATTTCCGGAAGCATCGTCACTGTCACCTGTGATTTGCAAATTAGTTTCTTTGCAGCGTTTTAGAAAAGACGTCTAGAGTTTTTAAGGCATATCGAGTTTGACGAAACTATTAATAAGAACTTATCTTCCCGGGGAGGCATTCTGTGGTTGTGATAAATTAGACCAAACCAGGAGTTTGCCTTCCCTCCCGCGAAGAACAAATAACTCTGAGTTACTCAATACGAGACTACATGTTTAATTCCAACTTTCAGACACTTAATCACAACCCTTAATTCAAAGAATTTGGAGCCACCTTGGACAAGCGCTCAAGCAACCTGAATGGCGCGCAGATTTAAAATAGTCTCAAGTCCGCACATCATATGGTGGTGGGCTGTATGGAAGTGCCCTAATGTGATTTTGTTACTCTAACAATTTTATTTGTCCCCGATTTCGGCAAACTCTTTCCATGATGTTTTGAGAATCTCCCTTCCAAAATAAGGTCTTGAGAAGATGAAGCAAGACTCCACTGTTTATACAGGTGGCGCGTCTTGTCGACGCAATCGCTAAGACTCGATATGTACACTACACCGCCCCTAACAAACAAGCTTACCCATATGCATGCATTTTCCATTATCTCGATCGCGACATGAAGTGTCATAATCTTCTTCAGTCTATCAAAACATAGGCAACAATAAATAGCGCGTCGCCAGCCCCATAATATGAGAAATATGTACAGGCATTATAAATGAGTTCCAATCATTCTTCTTAGATTCAGTTGTGACGTGATAGGATCATGAGGAAGAATGAATAACAGCTCGAGGATTGAAGCAGCTATTTCCCAGCAACCCAACAATGGAATGAAAGTAATAAGCCAGACACTTCCTATTGCCCTCGTCATCGTTTTCACAAACGGACTTGTGTTTGCCTTGTTTCACAAACACAGAGGTCTTCGAACTCCATCCAATGTCTTTCTGCTAGGACTCGCAGCCTGCGACTTCTTGACTGGAGCAGTTAACATTCCATACTTCATCGTTTTAGCCTTCCAAGTTGTACCAAGAAACTCTGCCATGTTTAAGGACTTTGTCACTTGGCTGATCATCCTCCACACGCTGATAGCCGTCTCAGCTGCTTATCACATACTCGTCATCACAGCAGAAAAGTATTTGGCAATTATTCGACCACTGAAGCACTTTCTCGTGACCAAGAAAACAGCGCTGAAAGTATTGGTGGGAATCTGGGTGGTCAGCGGCTTCATTGCCACGATTCAGTTCGCTTGGCGGGAGAAGGCGTCACAACTTTACGGCGTCGTTTATTCTGCAACCTGCCTCGTTATAGTGTTCTTGGTTCCGTATGTATTTATGGTGTATGCGTACACGGTCATGTTCAAAGTCGTCAGCGAACGAAAGAAGCCTTCACGACTCTGCAGGAACGGATCACGATTCCAAAAGAATAACGGTAATGACAGAAAATGCATCTTAATATTTGCAATCATGGCTGCAATCTACTTATGTTGTTGGTTGCCATATTTCACTCTCATGCTGATGTTCAGTGTCAAGACGTTCATCAAATCGATTGACTTTACTGGAGTTAACAAAGCAGCGGGGCCCATTACAATTACAAGATACATAACATCAGCCATTAACCCTTTACTTTACACGTTTTTTAAACGCGACTTTTGGCTGGCCTTAAGAAGTCTTTTTGCGGTTTCAAAACGCACGTCGACGTTAACACGCTCTCTAACATACACTACAGTTATTCGCCGCTCGAAAATTATCAAAGATTCGCGATCCATTGACAGCTCCAGGGCCACGCGCCTCTCAGAATCGCCAGAAAGCCCTCGTATAGCGTCCCAAGGTGAAAACGAGCAAGGAGACCAAAAATCCTTAGTTCATGTAACTTCTGTCTAATTAGATCAAACGCAAAACTTAAGATGGGAAACTAAAGACAACAGTAACTGCACTCTTTAAGTCAGAGGTCCTCTCACCCTGAAGACACAGGACTGATTACGCTAGGACAAATTTTAGCTGCGGAGCGGCAACAACGAACCGTGAAGCAGTGAGAGAAAAAAACCCTCTGATCTGGTTTCGGTCCCTGTGTATCTCACTCCCACGTAGATGCCAACTGTCAAACGCTTCAAAATTATCATTTAAAACAAAAACAACCAATGACAGTCGTGGTCTCACCAGCTAGTCGGCATTCTCGTCAGCCGTAAATTTTGA
>BLFK01001000.1:990970-993470 GCA_014634185.1 Astreopora myriophthalma | reverse complement strand
GGGACCTCGGCACTGATGACGTGACGGCTTAGACAGCAAGCAATTTTAAACCGACTTTTCGCACAACTGTGCCAGTGACAAGGACGGAAACATTTGCTAAAGAAGGAGAAAATATTCAGGTAAGTTACTAAAGACGTTTATAAACAAGCGGCGAGTTTTTTTACAAACTTTAGTGCTGGGTCTGTGGCGAATGGTCATAACGCACTGCCACAAAAACAAAAGTAAAGAAATGAAGAAAGGAAAAGTTAGAAGCTGAGTTCAGTACAAAGTGCTTCAGCTGTAACCGGTTAAAACAAAATGAAAAGACGAGAAAGCTTTTCAAATAATTAACAGTGACATCTACAACACTGCAGTTTCGCGTTCAATTTTAATGTCAGACGGACTCAGTTGTACCTAAAGTCGAGTCGCCAATTTCGAATAACTGCATGCAAGTGTACGAGAATACTGAAGGATGCAATGAAATCATTGAACGTTGAATGAAACGTTTTAAATTGTGATATCAGAAGAGAAGGCGCCGGGCCCAAGGCCGGTTAGACGTAGTGCAGCGAGTTCAAATCGCATTCTGATTTTCAACTAGATTCGTCTTTGATGGTCCCGAATCAAGATGCTTTGAAAAGCCAACTGCTCCAGTTGCTCCTTCCAGTTAAGTTTTGCCGGTTTATTCAAAATGTTCCTTTCTATACGCGGCCCCACAAATACCACCTTGTTCTTCACTTTCCCTTTTTACTTCTAAAGAAAGTGATTGTTATTTTAACTTTCACTTGATATCGGCAAATATTGTTGTTCTCGTCCATTAAAGAAAACACTACTGCGGATTTGAAATAGGGATTTACGCGTACGGAAGGCTTTATCCAGTATTCTCCCATGTGGCATGAGGATGAATTGTGATAAAGTCTTGTTCATTTGTTAGTTCATTTCAAAAAAATAAAAAGATCTTTACAAAGTTTGATCTCACCAGCGCAATATATTTTAAATAGCTTAAAATAGATGAAATGGTCTTCCGTCAGTTACTCGGACAATCTCACGAAAACACACTTCAGTTTAATCTTAAACACATAACAGAATTAATGTTTTATGAACTGAACATCGGGCCTTTATCACGAAACGGAAATGCTGCGGTAAACGGTTTCACCTGATTGCTCTATTTTCAAACAGGAATAAATAAGCGACCCAACTTGATAAGGTACATTAGCTGCAGTAAAAAGCTGAACTTTCGAGAGTTTGCCCTTGGTCGTGTGGGAATTTCCTCGGTTAACACCCACCAATCTGCAATATCAAATGAGGTAATCAAAACTACGCACCGTAACAGTTTCGATGTTTTGTGCGACAACGGACTCGGCGCAAACCTCGATTACGTGTGCGTTTTCAGACGCACACAAAAAGCCACACAAAAGGCCACAGTCTGCATGTGTTTCTCATCTTCGAGATATTAGTACTTGTCTGAAATGGGTAGCTTTCGCTTGTTTACAAAACACTGGAGAATGCAAGGGGCCCTGGGGGCTCCACACTCCACTGTTTTCCATTCCAGTGAGACAGCGAGTTCTCCACGCTGCCCCGCGGGCTCTATCAAGATCCTGCTAATTTCCATGTCATTTCATCTTGACATGGTTAAAGTTTGTCACATCGCGTGATCTAAGCGACAATCACTTGGCCAACTGCGTTTGAGTCTCCCCACTCCGACCTCAGTCTCCGACTCAAAACTGTCAATCCCCTGATAGACCGTACAGTTAGCATAAATTGCAGAGGGTAAATGCATAGACTACCGGAAACTGTAAATATTTTGCTATGGCAGACGACCAGATGTGCTGAGCGAGCAAACATCCCTGATTTCTCCACCCGTATGCTTTGTACAAGCAATTATCAATAAGGACAAGAAAGTTAACTTGCTGGCGGAAAATGCTCTTTTCCAGTCCTGGGGGAAATATTAAGTGCGAAAAGATCCTGATCTGTCAATATCCTCGAGCAGCAATTTGTTCGAACCGGCAAGGATGACCCGAGGAAAAACCCAAATGGGTTAATTTTATCGTTGATTTCTTCTTCACTTGTTGCAATAATGAATCCGTGTTTCGTCCAAAACTACAAGTAAAACGCAAAGCGAGGCATTGAGTCGAGGAGAATTGTTTGGAAGCTAAAGAAAAGTAGCTAGCTACACCGAGCATAGTTTCATTTGCTCTCTGTCATATTGACAATTGTTGCCTAAGGGGGTGATCTTTGTTTTTAGTTTCTTGGTACTTATGGCTCCCAAATTTTGCAAAGTTTAGCCTCAAAGTGCGTCTGGGTACCCAGGGGAAATATAGCGTTGTAAAATTGTATGTCATCTTAAAAACAAATAACAGATAACAAAGAAAATCAATTCGCAAAGATAGGTATATTGCGACCATAAGTCAATGAGGCGAGTCTACTCCAGATGATGAATGGCTACTGTCAGAATCTCATTAGGATGACTAACAGATCACAAGCAACAAATCTGCTTTGGCGGGGGGGGGGGGGGGGGGGGGGG
>BLFK01001000.1:985441-990949 GCA_014634185.1 Astreopora myriophthalma | reverse complement strand
GACGTTAGTAAATTACAGATCACACAGAAACCAGGTGGACAATCAAGGGTTTTTATAACGATGACCAAGCGAAAACAAAACAACGTAGACGTAAGCGGAGTCATAAAAGGTCTACGGAATCGGAGTCGCAAAGATCAGAACGTTTCCACTTTCTTCAGACTCCTTCGCTTCACGATCTAATGAAAAAACTGAATAGACAGAGTCCCGTTCTAGTGCAGTGGGGTTGGTTTATTCTTCCGCGTCTGCTTTTGACTCCAACTGTATGGTTTTCGTTTAATAGTAATCGACGGTGGCTGAGTTGGAATCCAAAGAATTGCTTAATACAAAAGTTTGATTTTCACTAGATCGTAACTCTGTACTCTAATTATAAGACCCCGTCCACACTAATGCCTATTCAAAAGTATCCGTTTTCGGTATTGTCCAAAACGCATCGATCGATCCGCGTCCACACTACCGTTTTCGCAGCGTTTTCAACTGTCCACACTTAAACGCCCGAAAACGCTGAATCGCATGGTGTGGCGTAGGTTAGATGTTATTCTTCTATGAGAAAGCAAGATAAGCTTGAATAGAGCAAGGTTAAGCTCCAAACAAGCAACCAAATTTGCTAGTAGCATTGGAAAAAGCATGTCTTCATTCGCCATGTTTGATTTACAAAGGACGAAAAGCCTGGATACAACTTCTACCCACGTGGTGCGGATGCCGTAAGCCTTTTCCTTTCGATGCGTTTTCGACTGTCCACACTAAAACGATATGTAAGTGTTTCCATTGAATCCACTTTCGAGAGTGTTTTCAAATCGATCCGTTTTCGATGAAAACGCTCAGCGTTTTAGCGTGGAGGGAAGGCCTAAACGCATTCAAACGAAAACAACGCATTAGTGTAGACGGGGTCTAATTCTGGTTACGACCCAAACCCTGACTCCGTGGCTAGTGAAAACCCGAAGCTTTAGTCTTATACGTCGTTTACCGGGCTTCAAGTCCTCATTTTCTGTTCATTAATTGCAACAATGCCAGCCTTGGACTTCTCAGTCGCAGCAATATGCAGGACCTTTGTCACTTGAACTAATTCATTGGCCTACGAGTCACTGCCGATAAGCATAAAGATTTCAGAACGGACAATGTGTGTAATTGTGCGAACCCTACTTGAGTGTTGCTTGCCTTGTTTCTTAGTAACGGTTGACGTCACGTCCCATCCGGAGACTCGGATATTAACCAGCAACTGAAAACCGGTTTTCGATAGTCAGAGGAATTCGTTCGAAACAACGTAATGCTTACACATCACGAATTCCCATATTCGGTTTTGAAAGTGGTCATTTTTCCCGTGTTCCGAGACACATTTCTTTCAACAAGCTCAATTCTATGACTTCGTGACGTGTTTCTGGCGTTTTGTTCTTGATTTGCCGCGATCGATGGCGATGATGACAAATTTGAAAGTTGAAGCTGGCGATAAACAAGCTTAACTTAATACCCTTCGATACAAGTAAGTATACTTCTCTTTCCAACTTAAAATGGATATATTTTAATACAGTCGTAACCTTTGTGACTTGGAGATATCATTCATGGAGTTCTATAGGGAAATTCGAAGCTCGTGCTAGCGTATCGTAAGTTGTGCTTTTTGTCCACGCATGCATAACAATAAGCTCGAGGTGTTTACTTGTAAATGAGCGAGCTGTACTTCCACTAGGGTTTGTTTGTTTGTTTTTTTAACGCGAAGTACGTTCAGAAAGACCTGAACAATAAAACAATTCTATGTAAGGTGTGTAGTTAGTCTGGTTTTACTTCATTTTGATATTCTCTGCCCTGGTGATCTGGCGTGATCACATCACTCCATTTAGTCAGCGTTTACACGGACCCGGTTTCAACCGACACAGTTTCAAGGGTTCGACGTTTACATGACAAATGAAACCGTATCGCCTTCTAAACGCTCCATTTTTGTCAGTGTTTTCAAAAGGACCAGGTTTCGGCTAAAAGCAATAAATTTTTCATTAAACTTAGAAACTCGTTCCTTCCTTTTCGATCATTTGGTGTAGTAAACCTGAACAACATGGCCAACAACAGCTCAAGTCGTCCTCCAATGGCACGCCAGCTACCCAACCCAGGAATGGAGAACATGGCCAAACTTCTTCCTATTGCCATCGCTATCGTTTTAACAAACGGAGTCGTCATTTTCTTATTTTACAAGCGAAGAAGCCTTCGAACGCCATCCAACATCCTTCTCCTCGGACTGGCTGTCTGCGACTTCCTCACAGGAGCAGTTAACATTCCATACTTCATCATTTTTTCTTTTCAAGTTGTCCCAAGAACCTCTGCCATGTTTAAGGACTTTGCTCATTGGCTGTTCATCCTCCACACGCTGGTAGCCGTCTCAGCTGCATATCACATACTCGCGATAACAGCAGAAAAGTACTTGGCAATTATTCGACCACTGAAGCACAACATCGTGACGGTGACAACCGCGTTGAAAGTAATGGCGGCAATTTGGGTGGTCAGCGGCTTCATTGCCTTGATCCCGTTCGCTTGGCGAGAGCAAAGGTCACACCTATACCTCGTGGGATATTCTGCAACCTGCCTTTTTATCGTGTTCTTTCTGCCAAGCGTATTCATAGTGTATGCGCACGTAGTCATGTTCAGAGCGGCGAGCGCACGAAAGAAGCAAACTTCGATGCAAAGAATGGAGAGCGAAGCATTACAAAGAGAAGACGGTACTGACCAAAAAGGGATCCTAGTATTGGTAATCACGTGCGCGGTATATATATGTTGTTGGTTGCCGCACTTCACCATGCTTCTTCTAGT
The DNA here is from genome assembly GCA_014634185.1 of Astreopora myriophthalma. Classification (NCBI taxonomy): domain Eukaryota; kingdom Metazoa; phylum Cnidaria; class Anthozoa; order Scleractinia; family Acroporidae; genus Astreopora; species Astreopora myriophthalma. The sequence goes on along the minus strand of BLFK01001000.1, from coordinate 988,159 downwards.
CAACATCAAGGTTGGCTCGAAATCGAAGCCATCCACCGCCTTTGACACAGCTTTGGTGACAATTGTAATTACAAGATATATTACATCAGCTGTTAACCCTTTACTTTACACGTTTTTTAAACGAGACATATGGTTTGCTTTACGGAGCCTTTTTGCTAGACAACGAACAGTCAGTTTTGTAACAAACGGGAACACGACTCCAGAACAGCGTACGACACCCACAGCAAGAGCTAAGATGAATAACGCGGACATTAGAGTCTCCTTCTTCTCAGTGACATCGGAAAGTTTAAATGCAAAAGGTGACAAAGTAGACTTAATTTTCGTTACTTCTGTTTGAGAGCAAGCCATTAGACCACTATGAAGCGCGAGTTTCCCATAAACAGTAACTTGATAAAATGTTTTAAAAATGGTGATAAACACAGAAAGGAATTAGTGCAACTGTCCTACAAAGGGCCGAAATCATGTCTCACCAACAAAATCCATTTCTGTACGACCTCTCGTCTACAATATTGAGAAATGTAGACTGACGTGTTTTCTGTCGTTTTCTTGTATCACGTTCATGCTTAAGCCTGCTGTTCAGTAACGACGCAGGCACAAGCATAACGGACAATCATGTCAAGTGAAAACGAATCTTAATGCAATCACAAGCACTGTACGCATGGACGACGGATAGGTTAATTCAATGCCCTCTCTCATAACCGGGCGCTGGAGTCTGGAACTGGTGTTTTCCATTGGAAGAACATAAAAGCTTGCGTCGTGCTTACACTATGTTCTGTGTTCACACAACGCAAGCGAATTCATACCTAAGCGCAAGCACAAAAAAAGGAAATATTTTGATCTGAATGTGTGCTTAATGCTTGCGTTAAGCCTGTCAGTTTTTATGGGGAAATTCACCGTGAGAACTGACGGCCGGCAAGCGGCTACTGCGCTTGCGTCGCCAGCTACAACCAGACTTAAAGGAACGTTAACGACTGTAAATTTTGCTGCACACTTGAGTATATCGCATATAAAAGGAAAGACCGGTACGCTTTGAAATCAGTTTAGATAGTAAAACTACAGTCAGTATATTAGGCAGAGGGTAAGATAATACCGGACAGCTACTCAATAAAAAAAAAAAAATTGTGAAAAAAAAATAGTGATAATAGTGATAAATTTTGAAGGAGACATCTGGGCAAAAATGGGGCTCAACAGTTACGTTTAAAATTCAAATTGTAATAAACGTACCCATAGCCTTTACAGGTATAAAATGTCACTACCTTTTGTCAACGTTCCTTGTCTGCTGACACTTCGCAATAAACCTTTAGTCTTGTGTGGGAAGTCTTTCGATAACTCTGCACACGGCCGCTACGTATCCATTGCATCGGTAGCCTTCTTGCACACAAATCTCCAAACCAAGGAACCTCTAAAGTGACGTATCACTTCTTAATGGATCTCTCACACTCTGGTTCTTTTTGTCTGAGTGAATGCAGAGATAGAAATGTTATAGAAGTCGTGGTATAACGGCGCAAACTTTCAAGACTTGTTCCTTTGTACCTTTTTATTCGTTTGAAAAAACATTACGAACTTTCAAACTCGGCGCGAAGCCAAACCAAAAAATGATTTGGTAGTTATTGCCATTGTTAATTGCCTAACCTATAAAATAGTTTAGTTTTTAAGTTCTATACTACGTTACCCTGGTCCAAGAAGTTTTTCGTTCTTCTTTTCAGGCGAATTTTAGCTGCGAAGCGGTGACATCGAACCACGAAGCGATGGGAGAAGAAAATCTCTTATTTCGGTCCCTACGAATCTCACTTCCATCCAATGTTTACAGTGCAGTGTCTGACTGTCGGTTCTGATTGGTGGATATTAAAACGTTTACACATTTCAAAATTCACGACTGACGAGAATGCTGACCAGCTGGTGAGACGACGAATGTCATTGGTTGTTTCTTAATGACAATCTTGAAACGTTTGAAAGTTGTCATCTACATGGAAGTGAGATTTGCAGGGACCGAAACCAGAGGTTTTTCTTCTCTCACCGCTCACTCTCACCTCGCGGCTAAAATTTGTCCGTGCCGAAAAACAAACGAAAACCTCTGGGACCAATGTAATACTACGTATAAGATCAAAAAGAACGGTTGCCTTTTCTCCCCACATACTTTGAAAGTTGATTTACCAAACTCTGAGACTCTATAGCCGAGGCTCTAAGCTTAAGTAATTTGGACACAGTGTTTATTTAGGTTAAGAGGAGTTTTCCTAATCAATGGTCCTCCATTACTCATGCTAAAAACCGGCCTGCTGGTCCTTAGAGAGCCGCTGGATCGAAGGGAATGTTATGTCTTACATTCATAACATTAAAAATGCAATTTGTCTCCAAGCGGCTAATTCAGTGTAGAGAATACAAGCTGGAGTCTGCAAACCCGAAAACACTCGTGCTGCATTTAAGCAATAGAGGACTTTTTCTTTGTTTACATAGCCTCATCTAAACATGAGGGGGGTTGGGAGAATTCGAGACAGTTATGCAAACCCGAGACGCAGTGTTAGACGGTCCGCGACACGATGGGAAGCTTTCTGTCTACAGAGACAAATGTACCGATTTAATCTTAAGGGATCGTAGACAAGCGATTATTTTCATCCGATTATCCAGACCGTCTGCCGCAGACCGCCGCAGACAAATATTTCCATATGTCGGCGAACGTGACGCAGACAGATTGCCACGATCGTGTCGCGTTGAGGCCAT
>BLFK01001000.1:959374-974374 GCA_014634185.1 Astreopora myriophthalma | reverse complement strand
GTTACGACCTACGACTATACCCCTCCCCACCCTTCAATTTCTTTCATAACCGAGAAGACGCCTGGTACTAGGGTTTCAAGATGGAGAGTAATGGCGGACGAAGTAATTAAGACTGCGCGCTGGATGTATTTGCCAATGTTTATTTAAGATTTATTCTTGGGGGCTTAAAAGGTTTTTGAAAAAAATACTTATGTCTCCATTTAGGTATAAAGGCAACCCTAGCACAGCTGGTTTAAGAAAAAAAATTTAAAGGAGGACTGTGTGCTGGATGTATTTGCCAATGTTTATTTAAGATTTATTCCTGGGGGATGAAAAGGTTTTCGACAAAAATACTCATGTCTCCATTTAGGTATCAAGGCAACCATTGCACAGCTGGTTTAAGAGAAAAATTTAAAGGAGGACTGCGTGCTGGATGTATTTGCCAATGTTTATTTAAGATTTATTCCTGGGGGATGAAAAGGTTTTCGACAAAAATACTCATGTCTCCATTTAGGTATCAAGGCAACCATTGCACAGCTGGTTTAAGAGAAAAAATTAAAGGAGGACCGCGTGCTGGATGTATTTGCCAATGTTTGTTTAAAATTTATTCCTGGCGGATGAAAAGGTTTTCGACAAAAATATTCATGTCTCCATTTAGGTATCAAGGCAACCATTGCACAGCTGGTTTAAGAGAAAAATTTAAAGGAGGACTGCGTGCTGGATGTATTTGCCAATGTTTGTTTAAAATTTATTCTTGGCGGATGAAAAGGTTTTCGAAAAAATTACTTATGTCTCTATTTAGGTATAAAGGCAACCATTGCACACCTGGTTTCAGAGAAAAATTTTAAAGGAGGTCAGAAGATATTTAATTAAGCTTATGGCAAGAGTTCAGTTGCGTCATGGAAATATTTCTTTTCTTTGCTAGGTCTAGTGCTGTCAACCGTCACAGCCGGCACGCGGATTTCTAGCTACGGTTCGGCCGAGCTTCGATCGCTGTATTTCTCGACTTTATTTCAGGTTTAGCGCTTCGAGTTTTGGACGGATTTAAAACATCGTGGTATGAGATCATGGATCCTAGAGATATTATGTGAGAGATGTGGAGATCAACGACCACAAGTTTGTAAGGGCTCCCTGTGAAGCAAACTAGGCTTAAGCAAAAAAACACATTTTGCAAGACACAGCTAAACTTTTATTTTGTGTTCTTACAATGAGCTTAAGTTTAATATCTTCTGAGCTCAACGTTTGGCCGAAATTCCTCTCAAAGTACTTTGAAATTGTTCTATTCAACCAGCTGTGCAATGGGTGCCTTGTTATCTAAATGGAGACATAAGCATTTTTTTCAAAAACCTTTTAAGCCCCCAAGAATAAATCTTAAATAAACATTGGCAAATACATCCAGCACGCAGTCTTAATTACTTGGTCCGCCATTACTCTCCATCTTGAAACCATCGTACCAGTTATAAAAGAAATTGAGGCGTGGGAAAGGGTAGTCTAAGTCGTAGGTCGTACCTAAAATCCAAAGTGGTAAGTTGAAAGCAGCATGTTCTAAATTGTAACTCAAAATTCGCGTGTAAGTAGTCGCAGCTCGCAAGTAGTTCGCAACAAGTTGCAAGTCGTATATCTCAACTCGCAAGTGGTAAACAAGAAGGTGCAACTCAATAAGTGTCAGCTCACAAGTTGCAACTTCAAAACAAAGAAATGGATGGTTGTAAACGGAAAATGGAAAGTCATTTTCCACTTCTCAGTTTAGATTATAGATGGCCACTCTTGGCCACGGTAGTGTTATACACGTACGGCGTGCCCAGGAAACTCTAGTACTTGTTAACCTGACGACCCAGTTTATTATTACGACTTACTAATTTGCGAAGATTGTTTACATTACCAATTAAAACGAAAAGAGAGAACTTTCAGTTTTTCTACAACAGATCGCTTCAGTCTAAACCAAAATCATCCAGGAACCATTTAGGAGCCACTTCATTCGCTTTTATGCCAATCACGTTTATCTTTTGCGATACTCTAGGTTCGTGCTTTTACAAGTCGAAGATGTTTGGGCTTTCAGTTGCAAACTCTGCTTTGATTAGCCACTGTAGCTTACTTTATATACAGTTCACCGTGAATTCAAAATAGATACGTTTCGTTTCTGACGAAATGAAAGAAAAAGCAACAAAATTTAGACATTCGTTCCCTTCTTTTAGATCATTTGGTGCAGCAAACCTGAAAAACATGGCCAACAACAGCTCAAGCCGTCCTCCAATGGCACGCCAGCTACCCAACCCAGGAATGGAGAACTTGGCCAAGCTTCTTCCTATTGCCATCGCTATCGTTTTAACAAACGGAGTCGTCATTTTCTTATTTTACAAGCGAAGAAGCCTTCGAACGCCATCCAATATCCTTCTCCTCGGACTGGCCCTCTGCGACTTCCTCACAGGAGCAGTTAACATTCCATACTTCATCATTTTTTCTTTCCAAGTTGTCCCAAGAACCTCTGCCATGTTTAAGGATTTTGCTAATTGGCTGTTCGTCTTCCACACGCTGGTAGCCGTCTCAGCTGCATATCACATATTCGCGATAACAGCAGAAAAGTATTTGGCAATTATTCGACCACTGAAGCACTACCTCGTGACGGTGACAACCGCGTTGAAAGTAATGGCGGCAATTTGGGTGGTCAGCGGCTTCATTGCCTTGATCCCGTTCTCTTGGCGAGGGCAAAGGTCACACACTTACTTCGCCGTATATTCTGCAATCTGCCTTGTTATCGTGTTCTTTGTCCCAGGCGTATTGACTGTGTATGCGCACGTGGTCATGTTCAAGGCGGCCAGGGGACGAAAGAAGCCAACTTCGACGCGAAGCATGCAGATGAAAGCATTACAAAAGAAAAACAGTACTGATCAAAAAGCGATCTTATTATTAGTAACCATGTGTGCGATATATTTATGTTGTTGGTTGCCGCACTTCACCATGATGTTTGTAGTCAACGTTAATCGTGACTCGAAGCCATCCACCGCCTTTTACACAGCTTTGGTGACAATTACGATTACAAGATATATTGCATCAGCTGTTAACCCTTTACTTTACGCGTTTTTTAAACGAGACATGTGGTTCGCTTTACGCAGCCTTTTTGTTAGTAAAAGAAAATCCAGTCTCACAACAAGCAGCAACACGATGCCAAAAGGGCGTTCGACTCCCACAACAAGTTGTAGGATCCATAGAGTGGACATCAGGTTCTCTTTTCTCTCAGTGACACCGGAAAGTTTAAATGCAAAAAGTGACAAAAATGACTTAGTTTTTGTAACTTCTGTTTAACAGCAAGCCACTAGACCGCTTTAAAGCGCGAGTTTCCAGTCACGGCATAGGTTGCTTTATGAAGGACAGCGGGAGGCTAGAAGTATACCGAGAACAATTTTGATTTCTAAAATCCAAGTACTACGTCACCAAAACTAACAGACGAGACCAGACGCATACAAGCAGTAAATGGATACAAGGTTTTCAAAAACGGTGATGAATAGAGAAAGAACTTACTGCAACTGCGTCGATTGCAATCGGTTGCTTTGAAAACTACCGCGCTTGGAAAAGGGCTTGTTGGACAATAAGCTGAGCCATCCACGTTTGATCAATATTGATCCATTTCTGTAGACTGAAGTCGACGACTATTGGACTCTATCTATTTGCTTAAACACTTGTCTATTAAAGGCCTCTGTATAACAAAAAAAATAATGATAAAAAAATAAATTTAAAAAAGCAACGTTCCGGGCAGAATATCCCAGAACAAGGTCACCTAGAAATTGTAAAAGTACGGCCAGAGATGCAATGTGCAATTGATCCCAATGTCTTATAGTAGTCTCAGAGAACGACAAATATCTTTTGTCTTAAAATCACCTGCCTATATACGAAGAGTATTCGCTGTCTTACAAAGGGCCGACACTGCGCGTCTCACCAACGAGATCTATTCAGTTCGGTACGACGTCTCGGTAAAAATGAGCAGGGAAACAGACAAGACATGAGAATCTCCTATTTAGAACGAACCTTTTAACTGGGCTTTGTAAATGTTGGATTGTTACTTGAATACAAAATAGGACCCGTCCCAGACACTAGTTATCAAAAAATAAAATAATAATAATTAAATACGGAAACCAAAAAAAGAACGAACGACCGAACGACCGACGGACCCAATAAATGAATGAATAAGTAAGTAAGTTAGTAAGTAAGTAAGTACGTGCATGAACTAAGTCGAGTTCGTAAGTAAGTATAAGTAACTAAGTAAAACCTAACTTTAAACAATGTCTTATTTTAAAGCTTAAAGCTTGTGGGCCGTGCATAGAAAGTTAAAATAAAAGCGGCAGATTAGAAAACCAAATGGAAGGAGGTGATTAGTTTGCTATTTACAATACGTGGCCGATTTGAGTCCGGGATCTCCACTATCGCTATGTGTCGCAGTAGTCACAGCCAATGCATGTGTACAATACTGAGAACTTTGACGTGTCTTCTGTGGTTTTCTTGCATCAACTTAAGGTTTAAGCCTCAGGGGCGGATCCAGGGGGGGTGGATTGAGTGGCTAGCCACCCCCCTTCGGAGAAGCCCACCATAAAAATCTAATACGTGAAAAAAAGGAAATACATGCATGGGTCCCAAAAAATATAGAAATACGTGGGTACCCAAAACCTTGTGAAGCCAGCAAGGCCGAAAACGGAAATGATAGTAGGCCGGAAGCAACGCGAAAAATTGAGCCTCATTTTTTAGTTCTTTCCCGCCATATTAGCCACCCCCCATTAAAAAATCCTGGATCCGCGCCTGAAGCCTGGTTTTCACCAGGGACGAAAGCACAAGCGCAAGCATAAGACATTTATGTCAAGTGAAAACGAATTTTAACGCAAGGACAGGCACAGTATACAGGGACGAGGAATCCACTAGTTCAACACTCTCTTCTTACGCTATGTTACGTGTTCACACAACACAAGAGAAAACAAATCTAAGAGCAAGCACAAGGCAAGAGAAATATTTTGTTCCGTGAGCTTATGCTTGGGCTATGATGGCGTCAAGCCCATTTTAAAATAAGCGCTCTTGTTGTTTTCTTTCGGCTGACCTCTCCAGGCTTAAAGGAACATTAACGACGGTAAATTGCGGTGTACCCTTGAGTATTTCGAATATAATAGGAGGACTAGCACGCTCTTAAATCAGCTTAGGTAATACATGTAAAAAATACAGCCAGTATGGGCTTTTGTTACGCTCCAGCCATGTTGGCATGGAACAGTGAAGCTCATACCCCAAGCCTCGAGTTGATGAGTATGGCAACGAGTTTCAGTCTCTCGGGACTCAAAATTGCGGCCTTCCAAGCATGAGAGGATAAAGTAATGCCAGATAGCTCCTAAAGAGAAAGCTAAAATCGTCGAGTGGGGGCATCACGTTACTAATGAGTCTCAAAGTTACGTTTAAGACTTGGACACAAATTTGTAATGAACTTACCACATAGTCTGTATTGGTATAAAATGTCCCTACCTCTTCCTGATTTTCATCGTCTCTTGGCACGTTTCAATGAACATTGAGCTCCTCTCGCTAACTCTACACAACGCCACTAAGTATCCACTGCATTGGTGGCCTCGTTCAGAAACCTCCAAAGCAAGGCACTTCTGAAGTAATATCCACCTCGAACCCAGGCTCGCTCTCTTTTCCTCCCTTCGTCGTCGAGAAATAGACTCTGGCTGGACTTGGTCAAGTCACCATTCAAAACCTGGGTGGTAAAAAAAATCCCTTAGGGAGGGGTAATTAAGTGTCTAGTAGTCACTCTCCCAAGAAGACCAGGAAACACGGCCACGACGCTTGTGACATCATCAACGGCTTGTGAAACCGATGGCTTGTACATCACACATGCAGTTTTGGCTTGGAGCCGGAATAGCGACCTTTTGATAGGAGTACGATTACAACGACGAGTACGAGTTTTCCTGACTGAGCACGCGCATTTGGTTAGCGGTTTGCACGCCCGGAACGAAAATGTCGTACTCGTTTTCGCACACGAACTCCTATCTAAAGGCCCCTAATATCTACGTCCTTACTACTCAAGCAGAGCGTTGATAGTCTAAACGGTTTGTCATTCAGTTTTCGAACGTCGGCAATTACGGTGTCTGATTGAAGAGATGGCAGATAAGCGAGTAGGAGTGCCGGCAGTTTTACACTTTGACGGAGATTGAAGTGGCATGAAACGAAAAAGAAAACGATTCAGATTACTATTAAAGATTAGAACCATCAAGAAATTTAGGCGACAGAAAAGACGTATTTGGATGAAATGTTTAAGCATACCAACGGTCTTGCGAAACCCAGAAAGAAATAGATGTCGCGATGGGCGTCGATAAAAACAGCAACAGGGTACATTCTGGAAAATCTAGGCACATCCCAAAACATTCCAGAACATTCCAGATCATGTTAAAATTAGCCCACCACCACTGCTAGCTTTGGTCGACACGATTCACAATCGCGGTAAATTTCTAGACTGTTAACAGCCCCATATTTACCCGTCTGGTTGAAGAGATCGACCGCCGCCATCTTAGTTTCTTACGTGGCGGGCGAAGCCAAGGGATTGTGCCCTTCCCATGATGCACTATGCAGTCTCCACAGATTTCGCTCGCCCTAGAGGCGCTGTTACACAAGTCAACTTTTCGCGCAACTTGTCTTGCAATTTTGCTGCGAGACAAGTTGCACGAAAAATTTCCTATTGTGACATACACTGCCATAAGCATTTCTCGCTATTTTTTTTTGGGGGGGGGGGTGAGGGGGTGGTTGTTGTTGCCGCAGTTGTTGTGAAAAGTAGAAGTCAGGTCTACATTCCATAACGTGTCCCGCAAGGTTGTAAGGAATTTTTCCCATAGTGCATAGTGTAACATCTACCCTGCAACTTGTGTCGCAACATTTTGCGGCATCAATCAATGAAAATGCCCCTTTGATTTCATGCGATCATCAAAAGCAAGACTAGTTGCATGAAACGTTGCCCAGTGTAACACGTGTGGAGCAACTTGCCTCGCGGCGTGGAAACATTTGTGGCAACCAAACCGTCGAGAGAAATTGCGTAGTTTAACACCGCCTTAAAGGGGCTCTGTCACGGACATTTTGCAGCTAAAAACACAAAAATCGTCCCTTACGACCTTTACTTGTGCCCAAAACATTCGTTTAAATTTAGTCGGAGAATATCAAATGATTTTTTTTTTTTCGCAGAAAGAGTCGCCCATCGCACATTTTTGCCCATGTCTTCAAGATGAGGTCCGAAAATTCGAAAAATTGAGGCTAATTTTTTTCAAAATGCAATCCATTTCCATCCTACAGGGGCACCCAAGGAGACGCTTCGGTTAAATATCTGTTCGGGCGAGTCAAACCGTCTATGATTTTCGGATTCTATGTGCCAAAAAGCTGTAGACTTCTTACCCGAAACATTACTTAAAAGATTCGTAATTGGGGAAGAATATCCCCTTACATTTTCGAGGGTTATTTTTGCAACTTTTGGCACTCAAAAAGGCCAGCTTGCATTTTCGGGAAGCAGATAGTTCGCTGGCCATTTCGTGGCAGATAACGTTCTGCTTGCAATTTCTGAAAGCAAGATTTTATTCCCTAAAATTTTCGGGCACTTAAATTTTCAGCTACGAAATCCGAACAGATCAATTTCTTTTAGCTCATAAAAACATTTCTTTAAAGGGTCTCTATACATTACATCGAACTTAGAAATGTCCCTCCAATGCTGTTATTTGAATTCGTTTGTCGGGTGCCCCTGATCCTAGCCATCCGCAACAACAGAAGACAGTATTCTCAGGGCAGTGACATGGCCTTCAATAAACAAACTCATTGTTATTTTGGGTTTTCACTGATTTAACAACATCTTTTAGAATTCAACAGAGGCCAAAATACTGTGACAGAGGTACCAAAAAGGCCGGTTTTGTGATTCGCTCCTAACCTTCATCAAAAGAGAGCACGGCTTGACAAGATGCGGTAATTTCAATATAAACAAGGATTAGCCGATTTTATTTTATTTCAAGTTTCCCGCTGCATGTGGGCAACCCTTTAAAAAGTAAATGCACGATATGTTTAGAATATGTTTAAGAAAAACTTGTTGGAATTGCAAGAAAATGCAATTCTAGAGAATAAAAGACGCCAGCAAGCTTGTTCCTCAAATTTAATAAGGCGAAGGAACAACTTGAGTTCACGGTGTAAAATTGCGTTGGTTTAATTTGCGAACGCTGATTTATGGCCATTTATGATCATGATTTATATTATACAGCAGCAATACAGATCATATCCGATGTTTTATCGCTTGCTTTTCACAACAAGCAGAATCAACAAAGACATCTAAGGGACAGCAAAAGGTAATTTAACAAATGTCTGCAAAAGTTATACATGTTAGCAAAGAAAAGCAAGACTTGGACCTAAAAATAAAACAACGCTCACCTGAAATCGAAGCCGCCATTACCCGCACTTAGCGAGGATGTTTTCACAATTTTTGCTTCATTTTCCGTCAAATTTGAGTGAGTGAACTTCACAATCTCCGATTTAAGCAACCAAACGGTTACGCACGTGGTCTCGCTCAGATTTTTTAAAACCATGAACGCCAGTTTGAAAAATAAAGGCTGTAGAGCATAAAAATTCGCTCCGATCGAGTGAAAATTCGGTAAGCTCCACGTGCTTAAAGTGCTCACTTGCGCATGTACACGCGCACGTTTCTACGCACGAATTGACCTGTCAATTAAAACGAGTTTTTGGTGGCTTCTTTTTTTGGAGGATGTCGATGCGTGAGTGGTTTTTCACAAGGTTTAAACGGCTGACGGTTCACTTTCTTCCATACAGCTAGCCTTAGAAATAAGGACTATTCTCCCCTTAAAAAATACCAATATTCCTTTTTATTCCCGGAATGGGAATCTTTAATTGCATGACTTTCCGGCTTTTCCATGTCCTGTACGAACCCTGGTTAGGGTCTGGACGGCAACCGCAGCGCCAGCGCCACAAAACAACAGGCCTCGGTTGTTCAACGGTTGGATAACGCTATCCGGCGTCGGATAAATCAATATCCAGCGAATAAGAGCTAGCAAAACCAATTGAATTATCCAGTGGATGGATAGCGCTATCCACCGTTCGAACTGCGACCTGGCTTTAACACCGAGAACAAACAATAGCTCTGCACACTCTGCACGCGCGTTTTACATTTTGATACATTTTAGTTTAGAACGCGAATTTTTGCTTTAGGACGTTGTTTCTGTTGTCGTTGCCGTCCTCGTTGCTAAAGCTCCCTCACTGGGCCAGTATGGAGTTACTACAATGGCTCTGGGAATTGGCTAAGAAAACAATGGTACAACACAAACAATGAAGCCTAACCGAAAAACAACAGAGCCGCTTGGTAACTGAAATTGATCCCATGAAATGAGAGGCTGCAAAGGGCTGCCTGGTAACTGCAATTACTCGGTTCTCCCAATTAGATTTTGCGGCCAAATTTAAAACGAATGTTAAAAATTTCTTTAATTATTAATTTTAAAAGAATTCTGTACATGAGCTACCTAGTATAACAATTATTATAGAATTCCATCGAAAATAATATGTACTTATTCACTGAGTTGGGGGAGGGCGGACGGAAAATATTTTGCTTGAGGTCAGGACGTACTGACAGAGGGCAGTGAGTTCCGTACGCAATGACCGAGGGCTAAATATTAGCGACACTTAGATTGGAGTAAGAGTTTTCCGTACTAAGCACGCGCATTAGGTTTGGAGGTCGAATTTTTTTCCGAAATGCGCATGCTCGGAACCTCGCCGTCTGGGCCGACCTATACTCAGTCAACAAGAATGTTATCATGCGGCCTCTTTATAATATACATGAACACTTAGAGGATGAAATTGAGGCAAAAAAGCTAAAGATTTGAGTAAAAAATGTCTCTAATATCTTACTTGCTTTTCTGGTTGTAAATAAACTTCGATTTTTTTTCCTAACCTCGTATCGCACGGAGCCAGACATGTTCCTAACAGAGCCGTACTGCTTTACCCGGCCCGCTTGCGGTAATGCGTACGGCCCTCATAAGGGGATTTTCTCGGTTGTTTCACAAGCACGCGCGGGCCGCACGGGCCATGTGATATCATAACATTAGGGAGCTTAAGTAAAGGCGTTTTAGAGCGACGGACGTCGAGCGGAAGTGGACTTTTCGTATTCTTGGACAGTGGGTTCACCCAAATTTTCCATCAAATCGTCTCTAAGAGTGAAGACGCTGAGCAGTCAGCAGTACAAATATGATTGCCTCAATGCAGATTAAAAGGGAAAACGCTCCTCTTCTGGTTGCCGTCCGTCGCTCAAAAACGACGTTGCTTAAGTTCCCTAATAGTTCAAATCCTCGGTTGAGTCTCTCTTGAAATATTAGAGCAGTTTGAGAGATCATCATAGTTACCGTGATCGTCTTCGTCATTATCGTCATCATAATCTAACTGGTCATCAACATCATCATCGTCATTAGGGAGCTTACGAAACGCCGACGCCGACGGCAACGACGATGCCACAAGACAATACATTTAGTAAGCAAAAGTGTTTTCTGAGCCAATCGCGTGGGCTGTTGTAATAGGAGCGTACTGACCCCCAAATTACGACGTGAAATGACCAAATTTCAGGTTCTGTGGAGGACGTTAGCGTGTGACCATGAATTTTCAGTTCTCTCCCTACGATTCTTACGCGCTTAAACTAGTTTAATTCCTCGACAGTTACTACACATTTTAAACGCTAAAGAGTACATGAAATAGTCGCGTAGCGATACGAATAACGCGAACTTGTATTTTTAAATGATTTCCTGGTACCCGTCGTTGTCCTCGTTTCGTAAGCTCCCTATTGTCAGCAGCATCAGGCCGCTTGAGGGGTTTCCATAACCACATAAACACGGGGGTGAATCGTTAGACCATCAACCTAAGACTTCAGTTAAATGTTCATGCACAGGTCACGTATGAGTCAAACGCTAGGAGATGTCAACATCGATGTCCCTCGGTTGACACTTTATACAGTCCTCGACATTTTCCAGAGTAAAATTCTCGGAGACAACCGTTGGCGCAACAGCGTCGTGGGATTGTAGAGAATAGTGAGCGGCCAGTAATCCAGCTTTAATACACAAGTCCGGAGAGTGACCACGGATAATAAACGATGCCATTGCCGCAGCAAAGCTGGAAGATGACAGACACAGGAATTTAGTATCGAGAGACTTCAAAGTAGTTGATTTGGCCAAACGCGATGAAGACCAACAATCAAATCAAGCAATCATAACGCAAAGCAAAACGCAAGCAACCGCCGATAAGCGCAAGAAAATGCGCGCGAGAAAACGCGCGCGTTTGAGGAAGTCATAATTGGTGTAGCTTTCTCCTGATTCACGATAAAGAAATGTCATACATTGTACTGCGCATATGAAATGTTATGATGTAATTTTGATCATCGCAATGAAATGAACTCGCAATTGACTAGCTCCAAGTTGGCTTGAGCAGTGCGCCTCTCAGTTGGTAGAGCAGAATGCAGCGCAATCGCACGGTCATGGGTTGCAGTCTAGTTCAAGCCTGGATTTATTTCGGCTTCAGTGCAACTCCTTAAGTGTTGCTCACTTCACTGCGATGCAGGGGTTTCGGTAGCATTTGGAAGCACCGGATGCAGTGGTTCAGCTGGCGGATGTGCACTGTTTTCACACTTAAAAAAAAAATATTTCGTGTGTGAACTACCGGACGTTACATGTTAAACAACCGGACGGACGTTACGTGTCAAACAACCGGACGTTGCTTCCGGCGTCCGGCCTGAAACGAAACCCCTGGCGATGAACAAAATTTGATCATAACATTTTGCCCGATTGTCTGAGCTTGTGGTGCGAGATATTTCGGCCAATCGTTAAGCATGCCCATTCAAAACCAAAGCCATCGCAGAATTACTTTCTATACAATCAAAAACCGCTCTATCAGTGAAAGTGCAGCCCTATCGTATCTAGAAGAATGTCTCAATCAGGTGTTCGTACGAGTGCAGGTTCCCGTGACAGTTAGGCGCTGATCGTGTAATTAGACAACCGGCATCATTCGGAACGAGGATGTGAATTTTAAGGGCGTGGCTTCATAAGAGGGTCATTAGCTAGTGTTTCAAGAATTGGCTCTTCAGCTAACGGTCAAGAAATGCTAACCATCGAGTCCTCAGCCGCTAATTTACCACACCAACAAGCGAGTTGTGTAGCAGCTCTCGTACGCTTGTAATTCCACTGGCCCTCGAGAGTAGCAGCTGCTACTGTTTTTACTGTTTTGTTGTATTGTCGCCTGGAAGAGTACCAAGACAATCATGCAAGACCTTGCGATAGCTGAAAATTGGCTACAGCAAGCAGTCTTTCTTCTCATGGGCGAAGCGAGGTGCGAAGAGAGAAAGGGCGAAGGTCATTTACGGCAGGCGGAAAAGCAGCGAAACGAGAGGCACAACGATACAGATTACTCACCTATCTCCAGCGCCTGTGACATTGCCTGCGTCCACGTGACCGCCTGCAGGAAAATGCCGCGCTGACACTAGACTGTGTAGACGCGTTGGCATATCCTTCAAATTTTGCGACGTTGGAAAAGGTGTGTCAGCGTCTGTGTCTCTACAAACCAGTACTCCATGTTTGCCTAGTGTAACTATCACGCAGTGAATGTACTGAAAGAGCGGTTTACTGAGTTTTAAACACTCGATGATGATATCGTGTAGTAGCGGTTCTTTGCCCTTTTCATCGTCCGCACTGAGCTTTTCAGGTTGTTTTTGCTGCTGCTTCATAATGGCTTCATTCATTGACCGCAGCTCCTTCAGGTTTGGTGAGACGTAAGTTATGCTGTGCCAGGCGTCCGAAAGAAAAGGTTCCTGCGATTTCATGATACACGTAGGCTCAAACCAAACTGCGGAACGGACAAGAGATGACCAGGGTGGTTAACATAGCTTCACGTTAGTTAATTACATGTATTTTTCAATTTCAATTTCATCCATGAAAACAAATTTATGACTTTTAATATACACTATTACCTTGTTACGTTAGATATTTAACAATTATTCAACTGGCGTGCCTTGTCAACCAATCAATCAATCCGTCAGTTAGTCAATCACTCAGTCAGTCAGTGAGTTAGTCAATCAATCACGAACTCCAACTTTTCTGTTGTTAGCAACTAATTCTATATACCTGGAATATTATTTGCCCCACAGAAGCTGCACACGTGAACCATGGACTCTTGGCTGATGTTTGCGTCCAACATGACCAGAGGCGCATGTTTCATAGGCTCCTCAAAAGCTAAAATCTGTCAATAATATTATCATTAAAAATTGTTGAAACAGCCTCCTCTTTCCATGCACGGGCAGAGGATAGCTCTGCAACAACTATCGCTAAAAGAGAGAACATTCAAGCACATGCGCTCTTGAGTGACGGACCCTAAACCAGAAAGTATCTGTGCTCTAATGAGAGATTTGTTCATTAACGTTTGTGAAAATACTCCCCGGAAATACAAGATGTTCAATTCGTGAACCGGGCGGACGAAGCCCAGAGGCAAGATCGGTTGCACGGATGCGTTACTCAGATCGTGTGTAGTTTGGTCAAGACTGCACACGACAAATCAGACGCGTAAGGGACCCAAGAGGTAACAATTCTTTCTTTTTTCTTGCCTCTTGCGACTTGTTTTATGTCGTATGCATGCTCTACTTGTTTCAGTGGTTGACGTGTACACCTTGTTTCTTGTCAGCGTTGTTTTCCTTAGTAACTGCGCTCACATTGTGGGTGACTTCTCCAGAAATGTTCTGCAACTGGCACGGGACTTAATGGAGCCGACAGGTTAGATAGATTGTTTCTGTTGTTTGTTGTATTGTGGCCTGGAAGGGTAGCAAGGAAATCATGCAAGACTTTGCGAGAGCTGAAAATTGGCCAGAACAAGGAGTTGTTCTTCTTCTCATGCGCGAAGCGAGGTGCGAAGAGAGAAAGGACAAAGGTCATTTACGGCAGGCGGAAAAGCAGAGAAACGAGAGTCACAACGATGCATATTGTATTTGAACTGGCTCGCTCGTGTACACTTTGTTTGGTGTCAGCGTTGTTTTCCTTAGGAACTGTGCTCACACTTTTCTGCAACTGGCACGTGACTCAATGGAGCCCAAACCAATAGGCCATATTCGTATTCTCACGGTTGCCCTGAAACGAGCATGGAATAGAGGCTGATGCGGGGGAATCTTTTCAGATGCAAATTATTTTCCCCGCACGAGCCTCCATTGTATGCTCGTTCCAGACCAATCCTGAGAATACGAATAAGGTCTGTGGAATGGACCCTACCTAGTCACGTGTCACTTATCGACGCCATACTGGGACGCAATCCCAGAGAGGCTCTCTTTGTTACATAAGCAAAACATTGGCCACCGAAGAAAATAAGAAAAGTGCTACGACACGATTTTTTTTTTGTTTTTGTTTTGGCTTGTCTTTGAAATCGATACACAGTGACCCAGAATCTTTTGTTGACAGTAGTGGTGGGAGGCTTGCGTCCCGGCACCATTGCAAATAAAAGATACCCAGAACACATGAAAGTTAGAAATTTCGAGGCAAATGAAAGGTATAGACTATATAATTATATAACTATATAATCGAAATTTCTAACTTTCATGTGTTCTAAACCCTGTCTGGGGTTTTAGAGGCAAGGATACACACTCAAGTGAAGGAAAGTTGGGCCCTAGGGATCCCCACGCTGCGAAGTCACCTCATTAATCTGCTGCGTTGCCAGCGTGGTAGCCTTGATGGTGTAGTGGCTTAGCATGCCCGACTAGTAATCAGGGAGGCGTGGGTTCGAGTCCCGCTCAGGGCAAAAACCAATTTTTCGGATGGGTGTGTCGAAAGGTAAAATGCGCGGTACGTGTTCCTTTCTCCCATAGAAAATAAAGTAGCTGGCTAAAGATGGCTGACTGGTCACATAATACAACCGGATATGGAGAAGTATTGGTTTCCGGTCACGTAAAGAAGGTATTGCCGGTTTTCACATGACGTCACTAAAACTCAAACTACAAAACTATTGATCCTC
>BLFK01001000.1:947506-959364 GCA_014634185.1 Astreopora myriophthalma | reverse complement strand
AATTGGCCAGAACAAGGAGTTGTTCTTCTTCTCATGCGCGAAGCGAGGTGCGAACAGAGAAAGGACAAAGGTCATTTACGGCAGGCGGAAAAGCAGAGAAACGAGAGTCACAACGATGCATATTGTATTTGAACTGGCTCGCTCGTGTACACTTTGTTTGGTGTCAGCGTTGTTTTCCTTAGGAACTGTGCTCACACTTTTCTGCAACTGGCACGTGACTCAATGGAGCCCAAACCAATAGGCCATATTCGTATTCTCACGGTTGCCCTGAAACGAGCATGGAATAGAGGCTGATGCGGGGGAATCTTTTCAGATGCAAATTATTTCCCCCGCACGAGCCTCCATTGTATGCTCGTTCCAGACCAATCCTGAGAATACGAATAAGGTCTGTGAAATGGACCCTACCTAGTCACGTGTCACTTATCGACTCCATACTGGGACGCAATCCCAGCGAGGCTCTCTTTGTTACATAAGCAAAACATTGGCCACCGAAGAAAATAAGAAAAGTGCTACGACACGATTTTTTTTTTGTTTTTGTTTTGGCTTGTCTTTGAAATCGATACACAGTGACCCAGAATCTTTTGTTGACAGTAGTGGTGGGAGGCTTGCGTCCCGGCACCATTGCAAATAAAAGATACCCAGAACACATGAAAGTTAGAAATTTCGAGGCAAATGAAAGGTATAGACTATATAATTATATAACTATATAATCGAAATTTCTAACTTTCATGTGTTCTAAACCCTGTCTGGGGTTTTAGAGGCAAGGATACACACTCAAGGGAAGGAAAGTTGGGCCCTAGGGATCCCCACGCTGCTAAGTCACCTCATTAATCTGCTGCGTTGCCAGCGTGGTAGCCTTGATGGTGTAGTGGCTTAGCATGCCCGACTAGTAATCAGGGAGGCCTGGGTTCGAGTCCCGCTCAGGGCAAAAACCAATTTTTCGGATGGGTGTGTCGAAAGGTAAAATGCGCGGTACGTGTTCCTTTCTCCCATAGAAAATAAAGTAGCTGGCTAAAGATGGCTGACTGGTCACATAATACAACCGAATATGGAGAAGTATTGGTTTCCGGTCACGTAAAGAAGGTATTAAAGAGATCAAGATTCTGAAATCTTCATCTCTCTAATCAACTGAAATTTGCCAGTTTGATCAACTGAAATTTGCCGTTTCCCATAAATCAATCAACCTTATTTTAATTAAGCTTATTTCTTGCCTGTCAGTCACAGCTACCGAGCAAGTTCTAAAAAGATAAAAATTATCTAAAATAAGAGAATTTTCATGGTTTTATGACAAGCAGTAGCCTGCCATTTGCCATTTGACGTTGACCGCAAACGCGAATCTTAATCTCTCTTATTTTTCCTCGCCGGATGCGACGTTCGCTCGATAGAGTAATAATTTATGCATATGTGATGTAAGCGGAGACACTGCGCGTTGATTGGATAACGTGACAACAATTGGCGGGAAAAATGAGCGTTTACTCCTAGGACAGGTTCGTGAGTTCTGCTCCTAGTAGTTATGGCCACCTGCTCTAGGATCGATCATTTAAATAGACTGTCTCCATGGAATAGGCTATTTCCGAGTTCAAGTCGCCTGTTTTTTAAAGGGAGTCCCAGTACGAAAGTCTTACGATTGCAGGCAATTTTTACTTTCTAATTGAATAAAATATGTTTCTCACAAGAAAGACTTCTCCCTTAGACTCGCTTTGAAAACGAGGCTGACGTGAATATTCTTTGCTGTGTAAAACTCCTACGCTACAGAAGACATATTCTAGCGCCTGCTACTGTGAGGGGTAGTTCAATAGGCATCTGTATCTTACATTTTCAGGAGTGATCACTTTATGAATGTCCATATCACCGACTGCTGTGTGAAAGTCACCATTTTGACTCAGTATGGCCGAGTAGGTAGCAGTTTGATTCACCTTGGATGTGTATATACCACCTGTGACCTGGGGACAACAGAAATAACGAAGTGAACCATTTAATGTAATAAGAAGACTGTTGCGATTATTTACGCAAATTGCACTGTTATAGAAACAAAGGTCTGATGGTTTATGCTTCCATGGAACAAGCGCAATATGCCCTGAGCAATGTACCGGAATCAAAGTCTGAAGGTAACTGTCGTTAACGTTTTTTCACCCTTTCTTTCTGCAAATCCATAAATTTCGTAAAATAACTAGCCGCTTGGTCATTGAATGATCGCTTCCACCGTCACGAAATGTCCCCTTACTCTTCTTCTCAACTTCAACATCACTTGTGTCCAGAAATAAAGGCAATAAACGTCACAAAGTGTCCCCCAAACTGTGCTTTTCAACTAAACATAAACAGTTGCATTTATCCTAACCTAGAAATAACCCTAACGCAAACCCTAATCTTATTGTTAGAAATAGGCACTAGACGCTTAGACTTAACGATATCAAAATTGAGCGTGCATCTAATTACTTGCATTTCTGCACATAAGTGGCCAACTTGAGTGCCTCCCGTCAATTCAGGTTATTAATTGGGCTATGTCTGACTCGCTTGCAACGCTTCTTTCAGTTGTTCCAGTGGCACACTTGCAAACTACATGGTCTACCTCATGGCAGCACCGAGAAAACTACCACTGCAACCATTGACAATTCACATTCGCCTTACCAATTTCAGTTCTTCACAATGCTTAAGCAACATGACTCCAAGCGGATCTGTTCCTATTGCCGATACAAAGACAGGCTTTAAACCAAGACGAGCAAGGCATTCTGTTGATTAAGAGGGAAAATCAAGCGTATTACTGCTACTGAGACCGTCTTTTGGAGCATTCTTCTTCAATATGTTGAGAATAGTGCGCTTTTTTAGTTTAATGCTAGTTAATATATTTTTCCTCCGCATCTCTATTCAGACTTCAAAAGTCCCTTACTTTTGCTAGAGACACTAAAGCGCTCAAAGCTGTGAAGCCAGTGTCTGGCCAATCTCTCTCCCGTAAGGAGTCGCAATACACTTGTAAAGGGCGCGAGATAGTATTTCGCGAGCTTAATACTGTTTCCACCAATATGACGGGGGTAGCTGTAGTCTGATCTCCGTTAGGTCATTTGTTCTCCTTTGTTTACGACATGCTACAGAGTGTGGACACGCAGGGGCACGCAAAACGTGCCTCCTACGAGGAAATGCGCCACACAAAGGGAAGAAAAGCAGTATGCAAAGGAAAAAACGCGTTTCGCCCGCTTATAACTGTTCCGAACAAAAGATCCCGATGGAGGAACCAATGCTTTAAGCGGGTTTGGGATCGTCGGCAGGTTGCTTAAAAATTTTCCGTAACCCTTGATATGGGGCACTCGTTATGACGACAGCGATTGTTTTTGTTTTTGTTGTTTTTCTTTTCTTCCTGAGGAACTTAATAATACCTGCAAGGTTTCTTCCAACTCCTCCAAAACTCATTCGCACTTGACCGGGGTTGGATGCTTCAGGCTACAAACATAACATATCATATCAAGTTGTTAAGAAAGGAAGAAATCAAACAAACAAACTGAGAAACAAATAATGCAGAAAGTTGTCAGAAATTTATGACGCATGCAAACACCTAGGCTCGATTTCCAGCCGCTGTTCGGAAAACGAGCCCGCGTTCCTCCTCCTCTCTTTTCGGAGAGGAACGTAGACCGGAAACGAGAGAGCGGCGGAAATCGAGCCTAGCAAACACCATACCGCGGGGTAACGAGGGAAAGGAACGGATGGTACTCTTTCGTATTACGTCATGTAAGTGGACACGATTTGTCTCCCAACAATGAGCCTCTGGGCTTATTTCCAGTCAACTTACTACTATTTTTTCAGCCGTGGCGATAAAATCAACGTTGGATCCTCCAATCACAACCTAAGAAATTCAAAAGAAAAATGATTTTAGCCGGTTTATTTATTAGAGACTTCCACTGAGCAAATTACAGGGGCAGTGTCACGCTACTTGAGCCGTACTCTAAACGGCCAGAAAACGCTTGCGCAAGCAGTCTTGCACAGTGCTAACTGCCTCTTTGACTCTGAAATGTAAATTAAGCGCTGTCCGTAGTTAAAGTAGTGAAGTAGTGAGAACTGAGAAGGAGATCGAGGGTCCATATTCCGGCCGAATCAACACGCAGGGTTTTCAAATAACCGAGGTGTTGGCTTTCTAATGACATCTGCAAATCATTTAAGTTTCTGGTCTTCTCTGATAGGGACGATAAACCGAAGGGCCCGTCTCACAACACTTGTGGGGGTCGTTAAATAACCCACACCGCACTGTTCAACAACAGAAGTGGACGCAGTCCCGAGGAGGAAGCCTATTACTCATTCTGTTCCGGGGGCACATGTCGATCTTACTGTCTATTCAAATATATGGCAAGTGGTTTTTACTAATAAATATTATTCTCCCCATTAGTGATGGATTTCGTAAGCGCGAGCGATGGACTTTGAAAGCGTTTGCAGAAGTGACTCCATGGCCAACCGAAACTGGCTTAGTAGAGGTGTGCGCTTTCTCGTAATTCTACAGAGTAACCATAAATTCTGCTCTTTTTACGAAGGCTAACGTAGTTCACTTACTGGTTTCTGCAATCGGCTCCCTTCTTTGGCTGCATCTGGCGTTCCTGCGATTTTGCTCCGATCATTCTGTAAAGCACGATTATAGTAAAAGATGAAGTAAACACCTTCACCATCATTAACACGTCGCATTATAACGTTGATTTACATTACATTATCGAGCCCATAGAACATTTGGGACACTTGGTATAAGAACCTAGATAAATCATTTGATCGTAGGAAGAGATTATCATCCTTATAACAAAATCAACTATAGTTTAGTCAATCAACTATAGTTTACTGTGCCAGTGAATTCATAGAAATTTCTTGCATTTTAGCCCACACATTTCTATTACTTCCAGGTATGATAACCCACTCGGGACGTTGAGAAGACATGCCATAAACTTCGTCAATCACGAGCCGTGGGCGAGTGATTTGCGAACTCTTTAAGTGTACTTCCCGCAGCATCCCAAGTGGTTCAACAACTTATAAAACAGAAACATGTGGTCTAATGCTTACATGTAAATAATCTGTCACGTCGACCGACTAAATTTTCGAATATACCGTCAAACTTCGGAATGCTGCAAAATTATTCGACTACTACAAAATTCTCCTACTCTACAAAACTCTCTGACTTCTCCAAAACTATTCAACTACTCTCTCGTGAACAATAATGAGGGTTTTTATAGTGTCTAAAAAGCGATAGGCTCTAATTGCCAATTGTTGGGTCGTCCTGAGTGGGACGGCGCTAGTGAGCGATTTTAGACTGTCTGACAACTCTACTGAAACTGTTCAAGAAAAACTCAACACATATGGTGAGATTGCATCTCAGTGGTACAAGAAGAATTTCTTACAAGGCAACAAAAACAAATACAATGTGATGCTGTTTTTAGAGATCAAACTAATAATGTTGAGATAGACGGACACTGTATCACCAATTGTAAAAAGCTCAAATTATTAGGTGTTACGGCAGACAGTGCTTTAAATTTTAGACCACACATACAAGAGATCTGTAAAAATGCAAGCAAGAAGGCTGGAGTCATGTCGCGTTTAAACAATTTACTGCCTTCACAAACTAAACTTCATCTATATAAGTATGCAATTTTACCTACTTTATCTTACTGCCATCCAGTCTGGACCTTTTGTACAAAATCAGATAGAAGGAAACTTTGCATTGTGTTTAAGGGAAAAAAAACTACTACAGATGATGAACTACTCAAGAAAGCTGGACTAAATACTCTGCACAACTTAAGGTTACAAGATCTGGCAATATTAATGTACAAGGCTAAACATAAACTGATACCAATCTACATACAGAATATGTTTGAAGAAAATGGAGCGACATACCAATTCGTAACGGAAATGATTTTAAGACACCAAGATTGCCAAATAAATGAAATTAAGACTCTCAGGAAAAGATACGAACAGTACAAGCCTAAATGCCTTCATCTCAACCATCAGAACAACAGAGCAACAATCTTTACCTGAGGATAACTGCGAGAACTGTCACCAATGCTTATCTTGACGTGATCCTTTAGAAAAATTTTAAATATTCCAATGAAGTTAATCGTGTAATAATTTGTAGTATACATAATAAAATTTGTAGCAATTCTACATGTCACTTATTTATTTTCATAATTATAATTCCTTTATGTTTTGTCCCCAATCAGCAGAATGCTACATACCTAAACACTTTAATAAAGGTCTTGTTTTTGTTTGGTTTGTTTAGGCTAACTAACAGACGTGAGTTCGTTCCCAATGGAGTTAATGTATGCGCCACAACATAATCGTTTTCGTTATCATTATCATTAAATCGTCAATCGTTATTAATAATATTGAGATGATTATGATATTGGTCGTGATTATTAGTACCTTTATCGAGTGCAAGCGCACGAAAATAGACACTCTTTGATCATTTCCCCGATTTCGGTGAGCGCACGATTCCGTTGTTCGCTTTGCAATACAGGGTAAGCATTCTTACGATTTTACGCAACTACGGCCAATCAGAACTCACCACAACATTCCTTTCTTTGAGTTTTCGAATTCTGCACAATTCAACAGCAATCAAGCTTCCTATCTGGGCGTTGTTTTTTATAAGAGCTATATCTGACAAGGTTAAGGTTTGGGTGAAGTGGTATCGATATAACCTCTCCTGGATAAAATGGTCTTCAATGGATCGTTTTCATTCACGTGACCAGCGGCCATATTGATTTACTGAGACAAAAGGAAACGTTTGCATAAAAGTGGAGTTCAATTCCCCGAGGACTGTTTTGGGACAGCAAAATGGCCGCCGTTTCTTTGTTTAGGTACACTAACATGGCCGCCGTGATGTCATGTGAAAACGATCTGTAGACCAATTGCGAGTTCACGTCAGCCTCTTTTTCAAAGCAGGTCGAGGCGCGAAAGTTTGTGATGGTAATTAATTTTACTCTGCATATGAACAAAACCTGATTTTCATAAGAAAGACTTCGCACTTAGACTCGCTTGGAAAAGGAGTCTGAAGTGCAATTCCAGAGCCAGTGACTTTCTCCACCTCCTCTCTCAGTAGTTCATTGCTGTAAACATTTATTCACCTACGTAAAGCAAAGCTCCTTGTCTAGTACCCGCGAGCAGCGGATTCTCGTCGCTTATCCGAGCAGGGTTGGCGCAGTGGTGAGAGCGCTCGCCTTCCACCAATGTGGCCCGGGTTCGATTCCCGGTCTCGGCGTCATATGTGGGCTGAGTTTGTTGGTTTCTCTACTCTGCTTCCAGAGGTTTTTCTCCAGGATCTCCGGTTTTCCCCTCTCCACAAAAAGACAACATTTAATTTGATTTGATTTAATTTGTCATATATGTGAGGCGCATTTGAAAACTGTATAGTTGAATTTGCGCCATACAAATACATGTTATTAATAATATCCGCTTTGGTAGCGAAACGAGAGAGAACCACTGAGAGCAAACGACCCGGTCCTTCCTGACTCAGGGACGAATAAATGAAATTAAAGAACGGGTCGCTTGCTCGCAGTGGTTTCTCTCTCGTTTTGCTACCAAAGCGGATAAGAGACGAGAATCCACTGCACGCAGGGTACTAGCCTAAGGAAACGACAGCTGACCACAGGCCTCCAAGTACTAGTAGCAAGTGAGACCAAAAGTTACACGAGCAATCCGACAGAGGCTGTTACTTGTCAAGTTGGTAGGGTTGGCGCTCGTTTTTGCAGTCAGTCTTGCGATCTGTTACCAAACAGAGGCGAAACGCTTCTCTTAGCTCATTAGGCCACAAAAAATGTCCCTCATCACGGTTACTATATTTCCCTTCCCTCTTGAAGGATACTGGCCTGCAGTGATCGTCCCTTTGTGAGCTCATTCACTTTCTGAAGCACAAAAGGAGTCACTTCTTTTCCTAGGACTCCTTGATCTCTGCAAACATCAAAACACTATCACATAGTAAACCTACCACGAGAGAGCGTCATTTTCATTGGTTGATGCGGCAAAACGTTGCGACACAATTTGCAGGATAGATGTTACAATGTGCAATGTGGGGAAAATTCCTTCCAACGTTGCGAGACGCGTTGCGGAAAGTAGAACTGACTTCTACTTTCCACAACGATTGCGGCAACACAAAAATAGTGAGAAACGTCTGTGGCAGGATATGTTACACTAGGCAATTTTTCGTGTAACTTGTCTCACAACAAAACTGCGAGACAAGTTGCACGAAAAATTGCCCAGTGCAACAGCACCTTTACAATCCTTCATATTGACGCTCTTTTTAGCTCCATCTCAGCTGTAGTACCGTGAATTTAAATCCTGATCCTGCCAGGCTCCAGAAAATGTATCTACTCCCGTGCAAGTTAATTAGTTGAATTGCCGTCCGACAATCGTCTTTACTTGATCACGCAATCTGCTTACCAAAACGGAGCAACTCGCGCTTCGGCCAGTGTAAGTTTACATCGTATTTCATCATCTTGTATTCCACCAACCTGCTTTGGCACACTTTTAAACACCTTTGAGAATAGCTTTTGAAGCCCGAATCCGCCTTTATCACAGGCCGCAATTTTGAGTCCCCAGAGACTGAAAACTTCTGTTTTTACACGCCGAAACTCGTCCCCATACTCATCAACTCGAGGCTTGGGGCACGAGATTTATTGCTGCTTGTCAACATAGCTGCGGCGTGAAAAAAGCATCGCGCCAATTCCTGCAAGATCCTACGGTAATGATATCGCTGCAGGGATGGGAGTGGGGTGGCAGGAGTCGGAACCTTCTGCCTTCCGTACCCTGATTTTTACATTGCAAATATTCTCCGTCACACAGTCTGTACCTTGCAGGTGCCGAAAAAATATATATATACATATAAGAAGATATAACGAAGAGACAAAATTCTCTGTTACTCCGAGTTTCGTGCTCACGCACTCATCAGACAGTATGATTAAATACTGTCTGATGAGTGCGTGAGCACGAAACTCGGAGTAACAGAGAATTTTGTCTCTTCGTTATATCTTCTTATTCAAAGCTCTACACTTAAAAAAGTGTATTGAGCACTGTTTAACGGCATTAGCCACTTTATTACACGTATATATACATATACATATACATATATCAAGCATAGAGAGTTTCCAAACTTAAGCAATATTTACCTTGCTTCTTGAAGGGCATATTGAATAGCTTTTTCAATTTCCACTCCATTGGCAGCATGTTCCTTGGAAATTGGCACAGCTAAGACAATTCCACTGCTTGATCCAAGCGATAAATTGGCATCTAAAATGTGTCGGTACAATCGAGCAGTTTTCAGTTGAGTGTCGAAGGCAATAATATAATAAAAATATAATAATATTAATATTAATATATAATATAATATTTATAATATTAATTAATATTAATATATAATATAATAATATTAATATATAATATAATAATATTATTATATAATATTAATATTAATATATTAAGTATAATATTAATTATGCATTATTGCTTCATGGTTTGGTTTTGATATGCTCTGCAATTGGATCACAAAGAAAACTTGAGAGTGCTTTTCAACCAACCAGATGCAAACCTAAAACCAATTGATACTGAGCACTCTCGTTTTTTTCTTTTCTTGGTGCTTGCTGCCTTTACTTGCTTTGTATTCTAATTGCCCAGTAAAACCAAGCCGTGAATTACTTCAATTTATGGTTGGCTGAAAGCCTTATTTCCTTCACAGGGTGATATGCTCTGTGATTACAAATGGATTTATTTCTGCAGGACCCTTGAAGATCTTGGCAAAGATTTCTGTGGATCCTCGTTAAGATCCTCAAAGATCTTTGAAGATCCTTCACCAAGGATGGCAGTAGTGTAAGTTAGAAGCTTACCAATTAATTTGGCTGCCTCCACAGGGGATGGTACATTGTATGGAGACTGGAAATGGTCAAGACATGGAAATGTCAGTAAATAGTAAGCTATTATAAAAGGCCCCAAAATTATTTTTTATTGCAGAAGAAGTGCCTCTGAGTCTTCAGTGAGGCAAGTAAACTATAGCTGTCTTTAGAGCGGTTTTCAGTGAAGTGTTGTATGACCCAAACAAAAGTAATTACTTTGGCCAGTTGGAGCAAATGCAGACAATCAAATGAAGCAATCAAAATGCAAAGTAAAAATATGCAACAGGCACTATAACGTGCAGGGATGAGGCACACAAGTAAGTCACAATATTGGTTTTCTCTTTGCTTCTGACTGGCTGATAACATAAGGCAAGAGATTTTTGAGCCAATCAGAATTTGCAAACCAAAACAATTGCAAATTACTTTTTGCATTCAACTGAAAATGGCTCTAAAAAGTTATTTAAAAAAAGACACAATTTAAGTCAAACACAAGATTATTATTCCATTAATAGTATAATATATAAACCTTAAATCCACTTTCTGGGGTAAAAAATGCTGGGAAATCCAGTTTATCGCCATAAGTTGCAACTAAAACACCTTGAGTTTCCTGGGGAAAAAATGCAAATTTAAGGGGGGTCTTGGACCTTAACTACAGAACGACAATGGTTGCTATGGACCAATAGGCTATTTTGTCAACAGCAATAGCAATTTTCGGGCCACTGCGAAATGCTTATGTGGAGCATTCTTTGAAGTAACTTAAGTATTTAAATGGATACCCAAAATCACTTCAATTGCATAGTGTGTGTGCAGCCACTGAGCAAGTAGCCCAACACCGCACATTAGCAACAACTAAATTAAAAGATCTAAAAACTCTGAAGAAAAGAAACACAGAAGTGATTTTTCTTTTGATGGCATTTACCATACCATGCTTCTCTATTATTTTTTATATGTAGCACAATTGAAGGGGTGCGTGGAATAAGGCTCTAAGTGACTTTTGATCTAAGGACAAATTCTCGTTTTCCTATACAAGTGAATACAAAAACAATTTGGAAGGAGAATCGAACAATTTATCACAAGTCAATTAGGGCTTTTTTCCAAGCACCCCTTCAATTGTTGTTGGCACTCAAAGTACAAGGAATATTTCTTTAAATTGTCGAAGAGTGCGTAATAAAAAAGGCCTTATGACAACACAACTTTTTTTTTTACCCTTTATAGTATAAGCAGGAGGTTTGTTAGGGAACACAAGAAATCACTATTTGAAGTTCCTTATGGCAACAGTTCTCCCTCCCATAAGAGGTCCTAAGTGACTGAAGTAAAATATCCTCACTGCACACAATTTCCCTGAATGGGAAGCTAAGAGTTATGGAAGGAAACCCGTGACTGCCATGGCAAGAGGTGTGCCAGTTTCAGGGTACACCACCTACCACCAGGGGAGGCAGGTGGGGCGAAACCTAATCATACCTTAAACCGAACTCCATTGAACTGGCCACAAAAGTGGACAAAACAGTGATATTTGAAGTGAAAGATATTTGAAGTGATCATGCCAGCATCGTGCAGGTACAACATGAAAGGATTTGAAGAACTAATAGACCTTTCCGTGCGACAGGCTAATTATGTATGCAGTGTGAATAGTGGCTTGGAGGGGTGGGGGGTGATTTTGCCAAACTGTGACCACCAACTGCACTAAATGTACATGAACTGTCCATTCCACCCAGTTTTAATTTCTTATTTTCTTCATACAACACAGAATAGGTCATTCTATAGCTGAGAAAATTTGGCCATGAAATTTGGTTGCAATTTTGCAGAATGACAAAACGTGGTCCCAAGAATCACTAATGGAGCATAATCTGTTGCTTCAAATGAGCCCTTCAATTATAATAATTATTGTCCCCATAGTGCAGCTTAATTCTGTTGATAAAGGTGACAGTAACCACAAAATTTCAGCAGTGAGTACACAGAATGAACTTACTAAATATTCTAGGGTTAATTCAATGTCCAAAATAGATTTTACTCCTGCAC
>BLFK01001000.1:910006-942506 GCA_014634185.1 Astreopora myriophthalma | reverse complement strand
TCTTCAATCCCTATCCTGTGATGTAGTGTGATTTAGTTTGCTAAACTGCTTATGATTCCGTTAGTGAAAAGTGATCTGAAATGCTTCAATTCTTCTTGCTTAGTTTTATCATAGGCTGATATATCTTTATGATCTTTGCCAATGAATGTTTTTAGATGGCTTAAGTGTCATTAAAGTTTGCATCTTTGTTTTTAGTCTTTAAACGCTGTAGTGCGCAATCCTTTACCAATCAAAATGGTCAGGGAAGACAAGGCGACATGGAAGTCAAATTACTTCATGAGGATCATTGTAAGTTTGAAGTTTTATTGTAGCTAGTTGTTGAATTTCCTAATCGAACAGTGCGTCAGTTAGTTGGTCATAGAAATACACTGTAGGTATATCTAAGTACTTATCTACCACAAGATAATTAAGTATCAAAAATTAAATGTCTACGTGCAAGGTCTCATTAAAAATTAGAGCGGTTTTAAATTGAACTCCCTAAAACCAAAACAAAAGTGATATAAAGCTAGTCAACTTGTGTACACTCTTCAGCCAATCATGAATCAGCAATTCACAAATCGACCATTTTACAATGTGGCAGAGTTACCTGGCCTACGAATGGAAGTGAGGCTGCCGTTGACCTTGTTTTGATACAAACCTTTTTGCTTTTTAGAAAATGCAGGCTAGTTAGCATTACAACGTTTTACATGATAAAGGCAGTGCAGTCTGCATCAGTACAAGGTCACTGGCAGCCTCACTGCCATTCATAAGCCAGGTCACTGAGCAAACAGGTGTAAAATGGCCTGTTGGTTTTCCTAGCTAATCAGAACATAAAGCAAATAATGAAAACTGGTGCCAAGCACAAGAAAACAAGAATGACTTGTATACGGCAGGGGTATTTAGCAGATCGCCAAATGCCAAATGAGGGTCAGGTAGTGCTTAATATGTTATCACTAAAACCAGTAGTTTAGCCACAGGCAGCCCAGTCTCACAACATGGGTGCTCAGCCAACGTACGAATTTTATATAGTGTTTGTATGGGAAAATATAAAATAACAAGAAAAATGTCTTATCTCAGCTCATAGAAAAGAAAGTAAATAAAATAAGCTTACTTTTGTTGTGTCTTGTGTATTAAAGTCTGTTTGAGGTTTTCTCGGCTGGTTTTGCAATTGGGTCCTAACCTTCATTAAAAGAGAGTGAGGCTGGACACTTGGGACCTCTAAGGCCAGTGATTGATCTGCGATCAAGGAGGATTTTGTCTGAAAAATTGTCCAAATTCGACCTTTCATTGAATCTCGTGTGAAGAATGATAACAAATGATATAGCAGAAAGGTCTAGGGTCCAAAAACATTCTCCACATGCCTAGAGAAAAAGCTAGTTTTAACGAAGAACCTGCCACTTTCTCCAGTTTGAATAGCGGCACGGGTCAGCTCACGACCATTGGCTTGCTGACAATTAATTTTTACTTCACTCCAGGGGTAGATAGCTATGATCAAACATCGTCAATATAAATATTATTTTTTTCTTTGTTTTGTCTCCAGCGATACATGGATGAGTATCCCAAGATGTTTTTGGTTGGTGTTGACAATGTGGGTTCCAAACAGATGCAGCAGATTCGCCAATCGCTCCGTGGACGCGCTGAAGTACTCATGGGCAAGAATACTATGATCAGGAAGGCAATCCGTGGTCATTTGAGCAACAACCCTTCCCTGGAAAGGTGATACTCATTTTCTTTAAATGAAAGTGTTTACATGTAGTTTTCTTTCAAGCATATTATTTGATGCCATTCATTAGCTATTATGCTCATCGGTGGTTTATTGTGTGAGTTCAGAATCACTCCATTTGCACGATGGTGTCATTTTTTACTGCCAAGACCAGAATGCTTTATCAAAATTCTTTCTTTTTCAGACTTTTTTGCTCTCCATGGAATAGAGAGACAGTTGGTTAAAATTTGCCTGAGAGCAGAAGCCACCCAATGTATTCTGGTCGTGGTAGTAAATTACACTATCATGCAGGATACAATGACTCATAATAATTATAATTATTCCTTGTGTGGTGGTAAAGAGCACTTGTTTCTTTTAATTCTACCAAAACTGAGATCTAGTATAACTACATGTACAACCCATGAGCATGTATGATTGAAATAATATTTCTTTGGGGTTAAATTTATCATTGGCTTGTTTATTTGTTTGCTTATTTATTTACTTATTTTTCATTTAATTAGTTTCTTTTTGATGTTCTGTTGTTCCAGATTATGGTAATGCTTCTAAGACAATGGAAAATAAACGTATAACTGGTTTAAAAAAAGTTTTGAACTAGGGGAGAAAAAAGATTAAACCATTTTTGTTGTTTCCGTAAAACAACAAGGAAGTTATAACTTAAGATCATCTGCAGGAATATCATTGGCTACACCTAAGGGTAAAACAGACTAAGGTCACACTAGGTGATAGGTCTTTTACAGTAGCGGCACCCAGGCTTTGGAATGCACTTCCACGCGTGTTACAAGCAATAAGTGACCTATGCACATTTAAGCAACATCTTCACAT
This sequence comes from Astreopora myriophthalma, assembly GCA_014634185.1. Classification (NCBI taxonomy): domain Eukaryota; kingdom Metazoa; phylum Cnidaria; class Anthozoa; order Scleractinia; family Acroporidae; genus Astreopora; species Astreopora myriophthalma. The sequence goes on along the minus strand of BLFK01001000.1, from coordinate 939,982 downwards.
GCATCTTTTTATTAATACATATTATTAGAAAAGGATTTTATTGATATTTACTATCATTACTATGACCATTTTATGTGTATTTATATATATTTTAGCATTCTACATATTTATATTTTAGCTACTAAGTCCTGATATTAATTTTATATATTATAAGTTAATTAGCTTTTACTCAATGTAATGCACTTTTGATCATCCCATGGAAAGGGTGCAATATAAGGTAATAAATTTATTATTAGTATTAGTATTAGTATTAGTATTGTTGTTATTGTTATTATTATTAACCAAAAGACAAAACATTGTTACAAGTGGGCACTGTTTCCTTTTCAGGCTGATCCCTCACATCAAAGGTAATGTTGGCTTTGTGTTTACTAAAGAGGACCTTGCTACCATACGAGACCTTATCCTAGCAAACAAGGTAGCAGCCCCTGCAAAAGCGGGAGCCATTGCACCTATTGATGTGTTTGTGCCAAAAGGCAACACTGGTCTGGGACCAGAGAAGACATCTTTCTTCCAGGCTTTGGCCATACCAACCAAGATTGCCAAAGGAACTATTGAAATCTTGGTAGGTGCATTGCAGTATTAAGGTGTACAATGTAGTTAAATACAGTTAGCAAAGTATAAGCTCTTCTTTGTTTACAGTCTAGGGTACTAACATTATTAAAAATTATTAAATTTGAATATGTACAAAAGTTCCCTGGGCAAGCTAAACAGTGTTCTAGCTATGTGTAGGGCAAAAAGATAAAATGGTGAAAATTTCAATAATTATTGTAATTTTTTAATTCACATCTCATAAACATGCATAATCTGTCAATTCCAAACATTTGATTTTAAGTTTATGTGCAAAATGAACAAAGTATCTCTTCACATGTCTTTGAAGTAGCACGTGTTTCATCAAGTCAGCAGTCTACAAGTTGAGTCTCTCACTCCGTCTTGAACTTTCCTTTTCTTTCCCGTTTGTGTCTGATCATATCATAACGACAAGAGAAACGAGAGGGTTAAGAGGAAAATCACAGGGCACCCAGCAAAATGAAAGGGTGGATGAGAAAATGGCGGGGTGGAACACCTTTTCGTTTAGGCTTAGCTAAAACACTGCAAAAAAAAAATGCCCAGTATTATCATCAAAGCAAATAGTGTGGAGAAATAACTGTGGGAATGTTTTGTTCTCTAGAATGATGTGCACTTGATCAAGAAGGATGAGAAAGTTGGTGCATCAGAGACCACTCTGCTAAACATGTTGAAAATCTCTCCATTTTCGTATGGTCTTGTTATTGAACAAGGTGTGTTTGTTTCTATGCTGTGAAAGGCAAAAATATTGATCAACATGTACATGTAATGAAGCCTGCTGCACACTTGAAGAAAGAGCTGAGCAAAGTGCCTCGTAAGGCAGATAGCTCAGCCATTTCCTCTCATGTGTGGTGAAATTTTTGTGAGATTTTCGCCTCACGAGGCCTTGAGGAAACTGTCAACCTTTACATGTTTGACAATTACTGTCCTCCCGGCGTCACAAGGGTGAATATCTTGCCGAACCCTTGCCTCACATGAGCAAAGGGCTGAATACATGTAACTGCCTCAGGCGGCATTTTGCTCAGCTTTTCGTGTCTGGAGTGGGCTTGAATTAGGCAGAAAACCTGGAAAGAGATGTCATTAATCATATGTCAGCGCTGAGTAGTTGGGGTTAGCACTAATCCTGGTTTTTGGACTGTAAGGCTGTGTGCTTAAAACGTCCACGATGTCGTTGTATTTACATGTACAGTACAGTGTCGCAGTTCAGCACAAGTCTTGCTCTGAACAACCCGGCCCTGTATTGTTGACATCACTAACTTTATTCCTATCATTCCTACTGGCATAATGTTGTTTGTGGGAAAATGATTTTACTGTTTATGTAATCACTGCTATTCATCAATAATTAATAACCTGATCCACTTGTCTTTTATTAGTGTATGAAGAGGGGGCTTGCTTTTCCCCAAGTGTGCTGGACATCACTTCAGAAGACATCTTGAGCCGCTTTGTAGAGGTGAGCAAACCAAGCAAGATTGTTGCAACTGTAGTATTCCCTTGCGTGGTATCCCCTTTGATTCTAAACCAAACCACTGTGATTGTAATTGTTCTAATTACATGTATTCTTTCAGAGAATAATGTGATCAACACGTAATATGACTGTATCTATCCTACTCGCTTTTCTAACCCGACTGATATTCTGTTTGATGATGTTTAAATCAGCTTCTTATCCACAGCCTGACTGATGTTTTTTTGGAAGTGCCAGTATGAATAAAAAACTTATTTCTTCTATCAAATTTTGAAACGTTTTGTTAGTTTGTTTGGAGGTTTTTTGTTTTGATTTGTTAATTTTTTTGCTGTTGTTCCCAGTGGTGCTTGTATTGCCAGCATGAAATGATTTATTCAAATTTATTCCAAGAGTTCATAAGTTGCAGAAGATTGATTGATTGATTGATGACTTAATTGAATTACAAGCCAGTGTATGTTTCTTAATTCTGGTTGTAGGGTATTGTGAACATTGCATCAGTGTCGCTGCAGATTGGTTACCCAACAGTAGTCTCTGTGCCGCACTCCATCATCAACGGCTTTAAGAATGTTGCTGCGGTTGCTGTGGAAACTAACATCACCTTTCCACAAGTTGAACAGCTCAAAGCTTACCTTGAGAATCCTGATGCATTTGCTTCATTGGCTCCTGCCGCCAGCGAAGCTGCTCCGGCCCCTGAGGAGGAAGCAAAGGAAGAGAAGAAGGAAGAAGAAGAAGAGGAGGAGAGTGATGATGACATGGGTTTTGGACTGTTTGACTAGGCGAACACACAACCGGTGTTGACCCGTTTGTTCACTTTGTTCTCAAAAAAACGGAACGAAATAAAAGTTCTAAAACGAATCTTGTGAATGTCTTTAAGGCAGAAATCCCCTCTAAACAATCTTGGCTACAAGAGTACTGTATACTCATTGAGAGCTTATGCCCTTAAGCGTAAGTGTACTTTACAACAATCACAATCGGTCAAGAGCGACTAGAGGCCAAAAATAAAAATAAAAAATGCAGACACCAGAAACAAACGGATATTAAGGGGGAATTACGAAAAGTGTCTACATTGGGAGACAAAATAATGACACAACAAGGAAAAAAAGAAATTAAAACTTTCATTAATTCGAAAACAATTCCAGGAATACTATCTAAAGCCAACCCATTTTTTTCCTGAGTTGCAGACAGGTTTTCTTTGCATCATTTTTATTACCAGTGCACTGAAAGCAGGGGTCTCCGGCCTCTTGAGTGGTCACGTACCGAGCAGTTCATGAACAGATTTGCACGTTAGGAACGTACTGGTAAAATGCATCAATGCAATGGACAAAACAACAGTGTTGTTTAGAATCGATTAGCGTCCTCAGTCGGCTTTTGCATCGCAATGGCTTTGAAGCAGCTCAATGAACCTGTCCATGTGAAGCCCCAGGGGGAAGTGAGACACCTGCAGGTCGCAGAAATGCAGACTGCCCACAAACAGCGGTGATAAACAGTAAAGTGTAAGCACCCATTTCAAACAGCACTGTATTAAGGTCCAAGAACCCATTTTAAAACGGTCAGCTTTCCATAATTGCAAGTTAGGGTTGGTCTGCGTTCTGCGGCCCGCAGTTGTCACTGGAGCAATCACAGGTAGTTTTAAGATTGGCCATGGAAGGCCATAACATCCCCTCGTTGGGCAAATAATGCTCTACCACCTGTAAGAAGGTTTCCACTCTTTCACAAGGGGATGGTAGTCTGGAACCTCTAGGACGAGGAGTTTCGCGCCCAAGTGATGCCAGAGGGAGTGTAATTTCGCATTTGCTTTTCAAAAAACCAATAAAATAATTGAAAAAAAAAACAAACAAACAAACAAAAAAAAACACGTCTAAACAAAAAATACCAAATCCAGAAAGAGAATACCTGGGAGCGACTCTTAGTTCCAGATTCCCCTCGTCCATGTTCTATTGTGACGTCACGTGTGTGTTCGCGACAACTTTGCTTCCCTTGACAACAAGAATCGGAAATGAGATGCAAGCAGTTGCCGCTTGCTAAAATCTCGTCTGATCATCATGGGATAGTTTGCACTTTTCTGCGGTTTCTATGGCTTCCTATGTGACTTCGATCGCTTGTTGTATCTTTTCGATTTGATAGCGAACGTAATGTAACACTAGCAGCACACCAAGAAAGGACGCCATTTGCAAAGTGCAGCAAACATAATACAACCCAAGTCATATTGAGCCGACATCGACAGAAGAAATGAGTCACATAGACTCGGGGTAAGTTTACTATAACTTATTTCCTCAAGAAAACGTTTAAGGTGCAAATTTATTTAGTTTCAAGTAGATTTTGCCGTTCAATTTTGATTTTCAGGCAAAACAATGCACAAAATAATTCTTCATATTGGGGCAAAAAAAAGCGGCTTGAGTCGATTAGTTAGCCTTCCTTTAAATGTCTCCCAACTTTTTCTGTACAAAGATCACTTATTGCTGCAGTAAAACTGGAATAGCTTTAATCCTCATCGATCGTATTTCGTGTAGCCTGAAGCACCTTACGTTTTCTTCCAGTGTTCTCTAGCTGTTTCTAGAGCTCCATCACGTTTAATTGCCATAGAAGAAAACAATCGTCCTCTTAGAAACTGAAGGAAAATTGTTTTACAATGTTGTTACCTTTAGTGAAGCGTGTCTCTGACACCTCCTTGTATTCCTCGTATTTGTTCTTTGTTATTTTTTATTTTTAAACTTACACGTATGCTTCGCATGAAGGGAATTCGAAATGTGTTAATGCAAAGAGAGATCATGTTTTTAATTACATGACTTTTACCATCTGTTTATCAATTATGATGTGATTTAATTAGTTGATGCCTCATTTTCCCTCACAGCCCTTTAGCCTCCTACAACAGCTTGCAGGACAAGCACTTGGCGGGTTATTTTTCCAACTCTCGTATGAAGAGACATTTGAGAAGATCAGGATTGGTAAAAAACATATCAATTATTGTATTATTGCTAATAAAGATTACTATCAATGCTGGACATTGAATGGCACATGGTTCATTTGACTTTTAACCTTCAAGGTGTTGTTAGTTATTACATTGTATCCTATTCTTTTTTTCCCAACAGGTGACCAAAAATGGAACAATTATTGATGAAAAAACATACAGGCTTAACATGGCCAAAAAGGAACATAGAAAACATGTGCGAGACCTTTTAGCAACTGCAATTGTTCATAAGACATTAGATGTTGAGGTATAATTATTAATTGTCTTTGTGTATGGGTTGATTTAAGGTCTTAAAATGGAAGAGTTATGTAACACAATATAGTTTTACCATGTGCAGATCTAGTGGATCCACTGAGGGCCTGCCTGGTGACATAATATGGTCATATATTTTCACAGGTTAGAGTGGCCTGAGCTGGTTTTGTTTTGTTTTTGTATAGAGAGTCCGGCAGTATGAAATAAGGAAAAGACTTGATGAAGCATACAAAGTTGAACTGGTTAGAAGAGTCAAGGTATTTAGTGACAGTTTCAAAGTGTCACATGTGTTATTATCCAATGTGCAACACCTTCATGGTTCATTTTGTTCGACTTTTAGTGGGACGGTCACAGGGGCTAATTTGTTGGGCAGGGCTGTCGTTAAGGGCTGGGGACTAGGGATTTTCCCCACCTACTTTAAGAGAGGAACAATAGAGAATACCTGCAAATTCACTGTTTTCTCCACCAATTTCTCTAATTTCCCTGCCCAGGTGGAAATCTTATTAAGATCTTACAAGATCTTACAAGATCTTGTAAGAATCTTTTAAGATGGGTGTTAAGATTAAGATCTTAGTAAGATCTTGTTTAAGATTTTTTATCTTAATAAGATCTTAATTTCTTTGTTTATCAAATCTTGATAGAAAAATTCAAAGTTCTAATCTCACAAGATCTTAAAAACATCTTACAACATCTTTATAACAAGATCTTAGGACCAGCTTGGAAGATGGCTATTAAAAAAAACCAGAACAGATCTTATAAGATCTTACAAGATCTTGGTTCAGATCTTAAAACGCTAGTGACAACCCTGACAGGATTATTGAGGAGCTGTGTCACAGGGGCTTTGCTGTTTTACAATGTCTGTTCAAAATTGTACAAAAATCATTTGTTACTAATACTAGCTTTATTCAATACATGTGTAACATATTCCTGCAAATCCAGGGGAAACTACCAATTGAAATTTAATAAATGAACCTTTTTGATGTCATGCAAAATTCAGTACCTAATTACCCTTGGTATATATTCTTTGTATAATTTAATTAGGTAACTTTAAGGTTCCATATTTTTGTGAATTAATTTTGCAACAGATTCGTATGAAATGCTGCATGGTACACTTAAAATTTGGTAGTAATGAATAAGTCAATCCATCGAATTGTCACATTAAGGTGTTGTTTTGTTCCAATGAAGAACAAGGAAGTAAGAATTTTGCTTGACATTGTCAGAAAGGTCCATTTAATGCAGGAATAGTTCTACACACTAGTGAACTTAAATTTGGGTTATTTCTTCAAGACAAGGTGAAAGGCCCAGTTTTTGCCCCATATGGCCCAAGTTGCAATTCATCCCCATCATTGCCATCCTTATCAACAGAGCTACTAGAAGGAAGTAACTGTAAATAGCCTCAGTGCAACTAATCCATTAGTAAACAAACTGCACCATTAGTTTTGGGTGTTGACTGCTTTAAACTAAAACATTCTTTAGCATTTCACAGTAAGGCTAAGATAGCATGACAAAGGCATTTGAAAATTTCACTGAGCAGGTGTACGGCTGTATATCACATAATTATGAATACTTTGTAAAAGACAGCATCTGATCTAATGCCTGCAAAATTTCTTAAAGATTCCTTCCTTAAGCTCTTGGTAAACTCCTCTCCAAGTTAACAAACTTCATTGCAGTCTTCATGTGAGTTCTTTATAATACTCATGGCTCTTTTAATCCTTTGCTCTAAATCTTTCTTTCTGAGTGTCTTCTCTGCCATTTCTTTAGACAGAGGAAATTGATACAAAGGTAAGAGAATCTGCCCTTTCAGAATGAACTTTGTTGGCTCTGACTTAAACTTGCCTCTTCAGTATCAGACGAATATAATTTTAATGATTGTGCTGGTAGTGGTGCAATCTTGTTCCCAGAGCCTGCTTTTCTTTTGGCCAGCACCAAGAACACAGATTCTGGCCACAAGCAATCAATGCACAGTCACAGCGAAGGTCCATTTTTGTAACCATCTATTGTTTCAAAGTTCTGAGTCTGCGTAGATGAGCCGTAAGTCCATGATTTGCAGACTTCCTGCTTTGGCTGTGGCCAGAGCTCTCGATCCGTGGCACTGGCCAAAAGGATCACAGCTCTGGGAATGAGAATGGTAGTCGCGGTGGATGAAGCTCAAAGGAGGGTCATGCATGCTGATGACAATGAATTCAACAACAATTATGATGGTGGTGGTCTATACAATGATGAGTATTACTGGTGATGATGGTCAAAATAATTATGATAATGGGGATGATGCAGATGATGATGATGATGATGACAACTATAACATTGATGATGATAGCAGCGGTCTGTGGGATGAATATGCATGGTGATGACAGCTAAGAAAATGGTGACGACAATGATGATGACGACGATGATGATGATGATGATGATGATGATGCCCTGTGATGACCAGAGACCATCTTCTTGGATATTGCCAGTCACTTAATAATTATGTAATACTGGCATTCTTTACTGATTTCTCCCTTTTCCTGATAATTTATTCTGCTTTGTCTGCTAAGGAGTCAGTGTTATTTGCATGGCTTTTGAGGCTAAAGGTTGTCAGCTTGATCTTTGGTGACTTCAATGTCTTTTTTGACTTTCCTGTGATCTGTTTGGCTATTGGAGCTTCAAATATGAGTAAAACAGAACGCTGACTGGGTCGGGCACTACTAAACAACAAAACAGCGAAACGAAACACCAAAACACCGAAACAGCTCAGGCAGGTTTCTTTTGCAGGTCACAGGTCATTTTTTTACCAATACAAAGAGTATCCTAAACATTCATTTAAAGCTAACCTTAGGCCTAATTAGGCCTAAACAAAAGTTTTTAGGCCTAATGTTAGCATTTGTAAATGGCTGTTGCGGTGTTTCGTTTCGCTGTTTCGCTGTTTCGTTGTTTAGTAATGCCCGACTGGGTCAGGGGGTTAATAAGGGGCATACTGTCAGCTTCCATTGATATCATCTGGCTTCAGAGCCAACAGAACTACCAACATTAAAATAAAGTGACTTTACTTTACGTTTACCAGAATTTACAATGTAGATCTTATTCTATGAAATGACTTGTGTTATGTTACTTGTTTTATTTTAGGAAGGGAGAAGTAGGAGAGGAGATGAAGATATTCTTCCTCTTTTGTCTCCAAGAGAGAGAACGGCTCATATGCGCAAAGCACAGCAGAGTAAACAAAGTGAAAGGCCATCTACAGCACCAGCAACACTTTTGGATAACAGTGCTGAAGACGACGGTCCAATGAGACCATCTGAGATCTACTATGATAATGACACACAAAGGATTTACTACCGGGTATTTTTTTTTATTTGCTTATTTTTTATTTTTTTACACATAGTATACAGTAACTATAATCTTGGGGCGTTTTCCATTTGACAGAATTGACCGGCCAGACAGGGCATTTCGGGTGGGCTAACTCTACAATGCCTTCAAAGCAACACGCTTTGGGCATGATACATCATAACTCCTCTGAAAGTTTGCGAAGTAATATCATGCAACTGTTCGTTCAAATTGTTGCATTTTCTTTGCAAACTGACCAGTCTGGCCAGCCAGTTCTGACAAAAGGAAAGTGCCCTTGGACAGAACTTGTTGAGAACAAATCTCTGTGTTCATTTTGGAAAACTTTTGCCAATGGGGTCAGCCTTACAGTGCATATGTGTTTATTCTTATTGGCAAATAAAATTACCCAATGAGCACCCAAGAAACTTGACATTCATTGTAAAATTCTTGAATTAATTGTCTTCTCTATGTCAATGCTCATTGCATGTTTAAGGTGGCTTCAAACTCCAGTGCAGAACAGATGAATGGCTACCTTAAGGATGAGACAGAAGAGCTAGGACCTTCTCCATATACGCGAGCATACCCCTCCACCTACCCCGCACCTGCACCCCCTCCATCAGGCACACCTCGACGCAGCAGGACAGCAGGCACCCCGAGAAGAGGCATCAAGCTTCAAAGGGTATTTGACAGAAAATAAGTGAATGTGTTGACTGGAGACATTTGTTTGTGTCAATTGCATGAAACTTAAACAGTGTAATTCTGATTGTTAATTTTTTGTTTTGTTTTGTCTGTTTGTTGTTATTTTTGTTTTTTGTTTGTTGTTGTTTTTGTTCTCTTGAGTTGTGCTTTGTGTGTGTGTGTGTGTGTTAATTCTTCCTTTTCATGACATACTTGTCTTGAGCTCATGGTCATTGTACGAACCTGAGTGTAAAACTCACCAATGCTGCAAAACAAAGATTATATGAATGGGTGCACAGTAAATGACAACAAATGCGTAAGTTGGGCATAATTTATTGGGCCAATGAATGTACTGGCAAGGCTCGGATAATACCCACCAACCGTGTAGACCACCAGATGAGGGGCCTCTGCACATGGCGCCATACCGAGGGGGTACCTCATGCCTGTACCACAAGGCGGCATAGTTGCTGGCATAATGTCCAGGGGGCAAGTTAAACCAGTTCATTGGAGAATGATAATTTTGCCCCCTCCCTGACGGGGCTCCAGCACAGGGCTGAAGGGGTGCCACAGGCAGCCATTCCCCACCCTTACTTTATTAACTAAAGGTAAAGTAGGTTACAGGCAGTAGAAGGTACCAATGGTAACAAACCAGAAAGCAAAAGGGGAGGGAGGGAGGGATTCAAATTCCTGCAGGCTGAAAGAACCTGCAGCTTTGAGAAGAGTCGGCTGAGAAGAGCACATGGCAAGAGATAGAAAGGAGTCTAATATGGTATTCACATGGTATGAAGCTGAGTAGTCATACCCAGGCCTGCTCAAACCTGTATTTGGTTTCTGTCATTAACTTCAATCTTATTCTAAAATAACAAAAACAGAAGGGCTGAAACAATACCCCTAAACCTAACAATAGTAATAATAATAATAATAAATAAATAATTATAATGAAAATAATAATAGAAAACTTCCACTTTGGATCAGCCCACACTTGTTCTATCAAGAATTGGTCCAAAAATGGTAACACTATACCATTCACATGTCTTATTTAAATTTATCCGTCTGACTGCATATTTCCATTTCAAGTGGAAAAAAATCTACTCATTCTACCTTTTTGTTTTGTTATAGTTTCACTATTTGGCGAGAACAGAACCAGCAGTTGCCCGCAGAGTTCAGGTAATCTTTTCACCTTTCTGTCATAACAGTTAACTTGCTCATAGCTTACAATTTGCACAACAAAAGGCCATCACAAATAATGCACTGTTTTTTTGTTCTTACAGCTTCAGTCTATGGCAGAGGTGACAATGAAGTTTCTTGGTCCAAGCCTCATTCTCACGAACAGTATGTTCCCAGAGGATAGATTATCTGAAGTCATGGTTTTGCAGCAACACTGTGGAGGCAGCACGCTTTGTGTCTTCAGGGAACTTCTTCCTCCAAACAGTACGTTTATAGGCCCGTTTTACACTGGGCAATTTTTCTCGCAACTCGTCTTACAATTTTGTTGCGATCATTTCCTTGCCTTCCTTTCGTTGCTTAACTTAAATGTATTAATAACAATGAACTTTATTACACGACTTAGGCAGTCAGAGGGCTAGTAACTAAAATCAGCCAATCAGGTCGCTCTATTGCGGGCCCAACATTGGCCGAGTATCGGCCTAGCATCGGGCCAGGTATTGCCCCAATGAGCCCACGTCATTTGCCTATTTGTCGAAAGTTAGTCAAAATGCATGATCCCGGCATTGTATGGCATTTTTTTTTTTGCGAAACCTTCAAAGATTTCTATGTCGTGTAATGAACTCTTAGACCCCGTCCACACGTATCCGAATATTTTTGAAAACGCAGACAACGCCGTTACGTAAACGACGTTTTCGAAACGCTGTCCAGAGTGGATTTCTCAGAAAACGCCGGCTTATCTTTTTCGTGTAGACGGACGAAACCGCTGCGTGTGGACGCGTATTATTTTAAAAACGGAGAAAACAGTTTCGTTTTCAAAAATAGCTGGAAACTCGTGGACAGGGCCTCATTAATCAAGCTTGCAGGGGACCGCTAGGGGAATATCCACCCTCAGTCTCTTTCCCTGCACTCCGGCGGTCGCACTTTCATGACCTCAATAAAGGGAGCTTTAGCAACGAGTCCGGCAACGCCAATGCGATCGTAACAAAACAACAAGTTTTAATGAGCAGAAACAATCGCTCTGCACGCTCTGCATGTGCTCTTTACATTTTGGTATATTTCCTTGCCGTCATCTCCTAAATGACGACGTGAAATTACTGTTGAGGACTTTAGCACAAGGCGATGAATCTCTCAACGCTTCCAACCCGCTAGTACCAGTTTATTTCCTCGTCAGTAACTGCACATTCTCAATGCGGAACGACACGAAATAGTTGCGTAGTGATACCAATAACGCAAAGTTTAAATGACGTCGTCGTTGTCGTCGTCGTTCTTGTTTCGTAAGCTCCCTGCTACTAGGTTATCGAGGATAAATAAATTTGATCTTATATTATCAAACGCCTCAATCTCCCGAGTAAGCCAAGGGCCAGGTTGATAGATCGATGATCCAGCTTGCGCACAAACGGCGGAACTGAGGTTTCTGGCAAACACCCACCAAGAAATGCACGGAGTGTAATTTTAGACGAGGGTTCCACTTGCGGTGAAAACCCTTGTAATAAATTCATTTTAGTTTCGACGGATTCAGCTCTGGATCATTAACTGGGGATACTAGAAATTAAATTAAATCGATAGAAATCAAATGCTGGTCTTAAGGAGAAGTTCGGAGCACAATACGGGGCAAGATTTCCGTACAGGTCCCTACTTAATTGTACATGCATGTTCCTAGCAAAACTCTATTCACGCTAGTTCTTTTCGGAAGAGGGTTAGTAGGAATATGCATGTATAATTGATGTAGGGAACTGTACGGAAATCTTTCCCAATACGGAACCAACAAACGTAACTCACATAATTTTTGACTCCGAGTCCGGAGTCCAACCCATGCCACATCGACGGTGCTCTCACTGCTCCGCCAACCCTTTTCCCAAGTAGCTTTGTAAACTGTAATTAATCTAGATTGCAGAATACCCGGCCCATTATTAGCATACGAAGAGGGTGTATTGTTATCTGTGTCTCGTTCTTAAAGAGAAGAAGGCAATATGCAAATAATGGGCCGGGTATTCTGCAATCGCTCCTAATCTTCTATGCTTAAAGTGCTTCTTTTGCAACTCAAATATATACACCGTATTCATAAATGGCGGACAATATATTATGTTGTCTTCATACAAATTAGCGTAAGCATACCAAGCCTCGTTAGCATGTGCTAAACTGAAAAGAATTTTTGATTGAAAATTAAGTTTGGAGGTGTAATTTACATGAAGACAAAAGAAAGATAAATTGGGCGCCATTTTTGAATAAAGGCTATATTCCATACGATTTTTTGTAAATTTGGTTATGCATGCCTTGTGCACTGTTTTTGTTACTAAAGGCTGCATTTCCTTTCTCTTTCTTTGCCTCTTCGTAGCAATATTCACTTTTATTTCTCGGCGACATAGAGGAGCCCCGTTTGGTCTGACATTTTACATCGACGGTATGCAAGACATTCGCCTTAGTTCTTGCTGCGAGTACAAACACAAGCCTGGGCATATCTTAGGAGGAAGGAATGGACATTTTCAGTTTATGTGTGTCGAAGGAGCTGCACCTTGTTACCGATGCCAAGTAGCGTCCGCGCACAAACGTTCTAAGAACAAACACAAGAGAAAGCATGGGTATGACGAGGACGAGAGGGAAAAGACATTCTTAACAGAGGCAAGTGAGCATTTTTTTAAGGCCTATAAATTGGACGAGATGTGAAAGATACCATACCTTAACTAACCTACATAGCAAGCGTTCCGCCCGAGCGAAGATTTCCGTATTCTGGCTGCGGGAAAATTGGGGCGAGAAAATTGGTGGACGGATGGGAGTGGGGAGAGCATTGTATCTTCTCCTCATCGAATGAGTTAGCACTCGTTCATAGAGATCAAAAGGATCTTGGACACTTCCTGATAATTACACGAGATAATATTTTCCATAAGACAAGCGTACCGTTAAGAACCCTATAAATTTGACAGAAAACTGACTGAAGAGGGCCCCTGTTCAAGGAGAAACAGCATTTCTGGTCTTACAGTCTTAGGTCTAAGAACCGATTTGAAACGGTTAGCTTTCAGTCATTGTTATGGATAACTATTTAAATACTTGAAAAAGAAGGGATTTTCAGCAGTTTGCGTCGTTGGTCTAGTGGTAATTGGCAAGAAGAAGAAGAGAATGACCCGGGTTCGACACGTTTACGCTTCTGAACATTTTCTTCTTTAATTTTCATCTTAAGTTAAAAGTTCATTTTATGCCATGGAGGTGTCCAAGGTCCTTTTGATCTCTGTGAACGAGTGCTAACCCATCGAATCAGCAGTTCTCAGATGATTTTCTTGTCTGTTTTAGCCTGGGGATGAACGAGACCAAGAAGGAGAAGAAGGAGAAGAGAGTGAAATGTTTGATGTTATAATAACAAAAATAAAAACACCTAATGACGAGCATGCCGGCGGAGAAAGAGGTAACCTTTTATATCTTGATGTAGTATTCTATATTTTGTCCCCAGTGATCGATAGAATACGGTCTGTGTCAACCCCTATCCCCGACTTCCAACCACGTCACCAAAATCTCTAAAGACAGATAACAATAACTTTGTTGCGTCATCGTCGCCATGTTAATGGTATTAAAGTGGGGGTACACCAGAATTGGAAAGAAATTTTAAGAGGTTTCTCAGTAGAGAAGGGATAAGAGGAAAAAAATTAGTTTTGAAACACTAACATACAGTTGAGCTCCACCCAAGAGCATCCCAATTTGTAGGGGACTGTTTGGGTGTGCTAATTTTGAACTTCAAATTCTAATTTTTAAACTACATTAGATCTTCACCTTTTCTTATTTCTAAAAATTTTACTTCTTTTTTGAAAAAAAAAACCCTACCTTCTCCCAAATATACCCAAAAGTAAGTCATCCAAAAATTTGCAAAACACTGCAAAACATCGATTTGTATTTTGAGCATAGGATTTTGGCATTGCTCGAAACGCGAACGAGCTGATTGCATTAAATCCATTTTAAGCGGCGGGAAAACGGCTTTCAGGTTTTCCCCCTGTTACCTGTTAACAATAGAAGCTAATGAAGGATCTATTGTTTTCGAGTACCAACATGGCGGCGATAACTAAACATTCTAGACAAGGATTTCGTAAAAACTAAAAGAACATAGTAATTATTTTGGCCAATAGGCCGTATTCGTGTTTTCAGGGTTGAACTGGAACGAGCATGCGATGGAGGCTCATGCGAGGAAAATAACCGAGGGCTTCCCAGGAAGGGAGGGGGGGGGGGGAAATCCTTCAGTTGTTCCCTTGTTCCCAAAATTAATTCCGAACTTGTTCCCAGCCTTTCGATCCCTAAAATGGTTTATGTTCCCTTGTTCCCTGAGATATTTTGTCTTTTCCCCTGTTCCCTGTTCCCCTGTTCCCCAGTTCAAATTGGCCATGTTCTCTTATTCCACAAAACCCCTGGGTGACCCGTATAATTTGCATCTAAAGAGATTTCCCCGCATAGCCTCCATTCCATGTTTGCCCCAGTGCGGCCGTGAGAATGCGAGGTCTATATCACCCATTCTGTAAAATGAGTAGAAGATCCGTGTTAGTTGGCACTGAAAACTCGGTCAATTGAAGAAATAGATATCATTGGATTTAACTTTGTGCTGCTGGTTCGTAAGAAAACTCAAGATTAATTCTGAACGGGAACTATTTGTTCACAGAGGGCGGTGAAATGGTGGATAATAGTACCCAGACTCCACGTGACGATGATGGCACTGAACAGGAAGAGGAAGTAAAAGTGGATGATGAAGAAACCGACACAGGAGCCTCGCCAGATAACGTGGATCAGGACAAGCATGAAGGTAATTTGGAAGTATACTAATTTAAAGGAGGAACGGGACTATGTATTCGTGAGAGAAATGGGCAATGAAAAAGTGAGAGAACAGTGCATGAGAGAGGTGAAGTCCCGACGAGGTGCCGATCTTTCAGCTCTAATCTCTTTCGTTTTCTGTTGTATTCTTTTTCTTTTGTCTTTGTTTGTTTTGGTTTGGTTTTCAGTTACAACAGAGG
Organism: Astreopora myriophthalma; assembly: GCA_014634185.1. Lineage (NCBI taxonomy): Eukaryota > Metazoa > Cnidaria > Anthozoa > Scleractinia > Acroporidae > Astreopora > Astreopora myriophthalma. Next base: position 924,606 of record BLFK01001000.1, on the reverse strand, counting down.
CAACAGGAAACGAAATTTGTTATTGGTATTACCCGTAGTCTCCATACGTATCGCACCTTTGAATCAACGCTGACACGTATCTTTTTCTTACAACTGCGTTAGAGCGGTTTTCAATTGAGTGACTGAAAACGAAAACCAAAGTCCTTATAGAGCCAATCACGTTATGAGGGAAATACAACCTTCAGCCAATCACAAGCAACGACTTCGTTTTACTATCCAATCAGAACACAAAGCAAGTGAATGCAGCCGGCGCCAAGCGCGGGAAAAAAATAGTGATGAAGTCGCAATTGATTTTAGTTTTGCATCTGATTGGTTGAAGAGTTGGCGTGCATGAGTTTTTTCATCCAATCATAGGGCAAACCAAAACTAAAACAATTCAGTAATTAATTTGGACACTCAATTGAAAACTGCATGCTCAATCTGCAGGGGCTCTTGAAATTTGCTACGAAAACTTCCTCGCTTTCCATCATTATTGCAATACCTTCGTGGCTGCACGTTACGCAAATAACCATAGGTCTCATATGATTGACTACTGTTTAAAAAATGAATTAAATTTTTAAAAAAAAACTTGTAAGACCCCTGTTTCTAAAAATAAAAGGATACGGGACAGGGTCGAGGCAGAGGATCCCTGCTATTGGTCAATCAACCATCAACCATCTTGATAATGCAGGGTTGTTTTGTCTCTATTTCCTAACAGGTGGCGAGGGAGCTGAAGAAGAAAAAGAAGAAGATCCAGAAGCCAATAAATACGACGAGGATGAGTTTGAAAGTCCAGATAAAGACAAAGAGGGCGAGAATGAAGTTAAAGAGGCCACAAATAACCGGGAATACAGTGATGACTTTGAATCGGATGACGAGAAAGAGAAAGGAAAATCAGACGACGAGAATGAGAAAGAAAAATCGGGAGATGAGAAGTCCGACATTGAGTCTGACAAGGGGTCTGAAAAACGGTCTGAAAAAGGGTCTGATAATGAGTCCATCGAGGGTTCTGACAAGGCGTCTGATAAAGATCCAGATGAGGAGTCCAGCTCTGATAAGGAGGATCAAGTGGAAAGTGATAAAGAGGACGAAGAAGTGGAAGAAATTCAAGATGAAACTGAGCAGAAAGATCATACACCATTGGAAGCACCAGGAAGGCAGGAAGAAGCAGATGAGGTCGAGGATGAGATGAATGATACCAAAGAAGAAGTGAGGTTTTATAGTTTATGTTTATAGTTTATAACAACTCTATCTGTGTATAGCATTTTTTTTTTGTATATACAACCTTAAGTATATTAATATCGTGCACCAAAAGACCCACAACGAATGAAAACGTTGAGATCAAAGAGGTAACTTGTTAGGTTATTTTGATCACACATTGGCTTCGCATCAGTGAAATCTCAACAATATTTAACAATTATTCCATGACCGCGCGCTGGATATGAAGTGATAGATAAACAACGAGGCGCGTAGCGGCGAGTTGGTCACAATCATTTTATATCCAGCTAGCCCGAGTAGAATAATTGTTTTATTAAAAACTCAGAGCTGCAAAAATGTTATCAGCTGGCTTTATTGCTGACGCGTTCCTTGACCATATTAGGTACAGCAGGTATACAGCCTTTGTCCAGCGAGCCAATGAAAATGCTGGAAATCTGATATCCGTAGTTCAGTTTTTAATGATGGACATCCTTTTTTGCCAGAGACTAGCTATTCAAACTAACTTACGCCTCCTGCGTGTTAAAGGGTGCGCATCCTGCTCGAACGAAGATAATTTCTACCCTCCCCTCTAACTTCTAGTATCCCCGTTGTCGAGTTAACTGATCTTTTCGGAACCTTACATTAGTTCTTTGTGTTGGTTAGCATCCTGAAAGACCAGCAAGTGCAGCCAGTTCAGAAGGCAAGCAAAGCAAAAATGTCTCGTTCGACGTAGACGTCACCGTGTTTGAACCAGCAGATGAAGTGGAACAAGCCGATGAAGTAGACGAATCGGACCAGGTAGAACCAGTTTGGTATTATGTTTGAGTCACGACAATTATTGTTGGGAACTGAAGGGGGAGGTTGGCTAAATTAGTATCGTCTAATAAGCAAAAAATTAAATAGATAAACGAAAAAAGAAAAAAGAAAAAAACAATTACGCCAGCAAAGATCACCCTATATACATTCTGACATCCGATCTCCCCAATAGACTAAATGATCTTCACCGCATTTGAATGCTTATATGAAAGATGGGCTAGATAACTGTCATTACCATTACCACTAATACGAGAACGACTTTACAGGGCGAAGGCGTTCCTGACGACAGTGAACAAGACAGAGTAAAGGAAGACGAGGAGAATGAACACGATTACTCTAAGGATACTGATGACGCAATCAAGTCCCCCGAGCTGAGCGACAGCAGCAGCAGTAGTAGCAGCAGCAGCAGTAGCAGCAGTGATAGCGAAGATGATGGAGACAGAGGTGTGATTTCATGCAGTTTCTAAAGCAGAAAAATGTGCGGCATTGTGTTCATACCTTGGCTGCCTTATAGGACTTCTTCTTTTAAGACTGGCGTACAAGAAGGACGATCTATTTATTTATTTATTTATTTATTTATTTATTTAGCTTTCGCCAAGGCATATGCCTTTGGCAGGGTTACCGCAACAGCGTGAAGCCAATTACTGCGGGCCCGTACATGGTCAGACCACAACACCGGGTACAGCTTGCCCTACTCTTTGCGAACAGTGTGTGGGTTCTTTAACGTCCCACAGAGTTAATGAACAAGGGCTGTGAGACGGGACCTCCGGCTTATCGTCCTTATCCAAGAAGACTAGAAAGTCTAACTATATGCAGATGTAATTACAAAGGCAGCACTTTCTCCTCAGTTATTTAAAGGCCCTGAGTGTTGGTCCGGTCGGGGTTCGAACCACGACCTCCCGCATGAAAGCCCAGTGCACTCTCGATTGAGCCAACTGGTCGCGGTCGCGATCGCGATCATGCATGCTGAGGTGTTGACTATTTTATGAACACAGGCAGCTTTTTTAGAAGCAGATCGCAGTTTCAAAAAAGCCGTGCTTTTCAGGATCGAAGCCTTGTCAGTATGTTCGACAAAGTGGCCCCTGAAGTGTGTGTTTTCGGGTGTCTTATCTTCTATCGCTTAATTATTATCTGTTCTCGCACGAGTCTGAAAGCTGCGTGAGATTTCAATTTGTTTTTTAGCTAACTCAAGATATGCATTTGTTTTGGCTTGTGATGATCTTTAGATCGCAAATCCAAGAGGACCAAGAAGAAAACTAAACTCAGGCTCGGACAAGACCCTGGAAGCGACCCGGACTTAGTCTCCTCCGGCCAACTTCCAGAACAAGCATTGAAAGCTGTTGGCGTGACGCTTGGGACTAAGCACGAAGGCTCGGTCCAGGTCCTTTTGGAGGGGAAAGAGGATATTGAGCTCGCTGGAGTCGAATTTACAACAGATCAGGTAAAATCTGGTGCACTGTGATCTCAAGGTGTACAAAGCGGACGACGACTATTCTCGTCCCCAGAGCCGCCCGGCCTTCTTAGCCACTGGCGGCTAGGCACGAGGACTAGTTGACTGGTACTCGTGCCCAGCCTCCAAGATCTACTTGCAAAGCGTAGTGGAGTTGAATCCAATTGGTCGTCAGAACGGGATTTGAACCCGGAACACCCGCATGCAAATTCTGCGCCCTAAGCGCTAATGCCCGCCCCCTCCTTATAATGTAGTTTCCTTAATTCATTAGACTTTCCCACTGTGTTAACAACTCCGACCAAGCTTATCATTAACTGAGGTCGATTGGATGTAATTTTTCTTTATGTAACTCTTAGTTTGAGGAAGTAGCGAGGATTATCGACTCTAAAGAAGAACTAGCATCCGTGATTCTGCGCAACACTGCAGCCGATGACAATACGTTGGAAATTCTGGTGGAACCTCTAAAGAACTCACACGACCTAAAGGTACAAACTTCGGTGAAGTCAAATTTCGGTGACAAAAGGTGACTTGACTGTAACATTCAAAAATTACATTAATAATTCATGAGCCTAATAGCCTATTAAGTCACCGATGAAACGCCAGGTGCATGCGGTTTAAAACCCGGCAAGACACTCCTCGTTAGTATTCGTTATACCAAGAATACTAGTAAGGCAAAGCTTGTTTTACTTGTGTGCTAATATTTTCCTCTCACTATATGAATCCTTGTTCGGACTCCAGAGGGACACGCTCTTTGTGGAATGTTTTTGAAGCCATATAGCCAAAAGGAGCCAAAAGGAGCCAACATGAGCCAACATGATGGCTAATTTCCTCACTAAATTCTTAGCTAATATTTTCGACTGTGCAGTCATCTTCAGGCTTGTGTAAAGTGAAAATAAAACTACGTATGAGTTAAGATATACAATGAGCATTATGCATAACCAATAAGCTAAGCTACCAAACCAAACAAACTAAGGTGTTGATTAGCGATCAACCAAGCAAACTAAGGTGTTGATTAGCGATCATGGACCCATGACTACAACTTAATCATTTTTGACGCCGTTCGATAAACTCACAGGTCGTGTTTTATCGGATCTAAAACGTGTTTAAAACCCGATGAAACATTCCTGCTCGTTTATTAAACAATACATATGTAAAGTTAAAAGAAGAAAAGATAAAGAGCCGATATTTGTACAAAGTGGCATACAAAGGTGAAGCTTGTTGGGTGGTGTACACAAGGAAAAAATTCAAATAAGCAAAACAGCGTTAGGAAGCCCTACTGGAGGCATGTTAAGGAAGCAACCATCTTGCTATTTACAGACTTGATATGGTGTTAATTTTAGAATGATCATCGCATTTAAGCAGTTGCAAAGCCCGAAGAAAACAAAACAAAAAAATAAAAAAGGGGCCTGGTTTTTTGAAAGCCGTTGAACGCTAACCCTCGATTAAAAATTAACCGACGTCTTAATTTTGCCCTCTGAAACCACTTTCAAATAGTGGTTTCAGATTAAAGGGGGAGAAAAGTGGAAGTCACAAGTGACAAGCAACAATCTTTCCGGAAAATCTTTGTTAACTGGTATTTAAACTGGAATCAAAGTTCGTTCTAACCCAGGGTTGGCTTAATCGGGCTTTGAACAACTCGATCCAGGCTTGAACTGGCCTCGGATCCACGACCGTGCGATTGCGCTGCACATGGACCGTTCTAACAAATGAGATATCTATTCAGCAATATACGAACCTCCCATTGGGCTTGATAGCTCAGTTGGTAGTGGGTGTTGTTGTTGGCGCTTTTTCTTCGTTGCAGCTGATTTAGTTGTGTACTTTGCTGCGGTGATCGTTTCGACATTCAAAACACTTCCTACCCGCAATTCACACTTGTCATCTTAATTGTTTTGCTCCGTTTAGATGCTGAATATGAGTCTTAATCGTATCGGACCTGCAGGAGCCAAACATCTTGCTGCGGTGATAAAGGAAAACAAGTCCCTCAGCATGCTTTTGTGAGTTTCCTTGAGAGAATATTATTACTAAAAAAGGTGTTCATTCAGCAGTCATCTTGTAATGAACTATAGCCCAAGTATAAGCTCCATGGATGTCTTTGAGCCAAAAACTGTGGTCCGTGTGCTACTACGATACAGGAATCATTTCTTCCCTTCCGATTTCGAAATTGCATTTAAGAAACCTTCGCTAGCCGAATCTTTAAAGCCTTGAGCTGTAGATCACGGTTGTTTATTGTAACTGGAATTAGGGTACTATTTAATGGCCGTTATTGCATAAATCTTGATTGAACGTCAATTAATCAGTCAATCAAGTCATCAATCAATCAGTCAATCAGTCAGTCAATCAGTCATTAATATATTTATCCACTCGACGTCTCGGAACTAAATTCACATTGAAAATCGTGAGAAAGCTGGCCCCCTCACTGACTAGATTAAGAATGCAGCGTTTGTGCAGTGACTCAATCAATCAATCAGTCAATCACTCGTCCATTCATTCATTCATTCATTTATTTGTTTATTTACATTGATATTCAGGTTGCACGGGAATCCTTTAACTGATGACGGTATAGGAATAATAGTTGATGCCATAGTGGATACCGGTTACTCGTCGATAATGAACTTGGATTTGGGGGATTGTGGTTTAACCAAGGCTGGAGCAAGACACATTGCGAGACTGATTGAGGATAATGACACTATAAGCATACTAACCATCAGTGGAAACTCATTTGGGCTTGAAGGGTGGCAGGCCATTAGTAACGCTCTTAAAACCAACAGCACTCTGGAAACCTTGTCACTTGATTACAACAAGATTGGGGATGAAGAAGCATTTCTTATTGCTGAAGGGCTGCAGGAATGCAAGAACCTCCGCTCTATTGATTTGGAAGGAAACAGGATTGGAGACGAAGGAGGCCGGAGGTTGTTCAAAGCAGTCAGGATGAATAAATCAATTGTTGAGCTCACTCTGTTGCCTATTAATGATATAGCAAAGGGGATTGTGGATGAAGTCAAGGAGTTCCTGGAGCTAAGAACGAAGGGGATTGAACCTGAGGAAAGTGATGCAGGTGAGGACAACGCAGAGCTGGTACAGGGGAATCAAGACAGTGAAGAACAACCACTGGATGACCAGGAAAGAAGTGATCCGGTTGTGGATCCCGAAGAAACACGTGAGGCGGCACACCAAGAGAGCACGATTAATGAAGGTGTCGAAGAGAGCGATGGAGAGAGACAAGACGGAGGAGGCGAGAAGAAGGAACAAGGAAGAGCCGAAGAAGAATCTCGAGAGATCAAGAACTCACTGGATGAGTCAGGGGAAGTGGAGGAGGCGGAAGGGGAAAGTATAAAAGGGTTGGAAGGTGCAGACCAGCTGGAGGAAGAGGCTGTGGCTACTGCTGAGGAGGAAGAAGGTAATACATTCGATGAAGAACAACCTAAAAAAGAACCGGAGTCAGCAGCTCCTGATAATATAAGCCAACATGCAGAGGAAGGGTCACCTGACAAAGGAGGACCTTTGAAAGATACAGACGCGTCCAATCAACGGGAAGGTGCCACAGCTGAGGGTGAACAGAATGAAAGTCAAAGCGAGGTGGATAAGCAGGTTGAAGACGAAGTGAAGGATGTGGAACCCCATCGGAATGAGGAACCTGAAGAAAGCTCTGGTCAGGATCCTTCTCCAAAAGAGCCTTTAGAGCAAGTACCTTCTGAAGAGGGACCTTCTGGTCATGGGCCTTCTGCTGATGAGCCTTCTGAGCAGGACCCCCCAGACCAGGAGGAACTTTCAGAAGAAGAGAAGCCAGACCAAGGGTTTCCTGCTGTTAGGGTTTCTGAGGATCAGGATCAAGGCGACGAGGAGGGAGTTAGAGAAGACTCTACTTTAGAGGTGAAAGAAGAGAGCAATAGCTAAACAGAATCACTGGCTCATGGGTACATTCTGCTTAGGCAGCCCCCATACCAGCGGAGAGTAGGGGCCTTTTTGGCCGTGGATAGGTCGTGCTTCCCAGTGCACTAACGCTTCCTGAGGAACGAACTTATGTCTGCGCTGGCTAGGCTTAAAACGTTGAATAATGGAAGCTCCATGATAAAGTGTATAAAAATGCATCTAGTGCCACTTTAATTTTAAAAACAGCCGTTCTGTTTATCATCAAGAGAAAATTATATTCAGGGTGTGAATAGTCTGCATCTGTTTGCTATTTATTTAACCATACAGCTTGTGTGACAACTATAGTGGTCTATCGGGTGACACCGTAAGAGTAGTGTGCCTAATCAGAGCGTTGTTTGAGGAATGGAGACTGTTTTCAAAATGAAGGCTGCATCGTTCGTGAAACTGAGAAAATTCGTTTGACGTGAGAGTGTTATATTCTTCGTTGCTTTGGTTGGGAACGTGTGCAAGTTTGTGTAGCCAGAACATACGTAGATAAGATACTGACTTAGATGGAAACTAGTTAGCTCAACATATTCTTTATTAACTCGACATTCTACATTCTTTTGCGGTAATACCCTAGTTACGCTGAAGATGCCGACGGCAACCGAAAAATTCACGGAAAATGTGCAAACGCATCAAAATTTAAGTACAGTATTATGTGAAAGTAGAGAAACTGTTTCCTGCTGTCCTGTTGCCTACAGTCATTTCTAATTAAAAATATCTTCATGAATGGGGAATTCTTTGTAAATATGGTTATTTATGATCAAAGAAGGGTGCTGACTAAGTGCCTCGGAGAACCAATAAACGAGTTTGTTTTTCACTACGTGCGCGGTGTTGTTAATTAGATATAAATTAATTAGTAACGGTTAACACTCCTACTCCCACCAAAACGCTGCGTGTCGTGGAAGTTGGGCGTTTCTCGTTTCTGTTTGTGCATGTAAGGGCAAATTAGATGACGTCAAACGTCCTTATCCTTTGCAAGAGGAAAAGGTAGGCTCCCAAAGCCCGCATGTAGCCACTACAACAAAGAAGTGTTGTGCTTATCAATGGTGACTCCGGGCATACTCAGAAGAAAATCCGATTTCTCCTAACAGTAGTGGAACCTGTACCTTCCGATTACTAGTTGTGACACTCTCAGACTGTCCAATTAACCTTGTGGGTATGCCGTTAGCGGGTTTGAGCCGATAGGGGGGTCTGGAGGCATCCTTCCCCATAACATTTTGAAAACTTAAGACGCACAAACTCCATTACTGGCGTTCTGGAAGAAACGAAGTACCGTTCTGAATGGTGCTTCATGTACTCCACACCAAAAAATAAGAACGGCTACCAACCATGTACGAAGGACTCCTAAGCCATAAATAGGGACTTTAAGATCTAGGACGGCAACGTCAGCGAGAACGCCACCACACAATAGACTTTAATGAACAAAACAATGACTCTGCACGTGCGTTTTGAACTTTGGTACATTTCTTTCCCTTCTCTGCCAATCTACAACGTCAAATGACCAAATCTCAAGTTTTAAGGAAAACGCGCCCACACAACGGAGAATGTTGATTTTCTTTCTTAGTTTGAACACCGTTCGTCCCAACTCAGTTCCTGGATAGTTCGGATAGTTTGTAGAAGTCGAACGAACTGGAATAATCACGAAAAAGTTCGCAAAACGTAAACTAGCAATGTTAAATGAAGTTTTCATGGACGTCGCCGTCGTAGATCTTAAAGTCCCTATTATCGTGCTATGGCGGACACAATCTCGTACCCAGAGTCCTCAGGCTCTTTGGTCAGCGGGTTGTCGCCAGGAGAGACTCTGGGATAATCGACAAAATCGCTTTTTTTTTTTTTGGATTGGCTATTACTTTACAACTTCAAAAAAAAATCCCAGATTTTGTAGGAAAATGGGGTCTATTATGCCAGAATCTCTCTGGGCGCCTACCCGCTGACCAAAGAGCCCGAGGCCTCTGGGTACGAGATTGTAGCGGACACGAGTACAAACCCTGGCCTTTGCATTGCCCATAGAATACTCGATTTTATTTTATATCTCGGAGCGTTTTTTTTAATTTATATATTTATTCGTTTTTGTTTTTGTTTTTTGTTTTTGTTTTTGTTTTTTTGTATTTTTGTTCAATTTTATCAGGATATCAGAGTGAAGTATACTCTACTGATGGTTTGCATCTGACGTCACGACCGCCATGTTGGTGTACAGAACAATACAGTAAAAGGTCTTGTGGGAATTCTATATTATTATGCAAAACTAGACAGGCGGTTTCTATTGTATTGTACACCAACATGGCCGTCTCATCACATGGCTGCAAACAAGCAATTTCGTGTCCGCAATTTGAAAAAAATATCAGAACGGATGCGAAAATTAGGAATCACATGTTGGTCACGATTCGGGATTCGGGATTTTCAATCAAAATCGGGATAATCCCGACGAAATCGGGATGGTTGGACAGTCTGCACTCTACCCCAGAGCTACGGGAGACCCGTGGGAGCCTGGGAATTACTGAACTAAACTGAGTTCAGTTGGCAAACGCCCTGCATACTGCTAGGATTGAAATGTCGAACAGTGGCATTCTCGCAATTGCGGTAAAGGAGATGGAGAAACAAACACAAAAAAAACGTGTCGCTAAATTACGAGTTGACTTTGATAATAAACACTTTTCAGACTTTTGTAATACAGATATGAGGACACGGAACTTCCCTATGTTGCTATTTTAGAGGTGACTTAGCTTTTTATCATGGCAAATTTAATAATAGGCTTCTTACTTTTCTAGCGACCAAAAAAGGTCTGGATAAAGTAACTAGCTTATATGACGTTGATTTATTTAGTTTGAATACCAAATTTGATATCAAACCATGCGTAAACAATGACGTTGTGGCGGCCATATTGGTGTACCTGAACAATCCTCGGGGATTGAACTCCATTTTTATGCAAATATTCCTATTGTTTCAGTAAATCAATATGGCCGCTGTTCACGTGAGTGAAAACGATCTATACGGTGCCGTTACTTTCTCTGAGAGATTTCCGTACAGCTCCCAACGTTGATTATACATGCATATTCCTACTAATCCTCTTCCAAAAAGAACGAGCGTGAATGAAGTTTTGCTACGAATATGTGTGCATAATGAAGTAGGGACCTTAAGTACGGAAATCTTGCCGTCATCTCCCCACAGTTTTCACCGCGTGAAACCGAACTTGAATAATTAGGCTAACACTAATTTCTCAATTTTTCATAACAATGTCTCAAGTTTAAACCAGAATTTTTAATATCTCCAATACAATCTATCAGATGAACACAGGAGCCCATAACCCGGAGCGTACAACTCCCATACTAGGGCTATGTCACGGCATTTTTACAGACCAAGCTATTTATAGACGTGTTTTTCCCGAGGAAAGTTCAGTTCCAGTCCGCACGCGTCCAAGCAGCTAATTATGCAAGGGTTATGATTGGCTAGCAACTCTCCTGTGGGACACCAAGGCTCCGGTGGGAAAGCGAATTCACGGGAAAATCAATCTAAAAATAGCCTAGTCTGTGAAAACGCCGAGACACAAGTATATTGAAGTTGTACGCTCCGGGTTATGGGCTCCTGATGAACATGACTTCATTTTGATCTCATTGGTATTACTGAAACAAAAATTACCAATTCAAATTACGCATTGGCGACTACGAAGCTACCTAGCTACACATTTGAATGTGAATATCTAGCGACACCTAGCTCTTGCCTCCGGGGGCGACAGAATGGAAACAACGTCTGACTCAGACTTATGGATTGAGATTTCCTTTGCCCATAAGAAAAACATAATTTGTGGAGTTGTCTCGAGGAAGGCAGCATGATTCTCCACCTCGATTTCAAGAGTATTTTGAAGAAACTGTTGAAAGGTTACCTCTAGTGGTAAGCAAACTTGCGTCTTGTCGTTATAGTCATTACTTCTTACTATCTCTTCAGAGCTGTTACCTCATTCTTACAGTACAGTCGACAAGCCAACTCAATCGAGTGCTCCATAACTCGGCCACTCTCATCGACAATATCTTTGTCAATATTCCCGAACAAGTTCTTGTAAGTGGTAACACAATCTCTGACATTACCGATCATTTTTCCCAATGTTGTGTTTTGAAAACAACTACGGGATAAACCAACGACCGATAAAATCAAAATGCGCGATTTCGCACACTTTTCTGCAGATCGTTTTCATTATGATCTCTTACAGGTTTACTAGAATTGAGGCTACTCTACTTTGAATTCCTCATTCTATGCTAAGTTAAATAACATAATTATGCACGCTTCGCTGAAGATCATTTTACCTCGCAAAGTAAAGCAATTAAGCCCTAGATCACAAGAGGAATAAGAACTTCAATTAAGATTAAAAATCGTTTATACGCCTGATGTAATATCGTAAAAAGATTACATAAATAAACTTTGAACACTTGTGAGATTACCTAGACGTCAACATTTTCTTAAATACTATAATACTAACCCATCCAAAATGCAAAAATAATAAAAAAGTTTGAAATTCTATCAATTCCCAGAAATAATTCCGTTAACAACTGCATTGGCAGTCAGTCAATTGACGCTCGAACAGAGTGAAGGAGAAGTCTATCCCTTGAGTCGGTGTGGATAAAAAGAGCGGAAAAATCTCCCCTTGGTATAATAAGCAGATTCTCTTTTTAGGAAAATGATGCATTGAAAGTCAACGAAAACGTTGAACGTATATTGCCAAACTCTGAGTCGTATGAAAAATGTAGCACGAATGGCTCCACTTATCTTTTACGTTTACTTGTTTTCCTTAAGTTTCTAATTGATAGTAAATTTTGTTGACTTTTATTTTTGTTTTGTTTTTTTCTCAAAACCCCGATGCAGGGGAGGTTTTGCATTACTGTCAAGAATTTTCCCAATCACCCGAGTGTTCAGAGGAGGCTATGTAAACACGGAAAAACCTCTTCCATTGCTTAATAGAATACTTCTAAAAAATAATTCGCCAAATGAAGGAAAATTTTGTAATTTAGTTCTCGATTGAAACACATTCTCTTAATGCATGCTCTGCGCAATCATATTTCCTACTAGCCAACTGCGTGATGTCACGTGTTTACTCTCATCTAATCACACTTATTAACCAATGAGAGCGCGCGTACTATCCAAATTATTTTATGAATTTAATTTGAACAAATTGACTCACAAACCAAAAATGGTAGCCAGGCAAACTCAATGTTGCCAGCGTGACTGCAGCTGTCAGCGGTAAACTTTGAAAGAGGCGGGAAAAATGCGAATTGAGAATGAACGGCACCGGATGATGTTAAATACGACGTGTTAACTCTTCCAATAGTACATGAAAAACGCATTTTTGTATTATTATTAATATTATTCAGCTTCAGTAGTGTACGTTAATGTTTACTTTTGATCTGTCACCATTTTAATTATCAGTCAGACTGGTGCCTCCAATTCAAACGCGACGAAAGAACGGCAGAAAGAAAATGGATTACACAGTTCTCAAAAAACGATACCTTCTCCGCTACTTCATCATTTGGGATATTTTATTTGTATCGTTCTTGTACCTCACTGGGAAAATAAACTTCAAAGATTTTTATCCAACTGGGATGACGCCTGCGCACAATGGAGGAAACGCAAATAGAACCAACATTATCATTGTCTCGTTACCGAGATCAGGGTCTTCATTTTTGGGTGACTTGTTCAATCATCATCCACAAGTTTTGTATTTATTTGAGCCGTTGCGTCCCCTTCAACGCGAACTTAGCAAAGCTTCCTTATTTGAGTTTGATACCTCTTTGGAGTCTTACCGCACGCAAGCTTCTAAATTTCTCCAGGATGTTATGGCCTGTGACTTTAACCATACCGATTTTATGGAGAGATTATCCAATTTTGAACGCCAAAAAAGTTTTGCGTTGATCTCTCCTCCATTTTGTGGCTGGCAAGAAGAATCCCTGGTTTGTCACACGATCAACTCCCACGAACTTGCTACAGTTTGTAAAAACAAGTACAAGGTTGTAACCACAAAACTGCTCACACACAGAATACCTACTGATGTAATCAACGAGCTATTTTTAACAGAGCACTGTAACAGCGGCTTGAGTGAATGTAGGGTGATTCATTTGGTTAGAGACCCACGAGCGATCGTTCACTCTCTGATCTCCTTAAGCTTTTTTGTCAGGCCTTGGGAGAAACAAAGGGAGTTAGTTTGGTTTGTTAAGAAAGTTTGCCGTCAGTTGCATTTTGATGTATTGTTGGGTATATTATCTAGAAAATCGCTTGGGAAACGATTCAAGTTAGTACGGTTTGAAGATCTCGCGCAGAGTCCTTTGTCCGTAGCCAATGACCTTTATGAATTTGCAGGCCTAGAAATGTTGGATGCTGTTAAAAAGTGGCTCTACATGGCTACACATTCGAAAGATGCGACTCAACTGAGTAATCCTTTTAGCACTGGACGAAGGTCTTTAGAAGTTATTTCAAAATGGAGGGAAGAAATGGATTCTTCTACGTTGCAAATTGTTGAAAAGTACTGTGGCAGAGTCATGAATAACTTAGGTTACAAGGTTACTGCTTCCGTAGGTACAGCCCTTACCCGCAGGGGGCCATGGGATGTATTGTCGGCCCTATTCAGAAAGGGGCGTAAGACGAGAGACGATGAGACAAGTACAAGGAACTAGGCGCTATATAACGATGCGCGCGCAAGAGAATGACATGGCGAGAGAAGACAATTAGCAGGCCCTTGGCTTGACTTAAAACGCAAGACAGAAGGACGCACAGTATGACTGAGACGATCAACAAGACGAGAGATGGAGCTTAACAATAATAAGGGCGACATATAGAGGGGCGCGAGCGACGAACGAGACGTACAAGGCTTTCGAGTAGACACGTAGTTTGCGCTGAGATCCACTACGGACCCAAAACAGAGGGCCGCGCACGAGAATGAGTCGCGCGAAGCGAACAACAAGAAAAAGAGGAGCTAGGGCATCTTGAAGGTGCCATACAGGGCGGTTCGTGCGCCAAATTGGGCGCACGAAACGCGAAACACTTCAAGGCAAAGAAGCTAGGATATGTCAATAGCGTGATACAGTAGGGCGAGTAGGAGCTGGGATATAATGAAGGCGCACGCGTTTAATCGGACTTGCGATTTTCTAAAGAAGAGATATACTCTAGATACCATATAATTTTTATCTCTGCCATTAAAAAGTATATGTGTAAACAATTTACTACTAGTACTTACCACGTTTTGAGATTCCAAAGAGCAACA
>BLFK01001000.1:875006-907506 GCA_014634185.1 Astreopora myriophthalma | reverse complement strand
GATGAAGGCATAATAAAGAGGGTCGCACACGGCTCGTGTTGACACACCCCAATTGAGGTTGCTTGTTACATGATAAATATTTTATATTCGTTTGAGCGGGGTAGCGAATTAGAATATAACAAACATTACACGGACGTATCTTCGGACGCACATCTCGCGCTACAAGAAAAAGCAGGTGCGTTCATCCAAGCAAATGGCTTTGGCATGACAGTTATTGAAAGCAGATAATGTTATGTTTTGTCGCAGGGAGCACATGAAACCATGGCAGCTACTGTTCACGGGAATATAACCTCATCTGCTCTTGTGCAGGTCGCACGGACCATAATACAGACGCTCCTGCTTACGGTGTCCCGTGGAGATGGAGGCTCGTATTCATGGGATCTTGCAATAACTTATGTTCCCATCTGCTGTCAAACGTTTTACAATTAATTCTGATACAAGACCAAACATTGACACGTTAGAAACACCAGTACACAAGGCTCAGCCCATCCATTCCTGTCTTCTCGATAAAACAAAATTAATGTACACCGATTTGTCAAAAGTTACCCACTTCAGGCAATTACCACTTGAAACTGCCTCAATGCGAATGAACGACTTAAAACGGCACGAGCATACCAAAGTATCACAACGATTGATAACGGTTAAATATTGGTGGCTGAGGGGCTAAAAACCTCTCGTTTTCAATTTGAAGTAATTGCAGTAGTAAACAGATTCTTACCCTGCAAACAATGGATTGTCGTCTCCTATCCACTTTGGTAGCGAAACGAGAGAGAAACCACCGCGAGCAAGCGACCGGCGCTTGCTCGCAGTGGTTTGTCTCTCGCGGTTTCGCTACCAAAGAGAATGAGAAAAGAGAATCCACTGCTCGCAGGGTAACAGATTCTTTAATCCTATGGATCTTTCAAAAATGGCTCATAAAATGCTACTTGACTACCATTTACAAGGACCTTGATATTACATAGTTTTTTTTCCATGGTAAAATATGTTTTCGATCGTTATCCCAGACACTACAGGAACCACTGAGGCAAATTACCCTGAATACTGTGGTATGGATCCAGGTTAGAGCTGGTTGTTTTTCATCCAGTTCCGGAACAACCTATAGCCTGCGTCGCAAACCCACTACACCTATATCCAAGTCTTAGCCTAGGTTTAAGCTTACAGCTCCGGCTGCACGCAGGCTAGAAGTACTCGCTCTCTGCACCAATCTTTCTCGCCTGTTATGTGGTTTCTGGCGCATTGGCAGGGGTCATAGTGGCAGATGCACGTTCAAAGTTTGTAGTTTCATGCTGTGGCGCATGAACCGAAGCTGAGCCGCGCACGTCTTCAAATGTGTTTTCATGCACCGTGTTCGGCAATGACCCGGATAAATTACTTTCTGTACAGTTTTGATTTACGAGCGCAGAAGATTCTTTGTGAGGCGTCAAAGCGTTTGGTAATGTCACTTGTGAAAGACTAGTTACTGTAGCACGACCGTCTGTGTCCAAACTTGACGGAGTCAAGCTCACACGCCTCCCGGACTCTAAATCTTCCGGATGTAGCGATTCCACAGCTGTCGAAGATTCTAGACATTCACTTGAGTTCTCAATAGCTGGAGGATGTTGCGAGGAGTCGTTTGACCCGTCGCACGTTTCTGGTGATCTGGTGTGGTCGGCCAGTGGCGTTGAAGGTGTGGTGCTACTCGAGTCTTCAACCACAGTGCGCTCTACAACAGGCGTTGAGTGCAAATTCAGAGGTACGACGAAAGGCGAACCAGGAAGCAAGGAACGCTGGGTAAGTGACGGGGTCCTTGCTGGAGAGTATGCCGGTGGTGGTTCAAGCGGGATGTTTGATTGCAGCGTATGTTCGCTCGTTTCAGCAGCGAGATTAGTGATTCCTTCAGGGTAGAGTTCGGCGTAATTCTTGATACGATAAAAAAAGAAAACAAGTTTACTGGCCAGCTTAGGGGGTGTTTACATGATGCGGGTACGACTTTCTTTGCGGTACGAGTTCATCCCGGTCCTCTGTTATCTTTTTGTAATCGTTGACATGATACCGGTGTGAATTTATCCTACCGGTATTAGAATTTTGATCCGGTACAACTACCGGAATGAACTCAAGGGATAAGACTTGTACTAGTAGGAGATTTTGGGCCGGTATCATGTAAACGAATACAGAGCGATAGGAAATCACCGGGACGAACTCGTACCGGAATGAGCAGTCGTACCGGGATCATGTAAACAACCCTTTATACCGGAATGAAACTCGTACCGGTACGAGATTTTACATGTAAACACCCCCTTAAGTATAGAATAGGGACTTTAAGATCTAGGACGGCAACGTCAGCGGGCAACGCCACTAAACAATAGACTTTAATGAGCAAAACAATGGCTCTGCAGGTGCGTTTTGAAGTTTGGTACATTTGTTTCCCTTCTCTGCCAAACTACAATGCCAAATGACTAAATCCCACGTTTTAAGGACAACGTGAGCACACAACGGAGAATTTTGATTTCCTATTTTAGGGAGCATTCTTGGGGACTATTCCGGAATAAGAATGGACGGAATGATCGGTTTACGCGTTTTTGAGGGACTTATTCATTTTCGGAATGAACGGAATAAACAGATTACGGTTTACTTGGAATACACAAAATACGCGTGTTTTGGGAATTAGGGAGCTTAAGCGAGGACGACGACGACGACGGCTACGAAAAACGTCATATAAAAACATAAATTCGTGTACCAAAATGTAAAAACGCACGTGCAGAGCGTGCGGAGCCATTGTTTTTTGCTCATTAAGCCTGCTGTTTTGTGGCGTTCTCGTTGTCGTCGACGTCGTCGTTGATTAAGCTCCCAGTTATTTTGGCGCGAAAATCGTGCGCGGCCGCCGAAACGTCAGCCTCAGTCGTGTCCAGACTATTCCGAGCGTTAGTTCTCAGGTCACCTCTGCAAGAACCATTTCGTTTTTGGAATAGGCGTTCTCTTGAAAACCTTACTCCTGTTATTTCGTTAATCCTTAACCGGAATAGAAATAGTCAGAACAGTCCCCCCCCACCCCAAAAAAAAAATGCACCCTTAGCCTGAACACTGTTCCTCCTAACTCCGTTCCTAGATAGTTCGAATAGTTGGTAGAAGTTGAACGAACTGGAGTATTCAAGAAAAACTTTGAAAAACGTCAAGTTGCAATTTTAAACGGCGTTTTCAGGGACGTCGCCGTTGTAGATCTTAAAGTCCCTAATGACACTAGGAACGAAGGCAAAATCCAAATTTATGCTTTTTACTAGTGGAAGTGAAGGGTCACGGGAGGTCCTAAAAATGGCTTCAAAGGGGGTCAGGGTAAATCTACATCGGTTTATGGAATTTGGCCCTACCCTTCTCCACATAAAATGAGCAGTCTCCGGTTCCCTCGGGAGCAGCCTTTTTGTAGGGTTGTGCTGCTCCCCTATAGTGGTGGTCCTCATTGGCATCTAATAACAAGCAACTATCTTAAAGATGTTGAAGCCCTTGTATAG
The DNA here is from genome assembly GCA_014634185.1 of Astreopora myriophthalma. Classification (NCBI taxonomy): domain Eukaryota; kingdom Metazoa; phylum Cnidaria; class Anthozoa; order Scleractinia; family Acroporidae; genus Astreopora; species Astreopora myriophthalma. The sequence goes on along the minus strand of BLFK01001000.1, from coordinate 904,021 downwards.
CAAATGTTGAACGTGTGTGTGACATGCCGCGTTGAATGTTGAAATTGGCGATAGAGACAAACTCTATTCCGTTCAACGAGTTGCTGCAACATCGTTCAAAAATTGAGCAGATGAGCAACAATTGTTGCACAATGTTAAATGTCCTGGGGCCGGTTGCTCGAAGCCCGGTTAGCGATAACCATTGGTTAAGAGGTATCAAAACCTATGGGTTTCCATGGTATTTAACCCTGGTTAGCGCTAACCTTGCCGTTCGAGCAACCCGGGCCAGTATCGTAAGCTTACCGGTAATTTGTAAGGTGTAAAGAATTCAGAATTTGAGTTTTGTATGACTTGAATTGGCATTCCTTGAAAGACCAGTTCCGCCCAGTTCTGGCCTGCAATAGGCACCGCGGCGGCATTGGCTTGAGAACGCCGAGTAGAGGCCGCCCGGCGGTTGGTTGATCTACGGTTGGATGCCTAGAAATTAAGAGTCATGAAATTACTCTAAGCGTTGTATAATAACGGTTTTCAATTGTCTGTCGAAAGTAATTACGCCATTGCTTTAGTTTTCGTTTTGACTCGCTCTGTGATTGGATTAAAAACTTGCGCGAACTTTTCAATCAGAAACAAAACTAAAACCACGTGCGACTTCGACACTCTCGTTTTCCCGCGCTTCGTGCCGGCGACATTGATTTAGTTTGCGTTGGTTGGCTAGTAAAACCAAGAAGTGAATTACTTCCATTTGTGATTGGCTGAAAGGTGGACTCGCTTCAGAACGTGATTGACTCTGTAGTTGCCTTGGTTCTCGTTTTACGACAGTCAACTGAAAACCGCTCTGTCTCAGCAAAACTGCGAGAGAAGTTGCAAGAAGAATTGCCCTGCAAAATATTGCCTGTCACCCTAGTTCCTAAGGATTTTTTTTTTCCTACACTAACGGAGACAACGAACTTCTAAGCGAAAAACTTCTGATTTCGGTCCCTGCGAATCTCACTTCCATGCAGATGTCAACTGTTAAAGGCTTAAAAAAAGATCATTGTTTAGAAAACAACCAATGGCATTCGCACTCATCAACAATGTTGTAGAATGTAGATTTGACTTGCACAGACCTTAACATATCTACTATTCAGAGTTGACAGTTACACACTGAACTGAAACAATGCATGGAAGTGAGATTTGCAGAGACTGAAACCAGAGGTTTCTCTTCTTTCACCGCCTTGCAGTTTGATCCCCGGTGAAGAAGAAAGGAAAACCTCTCGGACTAACGTTAACTGTCTGTATGCCTGCATGAGCCTCTTATTGGTTCCATACCTGGCCATGAGTCAAATTGAGATCACGGCAGAGAAATACTGATGCTGTGCTAAGTAGTACATCACATCCCATTACAACCATCAAAGAGCCATACACAGCTAATCCAACCCGTCCAGCTCTGTTTCGTTCCTGAAAATACTCTTCCGGTTTGTAGTAATTTTCATGTGACTGTTGGCCAAAGGTGCCTTTGTCTTTGTAATAGTCTCTGGTGACAGTTGACTCAAAGCGAAAATGCTTTAGAACCACCGTTCCGATAATGATACTGCAAATGAGCAACATGACTATGGCAACTAGACAGCAGCCAACAAAAACACCAAGCTGTGTAAAACAAAAGACCAAAATTAAACTTGTAGTAATGAAGTGTCAAGGGAGAACGATCCATAACTTTTGCGTGTGACATAATTCAAGATGGCACCCGAAGGATTGTGATCTTCAAACCCAGGCTTCCTTTTTGTCTCTTCTTATCATCAAGAAAAACAAAATAGTTGCAGCTAGTCACATGACCAAACGGTTACAATACTGCAGGCAGGGAGGGAGGGTAACTTTTTTGCAGAAAGAATTTGACAATTATTTCACCCATTCCTCTTGACAGGTTTTTAACCCATCCACAACGTGGCTGGTCTTGTGACTGGCTGCAACCAAAACTGATATCTCTCTTGACGACAAAGGAGGGAAAGAGAGCAGAGTGAACATGGTTACACAGGACACCGAAATGATGTCACAATTAACAACTGCTAACCTGTGTGGCTAGAGTTTCTGTTGGTTTTCCTGTGCACCAGGTTCAATTGAGCAGCATGAAGAGGAAGGGCTGGGGAGGCCACCACCAGTGTTTCAGATAAGTTTTAAGATGGTGACACACGGTTCAACATTGTGCAACATTTGTTGCTCCACAAATGTTGAGCGATGTTGCAGCAACTTGTTGAATGGATTAGAGCTTGTCTCTTAATTTTTGTTCAACTGCGTTCAGCAACGTTCAACATGTTGAATAGCCTGTTTCAACATTCAGCATAGCATGACACACTCACCGTTCAATATTTGTTTTGCAAGAACCATCGACTTTTGTTGATCAACGAATGTTGAACCACATGTCACTGGCTTTAGAGGCAGCATGCCCAAGGAGAATTTGGATGGTCAATACCATTGGGTTTATAATTAATATACATTTTCTCAAGTCTATCACTTGCTTTGTTGCGACAGGTGTTCGGCTTTGCCAGGACCCGCCTCTTATCTAAAACACTGCAGTTAACTTTAAGAAAATGTTTCAAAGAATATCTATGAATGAATGTCCTTTCAGCATAAACTCTTCCAATTTGTACTCCAAAGTCTACATTTAATATCATAATGGAAGATACATGAAAAAAATGCACAAGATTTCTATTGATTATTCCCTAGCCAAGTCAAAGATGCTCAAAGATATCACAACTATTTTAAATAAAACATTGCAGAAGATTTCCCGACCAATCACAAGCATCACCTAAGATTTATAAACAAAGTGCATTGACAACTCAAAATAAGAATTCATGTAACTTAACAAATAAATGCATTTATTATATAAACACCACTGAAATAGCAGGAGAGCTTTCATGATGCGAAAACGTGATATCTTCATGCGTGAAAATAACAAGTTATCTTCACACATGAAAAGATCACCACTGTTATGGTTACATATTAATAAATCATGCCTTTTCTACAAAAAATAAAATATTAAAGTGAAATACATGTAGTTTGGTATTTCATTCAGGTGTTTATATAATAAACAGAACAATACATGACCACTTCAAGATACAAATTTCCTCTTCTCGCGTTGAAAAATATTTCACTTGTTCGCTGCAATCACTTGTGAAATATTTTTCCACACTCAAAGAGAAATTTCATATTCTCTACGTGGCGATGTAATATAAATATCCTCTACCTACATGTACTGGTATATATTAGCTATTAACATACCCTGCAATGTTTTCTTGGCTTTGCAGCACTTGCCATTCCTGCTACACCTGTCAACAATATCTGGAACATAATTAATAGGATGGGCCAATCATAGGAGCCAACAAAAATTTTGTTATCTCTATTTAATAACCTTAAAGTGCTACTACGATCAAAAATCACTTTTAGTTTTTCTTCACATTTCGAAAGTACTTGTGCCGAAAACTCGGTATCCGAGATTTTATGCAATTATTTCAAGAGGAAGATTATTTATTTTGACAGGAATTTGTTGATTTAACGGTCCGCCCTTACTTGGTGCGGTTCCGACCGATAAACCCTCAGAGAGCTGGATCGAGGAGAAAGTGACGTCATTTAATCACTAGCTTAAAAATGCAGTGTGTGAATGCGGCTTAATTAGTATGCAGAACACGGATTTGACCATCTGAAAGCAAAAAACTCCCGTGCTGCATACTAAATAAGCCGCAATCACACGCTCCACTTTTAAGCTGGTGAGTAAATGCCGTCACTTTCTCTTCGATCCAGCTCTCTGAGGGCTTATCGGTCGGAACCGCACCAAGTAATGGCGGACCGTTAAATCAAAAAATGCAGTTAAAATAAACAGTCTTCCTCTCGAAATTACTGCAAAAAAAAAAATCACCTGCTGAGCATTCAACACAAGTATTTTCGAAATGTGAAGAAAAACGAGAAGTGATTTTTTCATCATAGTAGCACTTTAAACAAAGCTGTAATAACCTTGAACAAAGTTGTTGTTAAACTCAGCAAATACTTGACATAAATTAAATTTCTATATTGGTATCTATGGTAACTTTTTAGTCATAACTAAGAACTAATACAAATGTTGACCACAACATGGAATGGAATGCGATCTTTGATGCTCTCCGATGTCTTTGATGTCTTTCTGATAGTCACAGACTTAACATCAACTTACAGTTACAAAAAAGAAATTAAAAAACAAAACAAATCAGGTGATTTGTTTTAAAATTATTATGTTGGGCTTTGAGTTTATCTTATTATAATGACATCACTTGACAGTTGTGACATCAATGGTATTGTCATGCTCCTTAATATAAATCTGTGATGAAAACAGACGTCAAAGCAAATTGGAAAGAATGGTACTTTTCAACTACATATTCCACTGACTTTCAACAAACATCCTTCGTTTAAAAAAATATTTACGACTGGAAAACTGCTGACCAATTTTCAGCAGTTTTTCAAATATACGCACTTGCCGTTTAATAGCACCTTTATTGCTTTTATTTAGTATTGTTTTCATGCGTACAGCACCTTTTGTTATAGAGAACAATATTTTTTTTCAAACAATGACTACTAACTCCAGAGATTGACGACATATAAATTTGTTTGTCAATGCAAGTTTACAAACTGGTTTAATTTCTTTTGACATCAAACATACATGTGTTACCCTATTCTTTCTGTCAAATCTACAGTGTAACGTGTTCTCAATAGTACAATTAAAACAGACCTTTCAATGGTTAGATAGTTGCATGCCGATCCATGCGTAATAAAGGATAACTAATTATTCATTATGACTCAGCGCAGAAGCTTACAGATTGCCCACTAAGGTGATTACAATATAGAGAAGCTCAGATGCACTTCAACTGTCAATGACTACAACATCACCACGTGTAGAGTGATTATAACACTAGGGCACTGTTTAAGAAATCAAATTAAGTGCGAAGTAATTTCTTGATAGTTTAACTGGAAGATTAACAAATAACATGACAGAAAATGCAGTTGCTTGAATTAATATTGTTTGTTTTTGTTTTTTTTTTTTCCGAGCCCAGTGAATGTCGTCCAATAATCTGAATTATAATTGCTGGACGATGTTCACTTTGCCTTTGGCAAATGGTCATTTCATTGTTAATTATTAAACCCATGACAGATGAAACAGACTGAATGGTATAGTGTAAAAAACAAAAGTCTTCGATTTGAATTTAAATAATTCAAACACTTTCTGTACATCTCCATTAGGAGTGACAGAAGTTCATGTAAATTATTGTTTAAAATCAAAGCATTTTGAGTAAATTAAAGTAAAGCGAAGTTAAAAAAAAAAGACCTTATTTATACATGGTTGTATTTAAAGCATTCAATCTTGTAGGGCCATAAATAGAAAGTAACAATTAAAATAAACAGAACTACATTAACGATCCCAGCTAGAAGGGGGCAACCAGTTGGCTAGCAGATTAATATAATGCATGAAACCATCTGGTAGACACGTGATGAACAGTTTAAGAAATTGTTTCGCACTCTATTGTACTTAGCAATCCCCAGAGACCGAAAAGGCTCAACATGAACGAGTCTGGACGCGACGGCGACGAGATCTCAGGCAAAGGGATACAGAGTTTTTTGACAATAAAAATTAGTACAGAAAATAATCCCCCAGACTGCCACGTTCAAGTTCAAATCAGAAATATCAGAACAATAATCCATCATGACATCTTAAGTAAAGCTATGCTGATTTAGAAGACTACTGAGAACAGAAATTTATTCACGGCACGCGCTCGTGAGGTCGAATCAAACGCGAAATTTGCATTTGCGAAACGGTTTTCACTGGAATGGATGACCGTAACTCATAAGGTTATGATTATATAATAATATTTGTTATTAAGCTTTCATTTTTCAAAAACCTCAAAACTGCTGCACTAGCTTGCCCCGCACGGAAGTTCTTAATAAAGCGCTGGGTTCTTTCACTAAAGCTGGATCACCTCGGAAATAAAATTTATCGAGCTTAAAAAAATAACAGAAAATAATTATTACAAACGCGAAGAAAGAACTCCCGCATCTAAATCCTCTCTGGGTTCCACTACAGATTTCAGGATTTATTTCCCAAGAAATCAACAAATCGCTACAAATTAAATATATTTCACTGTTTAGCTACAAACACTGTATAACAGACTTGCATACACTTAATTACTCCACAATGGTAGTGACATGGCACACAGAATGAACATTTACAGCTGCAGAATTATGGACGTTAAAACTATTCCTAACGTCATTTGTCTTTAATATGAACGGATATCTATGACACCTACCCAGCCGCCAAGCCAAATTCCCATCCCAAACGCTCCACCGTAGAAATCCGTTACGTTCATAGATGCAATTCCTATTGTTATTGCTAGAATTGCGAGAACCACATGGATGAAAGAAAGCCATTGCAGCGCTTTAACACTGGACGCCATGTTTCCACCTTACATCACAGCCTTCTAATCATTGTGTGCGTTTACTACAAGATATTGCGACTTAAAATTAGATACAGCGGACGTCAAAACAGCTTCACACGAGTGAATATTGACAAAGCCTTAAGCAAATGGGAATATGTTTTGTCCACAAAGGCTCTCAAAACCAGACCTCCCCTATTATTTATGTTCCGCCCTCACCCCCACCCCCCAATGAAATTTGAACTTTTTGGAGAGAGGGGTAAATGTCCATTATCGTCATTATGTGTTGTTTTAATTGAGTTTCAGAAATGTTTTTATTTGGGAACTGTATGCACATCAAGGGTAGGGATAGGACGGAAGTTCATCTTTTTGACCCGGTATCAGCAAGCAGCGAAAAAGATTTTTTTTAAAACCCATTTTTCCCGGTATCAGCAACAAGGGAATACGAAAGCTTAAGCTCACAACACGCAGCTGGTGAAATATAAAACACAGCCAGAGAGGAAATGTGGGAACAATCACTGATTTTTTAGTATTTTTATGCTATTTTGTGCTACCCTCGTGAATAAAGACTTGACTAAAAAAAAAGAAAGAAAGAAAGAAAGAAAACAGGAAGTCAGATGAGGTGGTTTGAGAAAAACCATTACGTAGTGGTTCTCTTTAACCCTGAGTTAGCGGACTAAGCCTTCCGGAAGGCACAAAACCGTAAACGATCTAAAAGAAAGAAAGAAAATAATTGAAAGAAAACAAACGAACTTCCTAAATCTCTCACGCTTATCGTGCGTCATAGGAGCCTTTATTAAACAAATGATGATTTTTCGTCGTACCTTATTAAATATTCTACACACGGCGCGTTCTCTCTTCCCAAGAGTCTGTATCAGGATGTTATTTCTCGGGAATTTTTGCCGATAATTCTCCTCCGAGCGTTGAGCATATGCATTGCGTAATACTATATTACTGGGGTGTACTGTGCAAGCTAAGGGAGAACAAATCCCTTGTTTAGCAGTAAAATAAATATAAAATGCAAATTCAGAATAGAGAGAGTCTTGAAATATTTATACACGGCGAATCATAGTTGTGTCTAGGTACGTAGGGAATGTAACGTAAGTAGCTGAAGCGACTGTCAATGATGTGAACTGAGCAGGATTTTGGCAAGCCCTAATCGTGCTCGTTCGCATTCTGTCAACACATGGGTCATAACAATACCACGAGCAAACTTGCATTTTGTTAAAAGAGTGATCTCGTGCTGTGCAGTGAGCACGCCTGTGATATTTCATTTGAACTCGCGTGATATCCGCTTCATTCCCATTACTACATCACGACAAAGAACAAAAATACCAGCTGATGACACTCTGTAAAACTGTAATTTATTTACCAAATTCTGTAGTCATTTTAAGGGTTTCACGTCCGATGTCATAACAGTAACGAATACCGCAATTTAAAACTACTCTTGTTTTTTACCGTCTGGGACCGCAGCTTCAGGGCTTGGACTAAGAGCCTGGGCAGTCCTAGATTAATAAATCATGTCCCCACTTTAACGGTTTCTGGTCTAATTTCTCAACAAGAACGCCTTCCGATAATTTAAAACTTTTTTTTTCCCTCACCGTCGCGGATCGGCTAAAAGACTTAGACCAAGATGCGCCAGTTGACGCACATTCATCAGTTACGTTATACGGATAAACAAAAATAAATATATAAATAAAACCCCTCAATATTAATTACGTATACCAAGAGAAGATAAGGAGGAAGAGAGGGCATCCCCCATACATCCCCTTTTCCACAGATACCTCTCGAGTTATTTTTAGATCGACTCTCGCGCTGTACGGATCCCAAGGGGATTAGGCAACAGCTAATCATATGGCGGGAATGGGTTTCCGTGTGGATAGCCCACGGTCAGAGAACACAGTCTCGCCATATGATTGGCTGTTGCTTAATCCCCTTAGGATCCGCACAGCGTTGGGAGTCGATCTACAAATAACTTGAGACATATCTACGGAAAAGGGAATGTATAGAGGATGCCCTCTCTTCCCCCTTTAATTTCTCTTGGGTGTACTTATTCGTACTTAACTTGTCCCAGAGGAACTATATATCAACTGACTATAATGGGCCTCTAGAAAAGCAGTCTTCAATTGAGTGTCGAAAGTAATTACGCAATTGGCTGGATTCTGGTTTGGTAATGATGGTCTCCTCCTTGCGTGGATACAAAAATTGGGTTAAATTTTCAACCAATTAGATGCAAAACCTTAAATCGGTTGCGACTTAGTCACTCTTGCTTTCCCGCGCTTGGCGTGCGTTGCTTTTACTCGCTTTTCGTTCTGATTGGCTAGTAGAACCAAATCGCGAACTACTTCGGTTTGTGATTGGCTGAAAGATTTATTTCCCTCAGAACGAGACTGGCTCTGTAATTACGTTGGTTTTGGTTTTACGACACTAATTTGAAAACCGCTCTATGAACAATATCTCCGACTCTGCGTCAGCTGGTATTGTTCAGAAGAAATTAATTTAGCTGACGGCCTCAAGTTCAAGCTGGTCAATCCCCCCACCCCCCCCCCCCCCCCCCAAAAAAAAGAAAAAAAAAAGGGCCCTATAAAGAGCTTTGATGGAGGCATGTAGGCAAACTTGCCCATTAAAGCCTCCAAAAGATACCATTCTTTCATTTTCGTCAGTGCCTTGTTAACATTTACTATATTGGAATGAGACGACGGCTTTTACACCGCCGCTATTTGGGCTTCGCAATGAAAATATAACGGTGATTCGATGGGTCACTCCATTAAACACTAAAAATATATTGTCCTTTACTGTTTTCTTAGTAAGTTACTGAACTTTGCAAAAACACAACCTAACGCAAACCACTCTTCGAAGATTTCGTTCAAAAGCACAGCAAAAATCTCTATCGAATACCGCATTTGGACACCCTGGCTTTCCTCTCTCCTTTCCCAAGTTCAAAATCTCATATCATATATATACATATCGATCTCCTTCAGAAAGTTGAAAGCGGACTGCGTACTCAACCACTAAACTGTGACACAAGGAACCAGTTGATGATTAGAAACCTCACTGCCTTAACCACGCAAGGTAAAAATTAATTTTAGCACATCAGACTGTTTACTAATATTGCAACAATTGTCAACTGTAACAAGTCTATATTGGTCATGATGTGTTTAAATTCACACAAGATACTTATACCTAATTTCATACGAACTGACACAGCTAGCAATCATCCAGTGGCAATGGGCCACTTTCAAATTTTGACCTTTTTTTTCTTTTGTTCTTGCACAATTCGAAAGTGACCTATTGGAGGGACTAGGTACAATAGATTACTGATTTTGCTTTTAAGAGTGCGTTTTACGGTTTGTATTATACCCGATTGTAAAAAGGAATCAGATAAGCCTAAATAAACTCCTATTTGCGCTCAAATTGTATGATGAACTCTCGTCTGAGTTATATATTTACAGTTTCACGTTGGACATAATTCACTCGTTGAAGACAAATATAATATTAAAAACTACTTTGTTGCAATTAAAAATGTAGATCATTCCTGTGGAGACCAATGGGTGCCTTGTGATAGTCTCAGGTTCCAGACGCTCTTGTAAGAAAAATCATTTACCTTGCGATACCTATATAGAGCAATAAAAGGTAAAAGGGAAATCTAGATCAAGCAAAATGCAACTGAGGCACTGGGATTCTCCTGGGGCTAGAGGAGTGAGAAATGGGAGGAGTAGGAGGGTCAGTAAATGCTCTTCACGTGGCAACTTGTCAGTGGGGACGCCGTTGAACAAGCTTCACGTGAAACAAAGTAGACCTTAATTGTCATGTGGTACTGAAATTAGGTTTGAATGATGATATCAGCGGTATACACACCTGCAATATGTTCTTTGTAAACGCGCAGATCAAATGAGTCAATATAAAAAAGAAGAAAAAGTAAATGTTAGCGACGCACATTCATATTAAACGAGTACTACTCCAAAAATCAATGAGAGCCCCTCCTTCCAAAAGAAAAACAAGAATTAACTATATTAAAGCCAAGTTCAGATTTATCAATATTCTAACGTGATACCACGGCTTTCAAGGCAAATTCCAGTGATGAGGTTGGTCTTGCCTTCTTTGTCTGCTAATTCTGTAGGGAGACTTGGGTCGAGTTCTATTGGGATCAACCGTTTGAACCGAAACCGATTTTGGTTGATTTGGTTGAAGTTCCCAATACAACACTAGGTTGAACAGCGGTTAGGATTGGGTATAGTTATTTCCAGACCTCCTCGACTTCTTTTGCCAAGTCCGGTTGTCAAGATTTTCGCAGAAAAATGACGGCAAAGGCAAAAACTCGGGGCCTGCTAACAGATCAGCGCACGCTACCCATCGTTGTCAACTATTTCATACCCGAGTTCTGAGCTCAAAAAGTTGATCAACCCAACCAACCAAAAACAGTTTACCTCAATAGAACACGACCTTAAACACAAGAGAGCATTGGAAGCCTCGTTGTCATGTACATTGCTTAGCTCGGCCCAGTCCTTACCGGGACAGCCTGCTTGATGAGGTCCCGCTGCAGGTGTTTTGCCGTCGGGACAGCATCCATAAGTTGTAGCAGCGCATGTGTTAGCCACAGCATATGCAATTGTGCTGGGTGCTGGAGGAAAGAAAAATGTTCAGAGAAATCGTGTCAAGGTGTAATTTCTCGCTCCCTTCTGTAAGTTGAGAGAATTGATCGAATGCTAACAATGAGCCTTACTTTCACAGTTAATACCGGTCCAGTGCACAGGACAATGACATTCATAGGAGGATCCTTTAGCGATACAAACTCCTCCATGTTCGCACGGACTCGGGTGACAGTGATCCTCGTCTATCAAAACAACGGTGAAAATAAATTACGTGTCGTACAACGTCAAAACATAAGCAGTTATTCTGCTCAGTCAGAACAGACGCAGTAAAATAAAATGAACCAGTGGCATCAGCAACCTCTCCTTCAAAGCGTGGCCAACTGCGAAATTTTGTGATGGTATTTAGTTTTGCTACCGATTAATTTTGCGCTTGGAGGCGCTTTAAAAAGGAAACTGAGATGAACTTAGAAATTGGTATGATTTTGATTGCTAGAGAAAAAGGACGCTACCTTTTCGGTGAATCATCAAGTGAAGCAGAAAGTACAAATTTTCTGTGAACTACCAAAACGTCATTAAATCCAATCTAAGTGCGACCTTGATCCAGGCTCAATTCCTTATTCCCCCTCTTTTTCTTCTTCTTCTTCTTCTTTTTCGAGAGGCCTTGGATGCAGCTGGTCAAATAACCACCCAATTCTGGGTGATCTAAAAAGCCGTTAAGAGGGAGGGGTGGTAGAGTTGCGAAATTATTGCTGCCAAAAATTCAGCTATCCTCTTTGCAGCATTATTGTAGCTACGTTGTCATATGACCAGCTGCAAACAGGGTCTTTTTCTCGACGAAAAAGGACGAAAAGAGAAGGAGGCCGGGCTCAAGGATGATCCAAGTGAAGGATATTTAGTTAACACATCGGTACAGCCATTTTCGTCAAAAACTCCCCTCTCGGTCATTCTGGATACAAACTTTGAATCTATTATGTCTTAGCTTGGTTTGTAAAAGCACCCCGTACCTTCACACGTCAGCCCAGTCCATCCCGAAATACACGAACACAAGAAATCGTCGCCCTCGATTTCACACACCCCACCATGGTGACAAGGGTTAGGGTGACAGCTATCTCGTTCTGGAGCAGTATACAGAAAAAAAAAGACGCTTGGAAATCAATAAATAAATAAATCATTTTTAACCGAAACAACCTTTTTATATTATTCTCCACCACAACTTTTATTCCCAAACAAAGGCAAAACGTAAACAAAGGAAAACAACAACAACAACAAAAACAACCTCTGTTATGGTTAACCAATAAAACAAACAAGATATTACCTGCGCAGTTGATTCCTTTGAAGCCCGGTGGACAGGTACATGTGTAGCCTCCACTGTTTTCAAAGCAGGTGCCACCATTTTGACACGGAGTGGAATGGCATTTAAGTTCCTCTGAAAATGAAGAACACTAATTAAGGTTTCATATTTCCGAGTTAAGATGCTGCATTTTCTCTTTGTTTGTATTGATTTACCTTCGCAGTTGGATCCTCTAAATCCGTCCGGGCATTGACATTTGTATGTTCCAGTTATTTCCTGAATACATGTCCCTCCATTCTGGCAGGGAAGAGAGTGACATCTGTCTGGTTCTGTTTTGTGACAAATGCAGTGAACATTCAGTAATACATTTTTTTATGATAGAATCAACTTTACTGACGTCCATTGACACAATCAGTTACAAATAATAATAGAAATCAATTAGCGGGGAGCGAGACAGTTAGCCAGTCAGGCAGCCAGCTAACCAGTCAGTCATTCAGCCAGCCAGCCAGTGTAACTCTCGACCTCGATAAAGCTTAGGGGAGCCGGTTTTACCCTCACAACACAGCGAGCTGTACAGCAAAACCAAACATATTTTTGACCATGCACATTCTCGTTTATTCTCTCTGACCACAAGGGCCTATGGGGGAATTACACCCGTTTGGGGCCTGGGACCTAACTATCACACCAGCGAGCCAGCCAGCCTTTCGTACCCCACGGATGCAGCGCCGTACTGATTTTATTTAGAGAATCGTTCCTTGATTAAAGGTATCAGTAATAGGCCATTTGCACGGAAGGCATCATTTTACTACCAAGTGTCAATTTTCTTTATTTCCACACAGCAAGTAAAATATACATTGTGCAAGTGTTTTCAGAAAGAAAAAACAAACAAACAAACAAACAAAAACAAAAACAAAAACAAAATATAAAAAACGTAGCGGCTTGTCAAGGAACACCTATTGGGAATAAAGAGACAAATTTGCCTGACGATAGAGGCCACTCAAAACATTCTGGTAGTAGATTACGGCATTGTGCAAATGGCCTGTTATGCAGGTAAGAAATAATACCTTGACAATTAAGTCCTCGGAATCCCTCCACGCAAAGACAATGATAGGACGTACCCAGCTGTGAACATGTTCCGCCATTGATACATGGATTGGACTCGCAGAGGTTAATTTCCTCTGAAAAATTAAAGAGTGAAAAGGGCTTCCTCCTTTCGCCACGTGATAATTTGGTAACTTTTGTAATTTGCACAACTGTTTTCAAACTAAGATCTATCTTATTAAGGAGTTGGTTCACTCTCCTTCGCATTTGCGGGTGTTTAATTTCGGTTCCCGGCTCCAATCTTTTCAAAGTCATTTCACTTCGGGGATCCTTTGCCATCGACTCAATGAAGCTTCTAAATATTATAAGAAGAGCCGGAAGTCTGTGATTCGCCGACTTCCTAGTTCGCAACCGGCGAGAGGTTGTTATGATCTGAAAGAATCGTAGCCTCTGAATGTAAAAACAGGGCGTTGGCTTGGATTCAGTTACTGCGCCTACTCGAGGTTCGCTTAATTAATTAATAGAAATTGAAACAATCAGATTCAATTGTGTGATATTTAACCAACCTTCACAGTCTTTTCCTCTGAATCCACGCGAACATTCACATTTATAATCCTCTTCTTCGATGAGCTCTCTGCAGATTCCATTGTTTTGACATGGATTGGGCTCGCATTTTTTCTCCACTGTATGAAACAATATTACTCAAAATGTGTTTTTGCTATTAGTTTAGTTGATGGTGAGAAATCCAGATAGTATCCGACGAGAAGAAACGTGAAAGCGTTATCCTTCAGTAATGGAAAATAGTTATGCTAAGTTCCATTCACCGGGTTCCATTACATTTAGACTGAAAACACAACTAACATGTGCATCACCCTCAACCTCCTTCCCCGAACCCCCGTGCCTTTGATCGGGTTTATGACCTTATACCGTATGAGAGGCTACCCATTGTGACAACTTACAGGTTTGTTGCATTATAACCCAGGATTGGCGCTACAATAATAAAGAAGCCCTGGTCTCAGTTGTCCAAAGTGTTGATAGCGCTATCCCCTGGACAAATCCCAGTAACTATCCGCTGGATAACTCAGTTGGTTTTGTTAGCCTTTCATCGCTGGATTTATCCGTTTAGGCCTGATGTTTAGTTTCTTTCTGTTCACCAGCCCGCAGCTAGGCATTTTAAAGGGAATACATGGACTGAATCAGGAGGCTTGACTCAATCTACATGCGTTTAACCAGGAGCCCATGAGCCATGACTACTGAGGATCTTACATCGGCCGTCGAGCCCTATTAGTCAACCTTTGCGCGTATTTTGTTATTGATGGAACGCCTAGGTTGTGGCCCCCAAACCAGAAAAAAACAAAACAAAACAAAACAAGCAAACAACAACAACAACAAAAAACAAAAAAGAAAACGAGTCCGGACCCCTTTTGGAAGTAAAAGTCTGGTTCTGACTCCGAAAATCGGTAGTGTAAACAGTGTGCTAATAATTGGGCCTTAAGGCCATTTTTTTTTATGAGCCGAGCCCAATTGCTACCTGTGCAAACGGCAAAAAAAAGGTTGGTCCAGACCACTCTTTAATGGGTCCGGACCCGGTTTTCGCTGTAGTGTAAATGGACCTTACACGGGCTCCTGATTTAACAAAGTGCTAAATAGGAAGCTGATGGCCTACTTTCGCAGTTCTTTCCCCTGAAGCCGTGTGGACAGACGCATTTGTAAATATTGGGTCCTTGGTTTAGACATGTTCCACTGTTCAAACATGGGTTAGAGTCACAAACTGACACCATGGCTGCAACGAAATTTCAGTTAGGTTAAATAAAAAGAGAGTACTTCAACGTTATGCAACTGCTGTCGCAAGCTTTTGCGGCGTCGGACAGCAGAGCTACGCCTCTATTAACGGCTCATGCGACCGAAGAGAGGGAGACAAGTTGCACGAAAAGTCGTGAAGCGTATCACCCGTCAGGAAAACTTGGAACTTGTCACACAATTTGCGACGTCTGCGCCCGCACATTATTTGGTATGCGGTTTCATATTTTCAAGATGGCGGTGCGAAAGCAGTTGTTCGTCCGAGAAACAGAAAAATCACACGGTATCAAAGGATCTACATCAATATCATATATTCTGTAAGGTAGTTCAGATATCGAAGAACAAAAATGTTAAATTACAGTCAGATAGCAGTTAGAAGGATGCCTTTATGAAAGGAAGAAACAGCGATAAATATTGAAAATTTAGTCACAGAGTAACCTTGGTTAGCGGTATTCCACAATAAAAGGCCAGGTTTTCAGCCAAAGATGGCGACCAAAACAAACTGCAGACGAGAGCTTTACTTTGCGGGTCAAATGACAAGCGAAGGATTGCATTTTTTGCTGTTTTCGCACCAGAAATTGATAGAAAATTTCCCCATTTTTGCAATTATTTTGAAGAAATCTGGGAAGCAGATCAGAGCTGAGTTTTATTGCGCTTAGAGTTTCAACATCGATTGACGTTTACCGAGGAAGACACCACGGGATCAACTCAAGGAAATGTGGGAAAATGAGGAGTGAAGGTAGGCACCTTTCAGCATTTTTGAGAGAATTAGAGAGCTCAATCAGCCGTAACAGCCGCTCATAAAACGGGCAGTAGGCAGATCGTGGGCTTGCTTTGACAAACCCAAAATATATAAGTGAATAGTGTAGTAATACGACACCTAAGCGTTAGCGCTTATCTCACGTTTGTGCTTATTTCACTAGTGGGGACGGACCTGAATTAAGCATAAGCATCAGCACTGAAATTAGCAGTAGCTCGTATTTCGTCGACTGTTACTGCGTTTGCGTTTGCGTATGCCTCGTTTTCTTGTGCATGTTTCACGTATGGGAACGTCGTAGAGGTATGCTTGTGTTTATGCTTGTGGTTATCGCACAAGTGGGAACCAGGCTTTAAGGTTACTTCCCACCTTCGCGGGTGCCCTTCGGCAAAAAAATCGTATGCGCACCAGTTTAAATAAAACCCAAACAAACCATCTATCATAAGAAAGCTTAATAAACGTACTCTATGAAAAAAATACAATTTTAGCAATGTTTTCTATCAGGAAGTGTCAGGAGCTGGTAAGGCGTGAAACGACCGAGGGTTCTTCTATTGAATTTATTGGCTATTGGATTCCAGAGAACGAGCAAAATGGCTGCACAGTCTTATTCACAAGGCATCAATCAACAAAAGGGTGTCAGGAAATTTTGATATTTAACATATTTTTCACGTGGCGTCCATTTACGCAACAGGTCTCACACATTTTTAGCTACTCCAACTTTAGATGTGGATATCTAGACAACCAATCAGAATATTGAAAAAGCCCGAAATACTTTTGTTGATTGATGCCTTGTGAATAAGACAGTGCAGCCATTTTGCTCGTTCTCTGGAATGCAATAGCCAATAAATTCAATAGAAGAACCCTCGGTCGTTTCAGGCCTTACCAGCTCCTGACACTTCCTTAAAGAAAACATTGCTAAAATTGTATTTTTTTTTCATAAAGTACGTTTATTAAGCTTTCTTATGATATATGATTTTTTAGGGTTTTATTTAAACTGGTGCGCATACGATTTTTTTGCCGAAGGGCACCCGCGAAGGTGGGAAGTAACCTTAAACTCTGAATTCAGAGGTCGGCAAATACCGGAGAAGCTACTCCAGATCTGAAATTTCCACTTTTTCAATTTTTCCCCACTCATTTCTCTGCAATCATCGACAGCTTTTTTTATAGTGCTCACACAATATTCGTCTACCATTTGTCTTAAATTTCTGGTAACTCTACACAACACTGTATTAATTTAGGTAATATTAGTACTATAAGCCTGCACAAGCCTTACTTTCACAGTTGATTCCCGAGAATCCTGCTAAACAGGAGCAAGTGTAAGAATTGTGATTGTCAAAACACGTTCCTCCATTTCTGCAAGGGTTGCTGCGACATTTACTCTCGACTAAAGACATTAGGAAAGAAAGAATGCAGGAAAGAATAAATGGATAGTACGTCTTTTATTCCGAGAAAACTATAGCATGGTATAGGTATTAATTTAATTTTTGGAACTACATCAGGTGAAGGGTTGTTAACGAGGTTAAAGCAAGTTATTCCTGGCAATATAAAAACTTACTCTCGCAAGCTGATCCGCTGAACCCTTCCGGACACATACAAGTGTGCGTTCCAAGTGCTTCCAGGCATGTTCCGCCATTCAGACATGGGTTCATAAAGCACAGATTCTCCACTGTAAGATGAAGTGTACAAGATTCAAGGTTAGGGAAGAAAGTATCTTGAAGCCAATTTGCGATATCAACTAAGCTTATAAACCAAAATGCAATGTTTTCTCTTCACCTCTTCACCAACACAGAATTACATTCCTTCATCAGTCAACTAAGCGAATACTGTTCACCGAGAAAATACGACGACTCCTTATGTCACAGCTAATGGTAACGCAACAAGGGCATGGTATCCTCACAGAACAAAAACTGGCCTGTTTGACTTGTAAACGTGACCGGTAGCCATGTTGTTTTAATGAAACAAAAGACAAAATATGCGTGAGAGTATAGATCAATTCCCAAGAGGATCATTTTAATTGCGACAGGGGCACGACATGTTCACAGAAAAACTAGTCTCTTCGAATTACGTGACCAGTAGCCATGTTGTCTTAATGAAACACGTGAAAGACAGATTTGGCGTGGAAGTATAGTTCAATTCCCAAGAGATTCATTTTAATTTAATATAATTAGCTTTTCACCACCGAGATTGAGGGGGGGGGGGGGGGGGGGTTGGGGTCACACAACAGAGCTAGCTGCAATTGACAGTGTGCGCTTTCACAGACCAGACACTAACGGTGGTCAGATCCGGGTTCATTGCGTCTTTAGTGGTTCTTTAACGGCCCACGGAGTCAAGTGTGGCGAGACAGGACCCACGGTTTATCTTCCTTATCCGAGAAGAATAGGAACTCCAACAATTTGCAGATGTCATTGCAAAGGAAGGACTATCTTCTCAGTTATTTAAAGTTCCCGAGTGCTGGTCCAGCCGAGGTTGGACCCAACTCCCTCCCGCACGGCAATCCGTGCCAACTGAACCAACCGGTCAGCGGTAAAGAATCGATGGTTTTCTCCTCCACCATGGCTGCCGTGACGTCATGAGCAAAAACTGGATACGGCGTCCTGGTTGATTCTATTACCTTTAGCATATTAAAGAAAACTGACGAAATTCAAATACGCATGCGTACCTTCACACGACGGACCTTTATACTCTCCTGGGCAGGAACACTCGAAACCATCATCCATTTCCGTGCATGTTCCACCATTTCTGCATGGGTTGGGCTGGCATTTATTTTTCTCTGTTTAGTTGGAAGAAAATATCTGATGAGTATTGAAGGCAAGTGTAATTAGATAACATGTGCTTCTACTTTTTCATAGAGATATGACAACCTTAACTACTTATAAACATTCGACTTTCAAGTGAAAATTACTATGCGCACACATCCCTTAAAGGGAACGTTGCGATCTCAGCTAAATATTTCGCTCTTTTCCTGGGCTCTTGAAGTATGCATCCAGAGCAATTTTTAGGCTAGATGCGGTTTGTTCTGAAGCTTGCGAGTTAACAAATTGACGTCTCTTTCTATGCGTCTGTCCTCTTATTGATGATAAATTGCGTCATAACATTGTCAAAGTGACGTCATTTTGTTTTTTACAATTAAAAAAAAAGATTAATTGCTAGGTTAAATGAGGGGAAAAGAGCAGTGAACACCCGTAAGCATCAGTTTTATTCAAATTGACGCCAACATTGTCGATAGCTTTTCCCTCTTTACGATTGGCTACTTACAACAGTCAATACAATTTCATTGGTTAAAAGGTTGACAGTTTGACAGTTCAAAAGTTTCAAAGATTTTGGCATAAATTAAAATTTTATCTGTCTTTAGTCTTATCGATGATAAAGTTAGCGAGTGAGCGCGCTAGAATTTCGACACTTATTGTAAAATTGCTCACTGGTGACACATGGTCGTACCTTCGCAGTTGGTACCCTTGTATCCCTCCATGCAGGTACAAATGAATCCACCATTCGCTTCAGTGCAAATCCCACCATTACGGCAAGGATTAGGATGGCACCTGTTCTCCTCTTAAAACAGAAAATGAAACAGTAACCTTTTTGCTATATTTTGATACGTCGGAAATATAGATTGTATGTGCTGGCCCGCCTCGTTGGTTGGAACTAGATACAAGCTCCAATGGGATGCAGGACATTTGTCAACGGAATCTAGTTTAATGGCCTAGCTCCCTCGAGTTAGCAGAGCGTCCAAACCACTATTCGGAACGTGATAGGTTTGACTCCTGTCAAGAGCACTCGCATTCTGTCGGAGTATGCCAGTGTCGTGACAGATAAGCCGATAATTTAAAGCTCTATTTGGCTCTAAACACTCTATAGGAATGAAAGACTAAACCGTGTAGACTTTCTAGTTGAGGGGGGAGGGGGAGGGGGCGTTGACCTTTGACTTTCTTGCCCGACAAAAATACATTCTGACCCAATATGTGAGTTTTGAAGGCGTGGTAGAAATGAAGTCTGCCCATATGGATATGTCGTGTCTGTAATAAAGAAAAAGTTATGCCCCTCCCCCCCCAAAAAAAATACATTTATAAAGGCAAACAAACAAACAAACAAAACAGCTGTTTTAAGAGATTTTATGGTATGTGTGTATCATGGCACATGGCAGAGTGGCAGTCTAAATAAGTGCGAAGTTGAGACTTGAACAGCTAATCCTTGCATATACGCATGGGATGGAACAACCGAAGAATTTTCCATGCAATTAAGGCAGGAGTAATCAGAGGTTAATTGGTCTGCTACTTGACCTTTAGCCAGTCAAAACATTTGATTAAAGGTTTAAACGGGTAGTTTGTACTTACCAGTTAACGAGGTGAAAACATTCTCAGAAACTCGCTTAATCTTATACTTTTGAAAAATCATTTAAATCACGTCTTCAGTATTCGCATATCCTGGAAGATTGCAGCACGGGGTGAACACCAGAGAGAGTGAATCAAATCGAACGGCCTAGTTTTTCCATGCCTTTGGTATGACGAGTCTCTCTTTCTTTCCAGTTTTCTCCCAACGGATGTAGCCTGAATCATGAGCATTTTGGCCGAACAAAATTCCACTAAATTCCACTGCTGAGGGGCCTGCCCTCTCCCTTGGTATGGTAGATCGCGCTTTTTATAAACCTCCCCTTCAATCTTCATTGGTTTTTTCTAAAAACTAAACGGTGTTAATTCAATTCTAAATATCCTTACCGTCGCAATCTGTTCCCTTGAAACCCGGTGCACACATACATTCGTAACCATCCCTGACCTCATTGCAAGTGGCCCCATTTTGGCAAGGATTTGGACTGCAGTGACGCTCTGTACGGGACACAGACATTTTGATAAAGAAAACACAAATGTTATTCATTTAATATCATACTAATGCAGTATTTAAAGACGATTGTTAATAATAGTAACAAGGACTGGCCTGCCTCGATTAGCTCTCCAGCTATTTGCAGCCCAGTCCACTCTTAAATGTAACTGTAAAAATGATTTTTTTTTAAAGTTGTTATTATTAGTGTTATTAACAGACAGATTTTAATTGAATTCCCTCAGCTCTCTTTGCCGAAAGCCATTTATTCCGGTAGACTGTTTACAAGAACACGTTTCAGGTTGTGAGATAGACATTGACACAAGCCGCCAAGCTCTCAACGATAATGAGAGAATCACAACCACTCAATCTGTCAAGTTTCAACAGGTTTCCCGGAAGGGGTGAATAGGTGTACGGATCAGCGGATTTAGCTTTAAAAAACACAGGGATTGCGGAATTTTGCGGTAAATTGAGCGATTCGCGATTTGAAAAATACTTTGGATCCTGGAACAACTGAAAATTTGGGTGAAGATGTTCCGGCCGGACTCTGTCTATATTGAGCTGTATTGTAGATCTGATCGTTTATTTTCGGTCGGCCTTGGTCAAGATGTGGTTGTTTTACAGACTAATTTTAAAATAGTGAGGGTACTGTTCTGAAAGAAAACAACTCGAGGATGACAGATCGGGCAAAAAAATAGCAGGGATCGGCGGATTCACGACTTGCGACGCCCAATCAAGTTCATGGTGACCAGACTGAAAATCAAAACCGTTAAGTAACCGCTTACCTTCCTCTTCCTCGTCTTCATCAGCGTACATTCTCATGGGATCAAACATTGAAAATGGAGACGGACGATGATGCAGTCCGTACAAACTCCGAGCAAGAAGGTCGTTGTAGGGAATCGCCATCGGCGGTCTCGGAATTCGCGTTGTTACAATCGTTCTCTGCGTCATCGGAGGGGGTCGCATAAACATGTAAGGACGCGAGAAAGTGTGGAAAGGATGCATTATAAACTGTCTTTTGTGTTGTTTGTTGTTATCTTTTAAAGGTGAAAGCAATTTTGGTTTCCTCAACGGATTACTGATCCGTAACTTTCGGGTGCGATGCTGTTCGTTCTTGGAGCGGTCGCCAACTGCCGGTTTTGTTTGTTTCTGCTTGTCTGTATCTTGTTTTGTCTTCGCCCTTGTTTCCTTGGTTTCTGATAAAATCGATGACCGCTTGTCCTTGAGATGGGGTATCGCAGTGATTTCACCCAGAATTATGATCAGGGCAGAGCCTAAAAGAATTCCCCTTATTCGTGGTTTCATTTTGGACGTGTTTTTTGGCGGAGGAAGGGCGGAATTGATTATTAGTACCATAGTTTTCTGTTTACGTACGACATCGAAATGCTGACCTGCGATTGGCCAATATGAGATGCAAATGACACTCCGTGTGGATATATTGTTGAAATTCATAAATAAGAGATCATCGCCTTAATTTTGAGTCCAGAACACCGATCTCTGGGTTAAGCAGGCAAAGTTTCGCCTCGTGTTATTGTAAAATTATTATAGATATTGTATTGGAAATTCTACATGATTTTCTTTATCCCCAATTTTGTCTGAGACTGAGCCGTAATTCCCTATAAGGGACGAATCGAAAGTAAGCCTGGAAGGAAAATCAGCTTGTAGAATCAACAGGGATCCGTAAAAATCTACCAGATTGTTCAATTTGTAACATTTTCCTTTCAAGTATGGCCAATTATAATTGTAACGGAATAAACTTTAAAAGCATTTCTGCCACACTGATAGCTTTCAGAACGATTTATGTCGATTTAGTCACCTATAACCTCACCATGAATTGCGCCTTATTCAATACTTCTTCTATCTAGCATACGATTATGTTAAGCATTAAAAGGAAAAGCAAAAACAAAAGAATGCAAATAATAATGCTGTCACATAGTTGCTTAACAAATACAGGCAAACACATTTATTGAGAAATTGATTTTATTCCTACAATGCTCTAAAAGGATGTAACAAGTTTCTTCTTCATGCGAGGGCACAAAGACCTTGTGGGGTGGTGGAAGAAGATAGGGGAGAGCACAAGAGCGAGCTAGGGGTTCGCCGGAGCCGAAAATAATTTAAATTAAAACTCCTGGATCTCAGAACTAGCATTCATGACTCCTTAAGAAAACTGATTTAATTTAAAAAGAAAAAGTCGAAATTTTGCATAGCTCTACCACGTGTGGCACTTTCAGCACGTGCCCATGTAGCCACCATGTTCTTTAATTTGTTGTTCCCAAGGACGATATGAGCAGTTTCGCGTCTGCTGGAGAAGGAGAAATTATTAGTTTTTATAAGTTAACAGATTATTTTTGGAAAGCTGATGCTAAATCAGTGTGTTTGGATTGCAGTAACAAATGCCCTCAAGATATTGCTGTCTTGAAAAATATAATATTAGCTTTCAGGCTTTGGTTTTTGTTTAGTAATGCATGAATTTTGCAATGGACAATATATAACAAACGAAAACTACGTTTTATGTTTGCGTTTTTATCGTCTTGTTCATTAAGGCAGCCCCTGTTCAATTTCCTAAAGCCCTTGCTTGTTTGGTTCTTGCTGACATCTTTTCAGCTGTTATTTCGCCATCTGTTGAAAAGGAGGAGTTAGTGGATTAACAACTGTCGTGGCATTTCATTGTCGTGGCATTTCATTGTCGTGTCAAAATAAACGTATAATGTTCCAACGAAACTCAAGTGGCAATACGACAGCAATACGACAGAAATACGACAGCTGTAGCCTTGGTTACTGTCACTTACGCAACATATTTACGTCGACGTGAAGATGAACTGAAATATTGAAGATCAGCTGAAATATTCTCTACAGAATAAGGACAATTAAAGGCCTTGCTGCCAAACGAGAGTTTGCATCCCGGTGCTGGGTATTTATGAACCGTTTTCGGGTGAGCTGCGTGATCTCTCATTCCGCCAGCGTGTATCCAGAGTACCAAAAGAGGCACATCCCGAGCGTTAAATGAGAAAGATCTTTTTACCTTTACTTAGAGCTGTATTTTGGATATGTCTGTAACTCCTCTGTAAGGCCCTCGGGGCTGAGGCGACCTCCATTAATTGATAACTATTTGCAGGGGAATAACCGTACTCCAATTGTCCCTGAGTGTTAGAGTATGGCAATGTGCGATAACCTTGACGTAATGGTCTCCTATCATCAGATTCTTTGCCGTAATATCCCGTATAACGAGTCTGGTAATTCAATTCTCTCTGATGGGAGCTTTCTTGACGTGGTGGTATTTGAAGACGACGATCCCCTTTGAGGAGTTCAGTGTTCAAGGGACTGTTTTGAGCTGGCGGTGGCCTCATCCCTGGTGGCATCACGAATGCTGGAGCCTGAGCAGCTATAGGGACCGCTGCAGCATCAGAGACTATGGGAGGAAGCGACAAAGGTGAAGGAATCAGAGCTGCCGAAGGCGATCGAGGGGAGCCTGGTTTCATTCTCGGTGATAGCTTAGTACCTTTTTGCAAGCTTTGAAATGGCACATAATTTAAAACGGGTGACAGGTTGGGCACGAGGTAACCATCCGGACGAGATGCCACAGGGACACTACCTGCAAGGGGAAATATGTTAGGTCGATACGTTTGTCGATTAATTAAAGAAGAATCATCATATGAGCGCCATATAGGGCGTCTACTTCTTTTAAGTCTATGAATTCTCAGTGGTCTTGTATTGTACGGCTTATATTACTGATTAAACGTTACTGGCGAATATCACAGATACGATCACAAACACACGTACCAACAGAATTGGAGGGAGCATAGACTGTAACTATGGGAGGTCCTGGAGGAGACGGAACACCAGTATTAGGCGCAAAAGAAGCACCCTCGGGTGTGTGTGGCACCACGGATACAGCAATCTGGCTTTGACTTGGTTTCGTAAGCCCTGCCGCGCCTCCGACATTGGGACTGATTGGAATCGCCACAGGCCTGACAGCTTGGATGGGGCTTTGTGGGTGGGTTGCAGCTCGAATAATACCAGCCTCGTTCGGCACCCGAGAAGTTACCGGTAATACAACGGGTACAGCTAGAGTACAAAGACAAGTACATTAATATCTTGAAAAGATCCCTCTTGACTACCGATCCGTTTAGTGCATGAAGACGCTATCCTGAGATGGAAACTTCTGGGGAAGAAACTGGTCTACAACAGAAATCTAAATGACTGGTAGTTATGATGTTCCTTAGCAGTTATTACAAAGAGGGAATGTTGCTAAGCTCACCAGTTGGTCTTCCGAGTGGTTGATTGACATCTATCACGTGAACTAGCAAAGGAAAAAATTGTCTTTAGTTGGTCTTAGTTAGTCGTAGTAATATTGTAATTACTTCAGATTCTTAACAAAACTCATGGACACCGATTACTTGTAAATTAAACAAGGATGAAGACCGTGTTGTTAATACAAGGCCAACAACTTTATTGCCCGTGCACCATAATTTTTTCAAGTCAGCCACCAGCATCAGCAATATCCTAGGCTATCCTAGCATGCCTCGTTTGCCTCGTCAACTGACAGAACAACAAAGACACCTTAACTAAAGGCCTTAACTTATTTGCTTTGCACTATTTTATATCATATCATAACTTGGGAAAGAGTATTAAGTGAAAACAAAATAATTTATGGGGTCTTGAAACTAAGGGTCATCTTCACTGCAAGATGTCTTAAATCAACTTGAGAATTTCGTTTTTTCTAGAAAGTGATGCACGCATACTCGGAAAAAAAAATTCCGGGTTCTCCCCACAAGAGCCGAATCCATGAGCTTCCAAGCACCTCGGACGCTCTTCCACACCGCCGGAGACCCGCAGGGGTTTGGCAATTAGATTTGGTTGTTATGTTCATGTATATTATCTTTCTTACTGCTATGGTGATTGTCTCACATGAACAGATCAATGGCTTAGGTCCCGCCCGTCTGGTAGAGCGTCCGAACTCAGTGGTGAATTCGGATCTTCTTCCAAATATGCCTGCGTCACTTTCTCCAAAAACATCATTTACTGGTATCTCCATACAAAGTAAGATCGCCCTGGCGACTGAGAAGGACCCTTGTTGGTGATATTGACTGACGTTTCGACAAACTGAGTGGAAGTCATCTTTAGAGTCAAGAACTTCACTTGATTTTGAATAGGACTTTCGCTCAGGTTGTCGAGGCGTCAGTGAATGTTATCAACAGCAGCCCTTCATAGGACTACTCTTGTATGACTCCTGAATTGAAACCTTTCACAAAAAAGAAACATGAATAGTGATTAGGAATATTTGAATCGCTGTTTATGGCTTACCTGTAGGCAACGGTTTGTAGGCGAGCCTTAGTTTGTCTTCTCCGTTTGTCTTCTCCGTGGCTTTGGAAAAACAATTACGTAAAGAAGTTGGTTATTTCATGGCGGAGACAGTAGCGTACCCAGGATTTTAAGGAAGTCTTTTTTATTGGAGGGGGGGGGGGGTGAATAAGGTCACAGAACGATATCCCAAATTAATGGTCCTTCTCTAAGAGAATAAAAATCAGTGATAAATGGACTAATTTTTCGGCCGTCCTGTACAACTACAGCGCCATAATGTCCATATCTGTAACAGGAGACGTTTTCCCAGCAACCGATTTATTAGCTGTGCAAGACAGCCAAAGAATGATTTGTCAGACCAGTATTGAAAAAAAAAAAAAGAAACTTCGCATTTTCATTTTTCATCTTTCGGTGTAACACTGTTTGAAATTTTTGTGGGTGGAGATGAGTGAGTTATTCCTTGGGTATCTTTCAACATTCAAAGTCAGCCAGCAGTCACTTAGAATGCATAAACTTTGCAGTTGTGTACACTTGCCTTCACAGTTAGTCCCCTTGAAGCCATCAACGCAGAGGCATTGATAGCCATTATCACCGAAAGCTACATCTGGTGTGTTAGAAGAATCCAGGCAAGAACCACCGTGCAGGCATGGGCTCGAATGACAAGCTGAATAAGGTACTGTGCCAAGAGAACATAGCAGATTAAGTGAGCAGTTTACTAAGTGCACCTTTATGCAGGTATTTCGATCGTTGATAGGGAGTATCGCTCTCCTTCGCATGGTAATAAGTACCGGTAATGTAAGAACTGCTACGCTACTGTTGATAGGAGATAATTCGGTTGTCGAATCATAGGGGTCAGCGGTATTCCGCATGGGTCGTAGTGTGTGTGTGTGTAGAAAACGAACATGGCTGCATGTCAGCTGAGAATAAAGTGTTGCGTTCTCGGAAGCTGTTGTTCCTTCAAGTGAAGCTTTCCCAGCCGGTCAACACTACTTTGTTGATTCACTTAGCTTCAGTAATCTTACTTTGACATATGATTCCACTGAATCCGACGGGACAGAAACATCGGAAATCAAGAGAATTGAGGAGTTTGATATCCATCTCAGCACTATTTGTGTCGTCAAAGCACGTGCCATTGTTGACGCACGGGTGGGCAGAACATGGGTTTGTCAAAACTAGCTCTGTTAAACGAAAAAACATACAGCATGCTTAGAGGGGCTGTGTCACGAAATTTAGCCAAATTCAGCGACGGGAACTGCCAAACAAATCAAGTGAAACATGAAAATAACTGGATAAAACATTGAAAGAAGGTTTTAATAAAACAGAAAATACAAAAGGAGGGAAGGATGGGCAAAATTGAAGAAGATGAAAATGGATTGCAATTTGGATTTTTTAAAACTGTTCAGCCTTACAGTTTTTCAAAGTTTATCTTTGTTGTTTGAAACTTTTCTTATGTATGCTTGGGAGACATGTTTTTTGTCACGAAGCTTTGATTTTGTTGTGTAATTGTAACTACTAGGGGGACGGTAAATTGAATAGCGAGTAAGTACGAGTAACTGGTAAAACTAAACAAAATGGACTGCACTGCCGTGACACAGCCTCTTTAACAATGAAACCAGCAAGCCGACAGAAAAACCAACGTGGACGTCATGGAGACTTGAAAAGCAGCGTTCCCGTTGTATTGGTTCTTTTTAACTTTCAACCTTTCCAAATAATCGATAAGTTTGTTCCAATATGAAAGGTAACTGGTTCAATACCTCCAGCATTAGTTTTGGACACCAACATGGCCAGAGTTAAATATTTATGCAACTTACTTTGACAGTTATCTCCCGCATACCCCTTGGGACACACACATTTGTACTGCGACCGGTTTGTAAACACGAAGCCCACCAAAAGAGATCCATCATTGTTTGTAGCGTCTACGCATGTCCCTCCATTTGCACAGGGACTCGATGCACAAGCACTGGTAGAGACTAGAAAAAACAAAACAACAACAAAAACCAAAAGCAAAAAAACCAAAACAAAACTGACGAAAATGGAAAACAAGCAACAGAAAAAAGAGGGGCGTAAAGGATGCTGATGGTCTAATGGTCTATTATTTTTGGGCGATCTCGCCGGGGAAAAAATGACTGCCGCGAATTCGAATGTTATCAGTTGCTTTTCATAAAAGTTGCACAAATATTTAATTGGGGTGAGTAACCAAACCCACCTTCAGTTGTTTCAGCGCCATAAGAAATTTACCTTTTTCGATAAGGTTTGATAATTATGACAATACTGCTCGCGTGGGGTATCCAGGGATAAGGGTTTTGACCAGGTGGCTACCTCCTCAGGCTCAGGTCGTTAAATTATGAAAGGGCTAAAAAGCATCACTTTAGCGGTTTTGTTTGTGATCTTCGAATACGTTCGCCAGATAAGATGTGGAATTGTAATATCCTGAGAGTCTATGGCGTGTGAGATAAGCGTTCCACCGCGATAAGCTATCAAGATGGCGGACTTTGAAATGCCGAGAAAGGAGCTGGGAACGAGTTTTACTGTCAGCCATCTTGTTTTATCATCGGCCTAAATGCTGTGAGGTTCTGTGACTAATTTCGACTCAAACAAACGGTTTGCAGTTTTGTCAGTTATGTGAAGTCGTTTTGCAACAGAGGAGAAATGACATAGCGATTATATTTATATTCCTTAGCGTGAATACTTCTCGTCTTGGTGAAAACTGAGCGCCGTATAAAGGGGGACTCCCACCTTCAGCCTCCGGCCAGAATATAAACAATCACAGGTTAGAGATGAATTATCTTATATAAAGCTTTACAAAGTTGTAGTGTTTATGTTGCGAAATCGGTTTATGAATGCTGTTTTTGTACTGTGTAATCAGTGATCTTAACGGACTTGCTTGAACCCTTAAGTCAACACTGAGTCTACCGTAATACATTTGTCTTGCTCGTGTGGCAGGCTCAAATTCTCTCTTTTTTTTTTTAATGAAGAAAACGTTTATTTTCTTAGCACGTAATTTGCTAAATGGA
>BLFK01001000.1:828521-868521 GCA_014634185.1 Astreopora myriophthalma | reverse complement strand
TGTAAATTGTTTTTTTTTTACAGTTAACTTTGCATATTCATGGTTACATTTCGTAGTACAGAAATCTTTGGTTGAAACTTCGAGACAGTAGTTATCTAGGCACTGTCTATCAAAGGACTTACGTTCGCAGGTTGGTCCCAGGTATGCGACAGAGCAGTAACACACATATCCACGAGCAACGTCTACGTCACGACAGGTGCCATCATGAAGGCATGGATTCGGAACGCACTTCGACCGATCTGTGAAGTGATTTTAAGAGTTAGAACTTGCTATAAATGCGATAAAACACTTAATTTAGTATTTGTGGAATATGATATCTTCATACTGCGTGGCAGCGTCAATGGAGAGGCTCGTTAAGTGTTAACATAGTAGGAAAATAGGTAGTCGAGGACTACATGTGGCTATTTCTGTAAGGTAGAATGAAAATTGGACATAATTTCTTTGAACTGAAGAAATGATGGCTTCATAGCTCAGTTGGTAAGAGCACTGCACCGGCATCGCAGAGGTCGTGAGTTCGAATCCCGTTGGAGTCACTTGAATTTTTCAAGTGCACATAAGAGACAATTGCTTAAATTGTCCAGAAAGTGTGAGGATCATTTCTTCAGTTCATGTCTAACCCGCACTTCATAATAATTTCTTTCATAATTTCTTTGATTATTTGAACAATGCCATGTACAATTTCTCAGGATATCAAACATCCAAGATATAAGCCGGCATCTGCATGTGGCGGTTGGTATAGCATCGGTGTCCATTGAAGCCCAGCTGTGCTTTTCCGAACGTTATCCGAAGATTAGGACTACTTACACTCACTCTTACAAAGGGCCAACATAGTGGCTACTCTCATAGAGTAGTAGCCACGAAAATGAAGTAAAGCTCCTTTCTTTATACAGGGTGATATTTAAGGCTTCAGGCTTGGGGCCTGTGTTTAGGAAGTAACAATTCAAGTAATATATCAAACACGAAAAAGAGTGTTTCATCAGATATCCAAACACCGAGAAGCGAGTTGAAAAACGAGGCTGAAGGCCGAGTTTTTTAAACGAATTCGAGGTGTTTGGACAGAGGATGTAACACTCTTTTGAGTGCTTGATATTGCGTCTCAAAGGAATCAGTATTTTAAGATAAATTTGAGTTAAAAATTTCCAAAATGTTATGCTAATTAAGATCATATATCCAAACTTCCTTCACGGTAGTGATTTCTTTTGTTTGGGGCTCATGAATTATTAATGAGTTTTAGAAATAAACAGAAACACAACTGGAAGGAGGCACCCAGTTGACTGTTTACAAGACGTGGTGGGGTTGATTTCGGACATACGGGACCAATGAAGACAAATCCAATTAGCAGTTTCCTTCACCACTGGGCTACGCCCCCTCTGTGGTGACCAATGATACAGGATGTTTCAGTTGTCTTTCCTTTTTCTTGAACAAAGTTTACTTTCGAAAACAGGGTTTACGTTTTGAGAGCGTTGCACAGCTGTTTTATTGTTTTTTGAATCGTTTGGAGGTCAATTCCGTTGGTTTCCTCAAGCTTTTGGGCAACGCAGAAGTCCGAGGTGCCGGTCATGGAAGATGGCCGTCACTCAATAGCCATACCTTATCCTATCGCTGATCTTTTGAGGACGTACAATTTTGCTTCAAAATTTGACTTTCATAGCTTAAAAGGGATTGGGTGGCATGTGCTTGCGGCCCCCCGTCCACTACCCACAGGAAACTAAACATGATGATCATCATCATCGTCGTCGTTGTCATCATCATGAACAACAACAACAACAACAACAACAGGAGCAAAAACGGCAGCAACAAGAAACCCCCATTCAGATATGGTCATGACACTACCTACGTTCACATCGATCTCCGAAAAATCCTGGAGCACAGCGGCATTGAAATGTGATACCGGTGTTGAGGCATGTGCCGTTGTTGAGGCATGGACTGGGTATACAGGGATCTGGAACTGAAACGGAGAGGATTAACGAAACTGACCAACAACTACATCTGCGACATATCAGGAAGAGTACATGAATTGGCATTTGAACGGCGAAAGAAACGCTAAGATTAGAGCGTCAGCGCACCATGAACGCTACCTTGAAAAGCAGTGGTGAAAATGAGCCCTGAAAGGGGAATATATGAACTGCCATGATCTTCTATGTTTAAGTGCTTCTTTCGGAGTTCAAATATATTTCAATTCTTACATTATCTTCATTAATTCGTCTTTTTTTATAATTACGAATTGATTTTTAAAAGTAAAAAATAAAATGAAATAATAATAATAAATTGTTATGTCACAATAAACGAATTCATTAGAGGGACTTTTTTAACACCTCGTAAGGTGTCATGACAATCTTTTATTGTTTTGTTTGTTTGTTTTTTAAGAATAGGTAGTAATAGTAAGCAACACAATGAAGAATATTTATCTATAAATGTACCCGATAATGAAATGTGAATTAAAAAAAAATAATAATAAAAATAAAAATAAGAATAAGAATAAAAATAATAATAAAAATAAATACAATGATAAAATAATATTATTAATATTAATATTAATATTAATATTAATATTTATTTATAACAATAACAATAAAAATAATAATAATAATAATAATAATAATAATAATAATAATAATAATAAAACCATCAGCTATCAGTTGGCTTGATGGCTTAGCTGATGCACCGGTATCACAGAAGTCACGTTGGAATCCCGGTGAAAGTTGAATTTTTTCAGGCTTCCCTTTTGCTACGGCTTTAGTAGCGTTCTGTTATAATCTGTGACATTCTCCTTTCTTTTAATACGACGACACCAACTATTTTTCGTTATCTTACAGGTAACGGACAAGCCGCGAATACGCAAATAACTATAGCCACGATCAAGACTGGTTGATAGCTGATATCGCCAACAGAAAGGAATTATATGAAATAGAGTTCATAATTTTGAGGAAGGAGGCGACACTAAGGTACACATCAATGTAGCATTTAATCTAAAGCCTTTAGAAGGGGAAAACGTTGGTTGAATGCTGTCCGTACCTAGACTGTCTCCATACTTTCTTAGATTTCTCTCCCACTTCCTTTTCCTCAAAACACGACTATAGTCTTCCCTTTTTATGTATTGTGCGTTGAAACTCCATACCTGCACATAGTGGTCCAACAAAAGTGTGTACGCATGCACAACGGTATGCACCATGGCTGAGTGCTGAACACGATCCTTCATTCTGACACGGATTCGGAAAGCAAGGGTCACTCTCTGTGTTCCAAATAGAAATTGTGTGTATAGTTCTTTTCCCTCTTAAAACCTCTCATAAACAAGTCCTTGAAAATCACTTTTTTAACAGCATCTTGAAAAGTGAATAATAAATATTTTTGACATGACATCGCGGCGGCCATGTTCGCATGTTGGTTCCCTTATAAAAAGAAACGGCGGCCATCTTGGTCTTGTAGTCCTGTTCAAAAGGTTCTCTTTAGTTTCGGTTAAAAAACATGGCCGCTGATCAAGAGAGTGAAAACGCTTTATACTCATACTGAACGCCATGTGTAAGCGATCAGTCTCCAGGGAAAGAGAATGTCCTGAGATGGATTAATGACTAAATGAAGTAATGATCGATTGATTAGTAATCTACCCATCTTTTAGAATGACATTTGTTTCATGCAAGGGTGCATGATATAAAATAGGCCATTTCCGAATTCACTTCAGCCTCTTCTTCACAGCGAGTCTAAGTGAAGTCTTTTTTTCATAAAAATGAGTTTTCATTCACATGCAAAGTAAACCTAAATAAATTATTATCATAAAACTTTCGCACTTAAACTCGCTTCGAAAAAGAGGCTGACATGAAGTCGAAAATGCCCTATTATAAGATGATTAGAAAGCAACAAGTACTGGATCGAGCATCGGAATTAAAGCTTGTATTCCGTGCGTGATAACAAGAGTGACGCATGCTATAATTCTGAAGCACAGAACGTTAAAAGAAATATCTTTCTATAAATAACTTTATGGACTAGAACATCATACCTTCGCAGAGATCTCCCGCTCTTCCGAGGGGACAGACACAGTTGAAGCTGTCAACGTTTGGTGTACATTTTCCACCATTTGTGCAGGGGTTAGGATAACAGAGATTTACCCCTGTAAGTGTGAGAGGACGTTATTGAAACTAAGTTAAATTCTTAAATATTATCTCATTTACCTTGGGGTTGTTCAACCCTTACATTTCTAAGATCGCGAAAAAAAATGTAGAATCCGATTCGGAACACTGAATGATAGATCGTTCAGTTAGCAGGGCGTTTCACACTGTATAAAGGTCGTGAATATTATGAGTCAAAACTTAGACAAGACCTTAATGCAAACTGTGACTGATGCTTACATTGTTGCCTTAAAATTTCGTTGGACAAATTAGGTCTGGTGACTACTTGATTGAATATAAGCTAAACAAAAGGAAACACTGGAAAGTGTACACGAGTGGAAATACACGGTGTACTTACTTTCACACTTTAATCCTATGAATCCATGACCGCAAGTGCATTCGAAGTCACTTTCTCCTCGAGCTAAACAATGTCCTCTGTTGTGACAAGGGTTGGGTCTACAGGGGTCCTTTGCTTGTGGACACAATAAGAACAAAGCAGGTTTTGTTTTAGGCAGATCCGGCCACAACGCTCATAGAGCCACAGACAGGGATATAGAGAGGTGTTCTTCGAAGAGGCCAAAGGAGAAAGCAGTGGCTCAGATCCCATTTTAAATAAGGAAATTAGGGGCGAACAGCAATTTTTTATCATTAACTGGCATGATATTCCGTTCTCAGTGATTGATTGGCGGTCGCACATATTTCAGTGCTAACGAGAAACTGAAAAATCATAATAGATAGACAGATAGATAGTTTATTTAACCATAAAAACATGACAGTCGCAAGACTGAATTGCGTTCCGTTACAACATTATATATATATAACAAGAAGCTATTTACAATATGTAATAAAATGGAAAGTATAATATTTCAATGGTATAAAACTAACAAAATGTATAAGAAGATTAAAAAAGCTAACAATTATTACACATGGCGGGTAAGAAAGTGTTATTTAAACGGTTTGTTTTAATTCGGATCACACCTCTAGAATTTCAACAATACTTCGGCTCTTTTTCTTTTTTTAGGATTATGTGACAGCATTATCCTACCTTCACAATGTCTTCCTTTGTATCCCGGAGCACACTGACACTCAAGTGTAAATCCGTGAGTTTCACAATGTCCTCCATTCTTGCACGGGTTAGGAATGCACAGGTCTTTTTCTGGAAGTACCACGTGATGTTTCATTATTTTCGATGCTGAACAGGCCATTTCCGAGCTAACTTCAGCCTTTTTTTATCAAAGCGAATCCAAATGTGAACTCGTTCTTTTGAAAACCAGCTTTGATTAATATGCAAAGTAAATTTAATTACCTTAGTTGTTAGTTGCTAATTTCTAGTTGTTAGTTTTTGGCTCTTGGCTCTTGGCTTTTGGCTTTTGGCTCTTGGCTCTGGGCCCTGGGCTCTGGGCTCTGGGCTCTGAGCTCTGGGCTCTGGGCTCGTGGCTCGTGGCTCGTGGCTCGTGGCTCGTGGCTCGTGGCTAGTGGCTAGTGGCTCGTGGCTCTTGGCTCTTGGCTCGTGGCTCTTGGCTCTTGGCTCGTGGCTCTTGGCTCTTTGCTCTTGGTTCGTGACTCTTGGCTGTTGGCTCTTGGCTCTTAGAGCTTAGTGCTTAGCGCTTATTGCTTAGTGCTTCGTGCTTAGTTCCAAGTGCTCAGTTCATTACACTTCTAATTAGGTTTCGTTATTATTAGAAAGACAATAAACGTCAATAAATATAATGGTTTTTACCATCAGGAACCTTTCGCTCTTGGACTCGATCTGTCGTGAACTTGGAACTGGAGCTGTTGAATTTACTCATGCCTTAAACTTCTGTTTATTGCTATTCTTACCAGTGTGTCGACAAACGTCCGGTGCTAATAGCTCACTACTCCAGAAAGTTTAAGTGTTCTATAATGATTTCTGAGGACCACTGTAGCTATGATGCTAAAAAGCCGATCTCCATCGAACATTAATCGTACATTTCTCTACATCGTATTTCAACGTTTATTATTCAAAACACCCAGAAGCAGTACATGGACCGAACGCATCTACAGCAAAAATTTGAAGCTACGAGATCCCAACTTACCTTGGCAGTTTTGTCCAATCCAGCCTTCTTCGCAGAGGCACTTGAACAAGTTGTTTTCCAGGTCGATACACGTTCCTTTATGCAGACATGGATTTGAGGCGCACATGTCCTGAACTGATTCAAACAAGCCAGACAAAGGCAATCACGGATAGAAAAGTCGTAATATTCTCCCCTGTACATCGTTAGACGTGATGAACGCCAGTTTAATATTGAATCGAGTGTCTTAAATGAGGTGGATCTCACCTCTCAGGATTTAGAGACCAAGCCATAATCGTTGTTAAAGCAAAAACAGTAAAGCAAAGAAGTGTGTCTTTATACCTTTAGACAGCTTTTTACGACCGAAGAAGCATATGAGGTCTATTTATTCGTGAAGAGACTGAAGGAGTTTTGCTATAGTTCAGTAGAGTGGAGGATCTAATATCAAATGTTACAAGAAGAATTAATTTCTTTACCATACTTTCAAAGTCTATTTCGTGTATCTCGGGTACAAGGAGAGCTTCTTACGTTGACATATTTCCCCTCTGAAGTTTCGCTGACATAGGCACGTGTATCCATCTTCTTCGGCACTGCATGTTCCTCCGTTCTTGCAGGGGTTTGGTACACAAGGTTGCTTTTCTTATAAAGCAGAAAACGTTTACTACAGAATAACTACGGCCAAGTTGTTCGAAGCAGGGTTAAAACTAACCCCGGGTTAAGCCCGACTAAAACTTGAAAGTTTTCGTAGTATTTATCCTTGTTTAGAAGTAACCCTGCTTCGAACATCGCGACCCATATCATTACTCAACAAACTAAAATGTTAAAGACATGTACCACTCAAACAGTGCAACAAAATGAAGCCTACCTTCGCAGTTGACTCCTGTATACCCAACTTTACATCTGCACTTATAGCCTTCGTCCAACTCAACACACAGACCCCCATTGTTACACGGATTCCGAGGAAGGCAATAGTTTTCGACTAATAATTGACGAAATAGTAGTCAGCATCTTTGGTGGCAAATATTATTAACCCAAGTTAATAATTAAATTGCAAAACCTACTCAAAATTGATACATTATTGATTTAAACACCAAAATCCGTGGACTGCTTACCTTCACAGTTTGTTCCTCTAAATCGACTTGAACAGAGACAGCTGTAACCAGCAGATGTCTCCTTACAAGTACCTCCATTGAGACAAGGAGCAGAGGTGCAATATTCGGGGGCTAAATCGACATAAAGGACGCATTTTGCAGTTAGTTGTCTTGGTAGACATTTGGATAAATGGAGGTTTCCTTTGTGTTACTGAAAATTACTCCATTTTGCATATTCCCACTGTTGTATTGGCATAAATGTTGGAGACAGAATGCCATAAAGTCCATTAAATAGTGAGATAACTGGATTGATGAATTTTGTCACTTTTCTAGTAACCAAGAAATACTTAAAGCAAAGTTTGGAAATTCTAAATTTCAACTTCGAGATAATTTATTATCTCTGGTCCCTTACCATCACAGGTATCCCCTTTATACCCTTCAAAGCAGAGACACTTAAAGCCATGGCGAGTTGAAGAACAACTTCCACCGTTGTGACATGGGTTTGGGAAACAATCGTCAATGTCCGAATGTTTTGTCGCGGCTGAAAGCATGAAACACATAAACATTGTTAATGTCAACTTATTCTCATTCTCATTCTTATTCTTAATAGAAACGTATCGCGCATACAAGAAAGGGCTAGTTTGTCACGCACCTAAAGTGTAGATTGACCTGCCGGGACACAAGAGAATTATTTTTGTTAATTACTATTACTACGTGATCGGTCGATTGAATTGTGTTACTGGTGGTCAGACGCACAAAATCAAATAAGTCAATCACAACGGAAAAGAAATAGATGCAACCGGCGCTATTAGCGGAAAAACGTCGTTCGAGCGAGTCGTCATTGGTTTTCCTTTTGCTTCTGATTAGATCAGATTATGTCGTGAGATTTTTCAGCCAGCTTGGTAATGCAAAACAAAAGCAATCCTGATATCGCTTTTACGCAGTATTTGTGAGACTTACCACTGCAGGTGCAATCTATGCAGCTCCACTCTGCAGTGCAGATGCATTCATATCCAGTCTCTGTTTCAGTGCATGTGCCTCCATTTCTGCAAGGGTTTCTGAAGCAGTAGCTTATTTCTGCGTTACAACGGCAGAAAAAGACAAAACTCTTACCGAATTCTGTGTAAAATATCTTGAACGATGTAGCATTTTTATAGCGCATTCTTCTAGGGATGCATTAAAAAAAAAAATACTAATAATAAAATGCGCTTTACAACACTTCGTTGGGGTCTTTGCCAAACTACGCTGCCGTATTTTGATGGTCTTAGAATCAACAAATGCTGCCTTTCCGTAACAGAAAGAGAAATGTGCCTCCACACTGGGGATGACGAATCCAGGAAGGAAGAAAAGGTAACAAAATTATATTTATTTTAGCTCCGTTTAAACCAGTCCATCACAGAACACCGACGGATTGGCAATGATTGTCTAGTAGATCACTGATCCTTTCATCTATACCTTGGCACTTTATCCCTCGATAGCCCGGTAAACAACTGCATTGGAACTCGCTGTCAAGCTCTGTGCACGAGCCTCCATTCAAGCAGGGACTACTTTTACACATGGCTTTCTCTGTGA
The DNA here is from genome assembly GCA_014634185.1 of Astreopora myriophthalma. NCBI lineage: Eukaryota > Metazoa > Cnidaria > Anthozoa > Scleractinia > Acroporidae > Astreopora > Astreopora myriophthalma. The sequence continues at coordinate 859,722 of BLFK01001000.1, read as the reverse complement.
GAGAAAAACGCAGAAGGTCAGTTCACACTGACTTGAAGTTAAGGGAAAAAAACAAGTAAAACAAAAAAAACCTTCCTTAGCTGTCTTAAAGTCAGTTCAATCCAAGATAGATAAACCAAGATAGATAGATAGATAGATAGACCGATGGATCGATGGATCGATGGATAGATGACAGTTTATTTGAAGCGATGAAGTTTGCAACGAAATTGAAACACTGCACCGGCATCGTTAAAGGCCGTGGGTGCGAATCCCGTTGGAGTCACTTGAATTTTTCAAGTGCAAATAAGAGACAATTGCTTAAATTGTCCAGAAAGTGTGAAGATCATTTCTTCAGTTCATTTCTAACCCGCACTTCATAATCAATTCTTTCATTCGAAATTGAAACATTCACTGACTTGTGTAAACGAAGGCGTTTTCCTTACGGTCACATGTTTCTCCTTTGAAGCCAAATAAACAGGAGCATTCAAATCCTCCGCTAATGTCTGTGCACGTCCCTCCATTCAGGCAAGGATTTGGTTTGCATTTAGTTCGCATGACTGCAAAAAGAAGGAAAATATAACATCACAGATGTGTGATACAACTCTTCTATTAATTTCATTGATGATTAATGTGATGGTGGTGCAACACGCTCCAATGTGGCTGCAATGATTCGGCTTTATCAACCACGTGTGCCTCATGTCATTGTCTTATAGAAGTTTGGTTTGTGCATACCTTGACACAATCTCCCACTGTATCCTCGTGGACAGAGACACCTGAATCTTCCATATATGTGTCCTCTACACCGACCGCCATGATAACATGGGTTGGGCTGACATCCTTCAATGTGAACTGCATATAGGGATAAATGTGCAACATGACAGAAATTTTCTGAAAGTTTTGCTAAGTGTAAATGAGCCTATTCGTGACTGGACGCGTCGTAGTTTTTGTCGATTCTCCGTTAACCGTCTAAGGTTTACGTTTCTTATATTGCATGCCCTCTTAATCTTTTTAACCCACAAGAGGGCATTTCATATCTTACCCAAAAGAACCGGCAAAGCAAGCTTTACAAAGTAAAGTAAATGATGGAAAACAACGACGACAATAACAACACTGTTACTGCTACTGTACAACACTGAACACTGTTACTGTTCCTACAATATACTTTTTTTTTTTTGCATTTATAGCTGTAGTTAACTTTGTCGAGAATAATCAGACGAAGTTCTCAGGACCTGCGCGTAAGTTCTGGTGATAGTAGATCCTATTTCTCTCTATTAACAGGACTAATTACCACTTTGATTCACTGAGATATGAACAAATCAAAGACAACTATTATCTGCAGCATCTTTTGCGGACTTAACCCACTCTCCTTACATTTACTACAATCGGAACGAGAGAGGACTGCTTCAGATAGGAAAGGAGATAATACGGTGAACTCATTCTGTCCGCTGGGTTCAGGACAGGTATGTACATGGTGTAAAAGTACTATGAAAGTACAGTCGAAATCTCGAGCTGATGTGGGCCAGGGCACCTTGATCCTCTTATCGAATGGCTCAAAGCATTGTCTGAGAAATTATTTTTATCTGGACCGCCAACCGTGAAACATACAAAGCACTTGACTGAAGCGTCGTTACAAGAATGTTGTGACTAACTTACCTGTAATGGTGACTATTTTGATGCAGGTTGAGTCAGGCATGAGACAAGTGGAAGCAATAATGTTGGAATTCATGTTTCAGCTTCTTAGAAACCTACCTGAAATTTCTTGAGGTACTTCTGGGAACGCCTCTTCCAACTGAAAGGGATCTTCAAATTCTGCAAGTCCCTGCCCTTCCTCAGCGGGTTGCTCCTGATAGTAATATACCGGCTGTGTTGTAATTATGTGATCTCTGGGAAGTTGATCGCCTGGATATGTGGGTTGCATTTCTGTATAAGGGATATTTTGACGTCCTACGATGTTGTCCGTAGCCCGAGGGCGAAAAATCATTGGACGTCTTATAATGTATGTTCGGTACAACCGAGGTCTTCGCGGCTGCATATATCGGTTTCTGTCTGTCACATAGGCATACACCACTCGCCCCTTGGGGACGACATCCATCGTAAAACGCTTTTCCTTCATGTCTTCCTTTATGTTTTCCTTTCTGTGATCATGGTGTTTTCTACCCGTTCCTTTTAATTTTTTGTCTCCTTTGTAAGACGCTGTGGATACCCCTCGTTGAAAATCGGTAAATAAGCTCAAGACGATAATCCACTTATGCCATGTGTAAAACATCCCTTTCATCTTAAATGGAATCTTTCATATATGAAGTGATGATCTTGTTAACTTCTCAGGCGAAGACATTGTATTTCAAATAGTTTCGGAAACTGTTAAACAGAGTTTTTTTTAAATTTAGACTACTAAAATGACGTGGCGCGAGGTACAAACGATACTCCCCGTGCAGGTTGCAACCTGTAGACTGTGCCATTATGACAATACTATGACCAGTAAGATCATCTGTGGTATATTTGCGTGAAACACTTCAGTTGATTCTTGATTCGGTTAAAGTAGGCAGTGGCTCATTTTGACAACATTTTTAGAACAGGAACTTAGTGGGCTGTATTTGGATTTTTCGGTCATTAAATGTGCACAAAAGCCCCCTACTTTTTGTAGCAAAGAAATGCACATGGTATTTATTCTTTTGCAAATATGCGGCGCAATTGATTCAACCTCCTAAACCCTGATTATCCCATCTATTCTGATAAACTCTCTAAGAAGTTTTAAGGCTATTAGATGAGTGCACGTTGCACCCAAGGGAAGATGAAATTGCCATCTTTAACTTTTATTGGCTACGGAGTTTAGCCAAAACGATCTCCATTCAGGCTACCCTCTGTGAACTGAAAAAAAATAAAAAAAATAAAAGTAATAAAATAAAATAAGAAAGGTCTGGTGTGAAACAGCCTGTAGGAATGGTATTGTGTCTCGGATTACGACTCTAGGAACAGAAAACATTCTATAACACCATAGGTTGGACTTGATTCATGTCTTGAGAGCATTCAGATCAGAAAAATGGGAGTAATTCTATTTCGAATTAGTTTTTTGGAATTCAGCCAGAATTGACCAGTGGTGAAGTCTGTATTCATCGTAAAGTGTCTTTCAAGAGCATGCTCAAGTGTGACAATGTGACTCTCTGAATTCCAGTAACTTTTTCATTTAGGCCAGGTATTTTTAACAGTCATAAGTGATTTAATTTAAACCCTTTCAAGAACTGACAGGCATGCAACGCAGGCTTCTTGTCGAGACCATCACAATCAAGATAACCATATGAAATTTTTACGAAAAGTGAATAGTTATGTATTGTTCGGTCAGTGGTGTCACTGCCCCCCAAGAGACAAAGTGACAAAGTGGATCTTTAGCCATTGAGTGGACCACTTCATGATGCATCAGAGACGAAGTCCACCTTTCACTTGTATCCTGGTCAATGGTAAACGACACTGTGTCGCTTGAGCATAAAGTTGGAGTAAAACATGATGTCCTTAGATTTTGGTTCGATCCTTGAAGGAAAGGAGAAAGTCATTTGGAGTACTATACTCCTCTCTGCTAGGAATTCCTTGGCTTCATTTGCTATGAAACTTTAGATAGAAGCTTAAACATTTTTCTTCGTTACTGGGACTCAAATTATTTTATTTAGCTGCTTTAATATTTTATTCTAATTAGCATTTTTGGCGTTAGTCGACTTAGTTGTTAGCTGCCTTGGTGATTTTTATAACCTTATTGCAATTCCTACCTTCCTTACTGTAATTTCTACTCTTAACCGTATTGCATATTTTCTCTGATCCTGAACCATTCAAGCCTATAGCGTTGGCCTTTCTTCTAAAATGTGGTGAATATATTTCAATAAAAGTACAAATGCGAAGCCAAGTACAATACATGTGATGTGATTGTAACTTCGATCCTTGTGGAAGTCTCAGGGCGAAATGTTGCAGTGTACAAGCGAAATCGTGTCTTTTGAATTCACGGTGATTGAATAAATCGTTTCTCGGACGGTTTACGTCTTTGAGACCTACTTAATCAAATAACAGGGCTAGAAGCCACTTGGGGATTTACGACGTCACTCTTAGCATTGCGTTGTTTAGTGTCGGCTTAAACAAATGTGAACCCAACGCCAATGATCAACAAAGCGTCTGTTGATACTGTTATGTGAAGTATTGATTATAAAGTAGCTACATTTGGCCTATACGCTTCATGTTTGCGACCACAATTACTATAAACGCTCTTGAATTAACTAATTTTTAACTGCTTCCTCACAGAATTCTCTTATTCTAACAAAACGATTGTCTGACAAGTATAATTAAAATTGAGCATGCACTATTTATGCAATATAACTACTGTTTTCAGAATTCTATCTTTCAAGGATCTCGCCAAAGTTTTTCCTTTTGGTGACAATAACAGGTTCTATTCACCCAGAACCTCCGTTAGACCAATAAAACCCCTGCATTACCTTACGGGTTAATGATCGCTGTCAATTCTCCACACGAGCCATTACTAATTTATCACGGTCGTATATTTTCTCGAAAATGGCTATAGTTTAGTCTTTCTAGCAAAGTTTATTTTCATAAGAAAATAATATTTAGAATATGAAAATACTGTTTATATTTCACTCTGTTTACGTTATATTAGTCGTATTGCACGGGACCGAGGCGGTACGAAAAAATAAGAAGTGGAGCAAACATCAGATTCGCGAGCAAAAGTCAGCCAGCGAAAAATGGACAAGGAAGAACTTGCAAAGAAGGATTCAAGACAGCAAAGGCATCAGAGTGAATGCATCTCTTGGGAAAGTCGATGGAATGCACGAGAAAAGACAGTTTGTCCCTGATATGCCGTTTTTGAACTTTCCACATCCTCATATTCATCGAATTATTGTCCATCACCACCCAGGTACGTCACACAGCGTGCTGCATTTGCAAACATACAAGTGCTGTACTTATTTCATTAAGCCCTTTCTAGTGTTAAACGCCGGTCGTATATAAAAGCCCTTCTCCTACACAAAGTATATAAGTCGAAAGTGATGCAGCTGAACTTGTCGTTGGCCATAAATCAGATGGTTATTCAGCTACGCCTAAGGTCGTGTTTACTCAGAGAAAATTCAATAAACTGAATTATTGCAATCTATTAAACCGGCCAAAAGGACTCTTGAAAATGACGGTATAAAAGTTGAGACATGTTTCAAATGCTAAATTATCACAGCACTTGACAAGTGTGTCTAGATATTTTGTGCTCTAGTGTTTGTTTGTTTGCTACTGAGGGGCGTCGTAGTCCATAATCCATAAATGTCTTAATGCAACCCACGCGCATTTATCAAGCTTGTATTATCTCTGGATATTGTTCTTTTTAATTCAGTTTTATTGAGTAAGGCGTTGTAAAAATCACGAACTTAACAAAGAACTCGATTTGCATGCTTTACAAGGTAACACACAGGCTTGCGAACTTGCTTCATTGCGAGGTGCCAATAACTGTTAAAATTTTCTCCAACTTCTTCAACAGAAAGGTTGGCTAATTTTTTTATAACCCAGTAAATAATCTTAGAGGAAGTAAGCGACGGTTTTATAACCCTTTCTTTGTCTAATTTTTTGTCTTCGACATTTGTTAAAACTGATAAGTCGAAGTTAAACACCTGTTTGGGAAACAACGGTTTGTCACTTAAAATCTTTTCATTCTGAGGTAGTTTCCGGGTGGTTGATTGTTTCCGATTCACACAGTCAAGCTTTATTGACACGACATTTAGATCAGTACGCAGACTTAAGCATGAAGGTTGTTCTCGTTTGGGCGACATAAGGTTTAAACGATTATAAAGACTTAGTCTAAACAAACAACTTAGATGTGATTAAAATCATGTGTAAAGTAATGTGCAAGGAAACGTGAAGCCCTCAAAATGTTTTATAAAGGACTTTTAACATTTACGAGGTGTAATTTTAGATATCGAAATATCGTCGTTTTTAAAGATATTGCTAGAAATGATAATTGTAACGTAATGATTTCTCTTAGGATCTTTTAAATTAAGTTGACAGTGATCTTTGCAAACACACAAGAGGCATAAATAGGCAAAAAATGACAACAACAACGTTGTTTTAATAAAGTCCTCTCGTCTTCAGCTTCTACGTTCGCGGTAACATGATCCAATAGGTCTAGCGATGGTCTCGTGTGCTCACTGTTTTTAGTATTCTTGTGCGAGAATACTGTTTGCAGGAGAGCGAAGAATTTCTAGGCTTATTGGTTTGGGGACTGTAAAGTGTAGAAAATTGGCTTCTCGTTTTGTTGTGATTGCTGGTTCGGTAGAAGGTATTTCTGCGCGGACTAGGACAACAATAACAGCAACAGCAAAGTAACAGAGAACTTCGAATTTCTTTTCCCTTGGTCAGCTGAGTGCTATCAAATTCTCCTTATTTAATTAATTATCCTCAAATTTCTTGACCTTGTAGTTATCTGAGATGTGCTTTCTTCACTGATGATTAGCTTAATAGAACTTTTAGCTGATTATTGGAAATAATCGCCGTATTTGTCTCATTGCAGCGCATTCAACTTGTGAACCTACTCCTTGCCAAAACGGCGGAACATGTACCGTGGTGTCTCATGGGTACGAATGTACCTGCTCGCCAGGATTTATGGGAACACATTGTGAACGTAAGCTTCTTTAGATCTTTTTTTATATAACAAGAAAACCGCTTTTGCTGTTTTATTCTTAAACTAAGAAAACCGTGACCACCTGGAAATATATTGATCGTGTAGTGACCAATCACAGCCATGTTCAGGTTTTAGTAAATCTCAAGACCACAAACTAATCACTGTTGGTTTTTGCGGTTTAGTTTTCTCACACCTGATTAATTTTCCTTTCAACACAGTAACACTCAATGACTCCATGAACATTTAGCGCTCATGGTTTTTCTAATGGTGCATTCTTCTGGAACTATTTCGCCATCACGGATTGTCCGGTTTACATGTTCTTTGTGGACTTGCTCCGTTTTCGGAATGAACGGAATAGCATTCATTCTTTGTCTGCTCCTGATAGCAGAATGAACGAATGCACAGAATACGCGTTCTTTTCGGAAGATTTTGGCGCGAAAAATCCTGCGCGGCCGCCCAAATATCAGCCTTAGTCGTGCCCAGACTATTCCGCGCCTTAGTTCTTAGGTCAACTCCCCATAAACATTCCGTTTTCGGGATACGCGTTTCTTGGAAAACCTTATTCCAGTTACCCCGTTAACTCGGCCTAAACCGGAATGGGAATAGTCTCAATGGAATGCACCTTAGTTTTGCAGTAACAAAGACCGACTCGTGTTTGTTTTGTCTTGTTTTTTGTTTTGTTTTTTAATGTCCTTTTTTTAGTCAGGAGTGAATGTGAGCCTAACCCTTGTCGGAATGGAGGTACTTGTTATGACGTAGGTCAAGGCTACGAATGCACATGCGCAAAGGGCTTTCGAGGAGAGAACTGCGAAGGTACGTCAGAAGTAAAAGAAAGATTAAACAAGAGAGCCGACCCAGTTGGCGCAGTGCTGAAACCGCTCAATTTGCACTTATGTGCCCTGGGTTCAATCCCTGACACGGCGTCCGCTGGGGTTGACTGTGGGTTGGTTGTCTTCTCCCTCACAACAAGTTTTTCTTCCGGGTTTTCACCTCACATCCGAAACCAGCATTTGATTTGCTTTAAATTTTGCAAGTGACTAGCTCCTAGTTGGCCTGATTTGGTAGAGCAGGGTGCAGCGCAATCGTACGGTCATGTGTTCGATTCCCGTTTTACAGGCTTTGCAAGTGCTTAAGTTGATCCCTTAACCTCGATGCTCATTCTAGTTTCAAAATCATTCACTTGTTCTCGAGAAGCGCATTTCACCATATTCAATTGTAAGATTTGCGCTTTAGATTAGAAAAAAAATTCTGTTGTTTTTTCTTAGATATTCAAACAGAATACTTAAGGGATTCAAATAGAATAGCGAGAGTGATATCCTGTTAGCAATGGCTATAATGTCATAATCATCATCATGAACAATATGAATATTAACAGTTCACTCCTCATTGTTAGCGCCCACAACTGTTCAATCAACAGTGACACTTAAACTAAGACAATTGACTTTGGCTTTGGAATGTTTTATCTTTCTATCGTCGTTCATTTGTCATCAGAACAGAACAAGTGTCACCCAAATCCCTGCAGAAATGGAGGAACTTGCACCGGGATTAACGAAGGAGAAGGGTTTGAGTGCACCTGTAGAGAGGGGTTCAAGGGCAAAAACTGTGAAGGTAACGAGCATAACCCTAACGCAAACCCTAACCTTATTGTTAGAAATATGCACTAGACGCTTAGACTTAACGGGACACTTCGTGATGGATATAAAAATTGAGCGTGCATCCAATTACTTGCATTTCTGGACTTAAGTGAGATAGAGTTTAAAAACAAAATGGCTGAAAAAGTGAGCTGTTGGAAACTTAACCAGATCAACCCAAACCGGTTTTGGTTGAATTAGTTGATCCCAAAAACACACGACCTTAGATTAACAAGGTCAGTAGACAGTTTGCAGTTGTACTCGGCAGCATTGTTGAGGAGAGCAGTCCTGTCTTTCTGTTGGCAACATAAAACCACAAAAGAAACGAGTGGAATTAAAGACAGGCACTTTGGGTTTCCTCTCATAACAACCTTCACTTTCCCGACGTCCCAAAGCCGGTAACACGGAGATGCTTGGGCGCGATGCAATTTCATAAGCGCCCTTTGGCAGCGATGACGAGACACCAGGGATTAATAAGTTCAGTTTACATTGTGCTCTCGAGCTTAAAAGTTAAGTGTTCGGTGACAGTTGAGTATTCTATCAAACGACTGCAGACTCAGTAGTAGTCTATTACACGACACTCACTTGTACTCATCGTTTCATAGAGTTATGGCAGCGTTGATCGAGCGCCAACGATTAGGTCGAAACGTTCTCAGCGATTGTGTTGTTCGACCACGAATTTCAAGTGATTAGGGTAGGGTGGGATCGCCGTCCCCATTTTCTGTTCTTGGCACTTGATCAAATTTGAAGGGAAGAACGCAGTTAGCATCATCTATTTGACCTTGTACATCCTCCCAAGAGAGCTTTGATCTCCCGGCAATCTCGGTTAAATCGGGCTGGATAAGAATACCTGTGATATCTTAGTCTTCACACTTTATTTCGATTCAGTATTGTGAATTGTCAAGACCACTTTAGATTAGATTTAAACGCTCCGAATGAAGAACAGCCTTTCTTACCTAGAATCGCCCCTGGTATTAGATCCTTGAAATAAAACACCCACTCCCTCCCTCTCCCCCATTCAAGGTTGTCTCTCCAAATCTTGAGCATGGTGTTGCATTGCTAGCAACTTTGATAAGGGGGGAGGGGGGTACAAAGCAGAAGATGATGGAGACCTCATTGAAGCCCAAATGAGGTAAAGTGTCTCAAGTGTTTGCCTTTGCTTAACTTTTCGTCTTCTAGAAGTAAATCTCTGTCTTCCTAATCCTTGCAAAAATGGAGCAACGTGCACTGAAAGAACAGGAGGAAGATATGAATGCACTTGTCCTATTGGCTACAAAGGCATCACGTGTGAAGGTATGAAATCTGCAAAACGGGAGTCTGGGCTTGATCTTCTGAAGAAACTAGGAACACCCGGGTGGTAGCATATTCTTCCTTCAAGGAGAATATGAAACCCCAGGGACTGGGTCAAACGTTCAGTCGACAGTACTTGGCAAGATTTCATATTCCTTTATCGTAGGCCAAGGAGCTGAGTAAAGGGCAAAAGGTTTAACAGAAAAAGAGCAAACATGTTGGCAGTGGGGTGTGGAATGCGGGTGCAAGTGACGTTTCACTGGTCTTAACCATCATGTGATGCATTTCTCGTAATTTTCTTGCAGAAAGAAGTATTTGTTACTCTAACCCATGTATGTACGGTGGTACTTGCCTCGATGAAACTTACGGCTACAGATGCAGCTGCAGAATTGGTTACGGTGGCATAAATTGCCAACGTGAGTATCACGGATATTTTAAGTACACTATTGGAAGCAGAATGTCTCATTCAGCGATTAAGTGGCCAAGACGGTTATAAATACATGATCCATATGTGGATGGGATATTTTCGTGCACTCTCGAGTCTTAGCAACGAGTACTTTAATGGCAAAGTGAATGACACTAAACAACCGTTTTAACTAAGCAAAAACAATCGCCCTGCACGCTCTGCACGTGCGTTATACATTTTGGTACTTTTCTTTGCCTTACTCTGAAAAACTACAAAGTGACATGAGCAAAATCAGAGGCTTGGGGTGAACGTCAGCTCATGAGAATGGATTTTTTTATAATTTCTCAAAAATTAATACTATTCATGGCAGTTTCATTCTTGGATAACAGACATGCGTTTTACGCATTTCACGTTTTACCCATTATTAGAGTTGTAATAATCGCAAATCAATTGAAGTTAAGGCGAATTGATTTGGAAGCAACGTGCTCGCTGTCCTTATGTTGTCCTCCTGTTTGTTTGTTTGTTTCTTTTTCTACTATGCATCGCAACTGCTGACTTTTCTTAGGGTAATTAAAGCTGGTTATGGAGTGGCTGAAGGCGGAAATTTGTGTTTTGTTTCGCAAATTCCTTTTGACCATTTTTGCTACGCTTCATCAGATCACGTTTGTAAACCAAACCCATGTCATAACGGTGGATCTTGTATCGAAGAAGGTTCCTCCTACAGATGCGTGTGCCAAGTTGGTAATCATGGCGATAGATGTGAATGTAAGTATTCGTTGTGGTTAATAGTGAAATGTCCGGCCATACTGTTCCACGCGTTCATATTTGGGGACGGCGAAAGTCACCGCGAGAATGAAAGGTTTTGCGTAAATTCCGGATCAATCCCTAAGGAAGCGAAATAAATTACGTCTTTGTAGAGTTTTTGTGTCAAGCTTATCATCGTTTTAAGAGCGTCATCACGCATTGGAGACTGCGTTTAAATACACAAACTTTTGACAGTCTTGGAAATTTCCTTCTATCTAAATCTGAGATGTCGCAATCAATGTTTTATCGTAGTTGAGTCGAAGCATAGCACAATGATACACAAGTAAACCGGGCGCTTACCATTTGACCAAAATTTCCGGTTTTACATTCCGGAAACTTTCTAGTGCAAATATTTATTTAAACAAATAAATGACGAAATCAAGAAATAATAAAATAATAAACAATAATTAAAAAACCTCTTGCCTGCTGCCAACCAAACAGGCTACTTCTGTAAACGGAACAGTAATTTCCGTTCGAACCCGTCGGAACGGATAAAAGTGGCGTACCTCCAAAGGTGATCCATTCGTTTCGGAAAACTCCGGTCAAACTGCGCGTTATATTTTCGTTTTAACCGGTTTAACCGGAAATTTGGGCTAAAAGGAAATAGACCCACGTGGTGCAATCTTATAGCACGTGTTTACTCTCCGAAAAAGAGAGAAAACCTTGACAGCTTTCACGACTTCCTATTTTGTTCCATTTTTTCAGTGATTAGTTCTTGTTTGTCGCATCCCTGTCTTCATGGAGGAACGTGCATCGATACATACTTTCTACGTAGCAACTTTGAATCAGTGAACATGTATTCCAATCCCTCCATTCTCGACTCCCAGCAGAATGAAATGGCATACATTTGCAAGTGCGTAGCTCCTTACGCAGGGCACAACTGTGAAGGTAACTGAATCTTCAAGCATTTGTAACAAAGTAGCATGTTGGGAAAGTCCAGTGTTAAACGGGACCTGAACTAATGACCGTGCGTTTGCACTGCACAGCCCTCTACTAACTGAGCTTTCAAACCAGTTCAAGGGGTAGGTGGCCACTTGCGAGTTCGTACTATATCCCGTGAGAGATTTATTGATCATGAAGATGTGTATACTGTATTTAAGCAATAGCGGACTTTTCCGTATTTACATAGCCTCATCTAAACACTCGACGAGATGGGAGAATTCTCGACAGTTATGCCAACCGTCGACTGCGTCTGGGGTTTGCATAACTGCCTCGAATTCTCCCAACCCCCCTCCTGTTATGATGAGGCTATGTATACACGGAAAAAAGTCCTCTATTGCTTTTATAAAATATTCCTAAAAAATGAATTGACAAATGAAGCAAAATGCTGTTTATTTACTTCTTGGTTGAAATAGATTTTCTTGATACACGCTCATATTTCCTACCAGCCAATCAGAACGCGCATCTCACAACGCAACCAATCAAAATTTGTGTGATGTCACAACCGTGTTTACATACTCTCATCTAAACACACCTTTTGACCAATACGAGAGCGCGTACTATCCTAATTATTTGTTTGAATGATCACCTCAGTTAAGGGAGCAACTGAAGCTGTTGCAAAGAAGCCTGAAAAATCCGGCCATGAACGGCACTCAAACTCATGCCTGTTCACCAAAATGAAATATGAACTTAATCGCCATTTTAATGTAAAAGCATTGTGCCTTTGGGATTGGACGTTTTGATTGCACAAAACTGTCTTTTTTCTCTCCTAGATGACAGATGCAGATTTTGCAGTCCAAATGCAGAATGCATTTTAGGCCACTGCGTTTGCAAAGAAAGTTACCATGGAGATGGCAAAATATGCAAGAGTAGGTTTCCTCACCTCGTAAAGTGGTACTGTTAGCTGCGAATAGGTTGAAAGAAAAAATTAAAAAATTAAACTTATTGGCGTCTACTTTTTTTGCTGCTGTTGCCGTGTTGCTAGGAAACGTGTGCCATCCGAATCCGTGCAAGAACGCTGGGACATGTGTTCCAACTGACTCCTCTTACGACTGCGATTGTGTTCTGGGATGGACTGGACCGCACTGTGAAAGTAAGTTTTTGAATGCTTTGTTTTGTTTTTTTGTTTTTTTGTTTGTTTGTTTGTTTGTTTGCTTCTTTTCTTTTTGGTCAGCTTTCTCATAAGTTCTCTCTCTCTCATTAGTTCTGGCACTATTTCTGAACAGCTTATTAGTTTTGCTTTGTCCAGTGACATTTTTAGTGAAGTTGAAAGTGAAGACTGTCACGACTATCATACGCTTCTTCCACAAACAAAACAGCTCTAGGTCAGCGATAACTAAGTTATGAACTAACTGACAGGCTTACTGACTCATCAACTCGTTTTCTCACTGACTCAGTGTTTGTTTTATGGACTAACTGACGTACTATCGTTGGTTTGCATCAGACGTGACGACGGCTATGTTGGTATACAGAACAGTGCAGTAAAAATCGACTGTATTGTTTTGCAAGACTTAAGCGAAAAACGTCTATTGCTTTCTACATCAACATGGCCGTGCTATTGGTTGTATGTTTGTTGGCTTGTTTTTATTTTGACCTTTTCTTGCGCTACTGTTACGTCTTCTCTACGTTTATTTACTTGCACTTCTTTCACGGCCATTTAGCAAGACAATACTGCATCCCAAATCCTTGCAAGAATGGAGGAACTTGTATCCCGGAAGAGAATGGTTATAAATGCAACTGTTTGAGTAATTATGAAGGCAATGACTGCGAAAGTAAGTTGTGTGCATCGATGAGGGATTTGAAACTGCTGATCCAGTTCTCTGTCTTACTCTTGGGAAATCCCAGTTTCTAGCCCAATGATAGACCTGAAAGAAATTCTTGTCTGGTTGACAGAAAAAAAAGGGCACTTTTGATGATTAGGAAGCCTGCATGCTATGTAGAACATTCTCATGTTAGCTGTAGGTGGGTATGTGGCATAAACATGTGTGTAATTGCGGGTAACCGAGTAAGGGTTGTAAATGTACCAGTTGCGGCAACTGAAGATGAGTATTAAAAATCAAATATATAACAAATAAAGGAAGAAGGGTTTAGGTGTATAGGGAATGTTCTCAATATATTTAGATAATGGCTTATATACCGTGATGGCTAACCAATTCAAAAGACTGCAATTGCATTATGCAATAATATTGTTTCAGTTTGTTTAATATTTAACAATTCAGTATTCTCCGAAGGCGCAATGAATATCGACGAATAATTGCCGAGCAGAACGCGAAGTAAATATTGCCGATATTTACTGAACCTAAGCCGAGTAATTGTTTTAATATTATTTTACAGTTAAACAACAGAGTGACAACAGTTCGTGAATTTTCCCTTCGGAAAATTCAGCAAAGCGGCTGCTAGCAGCCATTTTATTTTGCTACAGTGAATATAACTAGCGGTGAATATAACGTCATAGTCCGAGTAGTTCCGTTAATGAGATAACTGGAAACTCTTTGTTCAACTCTGAAATTATTGTCATGTGTTTCTTTACACAGAGGCAAATGTGTGTTTTCCTAACCCTTGTAAGAATGTTGGCCTTTGCAAAGAAATGAACGGAGTAGCAACTTGCGAATGTACCCCTCGATATGAAGGAAATTTCTGTGAGAGTAAGTTACGAAAAATGTAAGCATAATGTGCTTTGCAAAGTGGGAAACGAGAGGATCGATCCAAGTAAGGTAATCCGGATTCCAGAATCCAGATGCAGGATGTTTAGGACTCAAGCCACGTTTGGAATCCAGAATCCACTGAGGTGTAATCCGGAATCCAGTACCTGGAATCCGGGGTTCACAGCGTTGAATCCGGAATCCAAGACTGTCGGATTACCTTACATGGAGCGAAATGGATGATTCATATTCTTCGACGTATTTGGTATAACAGTCACACAAAACAGCACTTAGCGGGGTCGATTTCTGTCCCTAAAAATTCTTTTATTACCGTAAATGTACACAACTTGAGTGACCTGAACAATGCAAAGTAAAAGTCCTCCCCTTTAGTGAAGCAAATGCTTAGCAATTATAGAAATATCTATCCGCGGAAGATGTGAGCTCCACCGCGTAATTTTAATTAAAAGTTCCATTTTCCGCTTGAGAGAGCCACAATCACGTTGGCGCGAAAACGGTCACCCAGCAGTATTTCCCCTACGTATTTGCCACATTAGCATAGTCCAACCCAGACCCAACGTCCATGAAGGAAATTATTTCTCGTTTCACTGGCCATTTATCCTATCTGTTCCGTTAAAAGCGTAAGTCCTCTCGTAATTTGACCATAACTAAGACCTTACGCATATTTGTGTTTAGTTATAAGTGTTATCCAGTGAAATTCAAATAGGGCAGAATCTTTTATTGACAATCTATATTACATTTGCAGTGGATAAATGTGCGAAGTGTGATTCTCACGCACGTTGCGACAATGGAAACTGCATTTGCATGGAGGGCTGGGTTGGTGATGGCCAAACGTGCACTCCTAAAGATGAAGGACGTAAGTATTTCACCATTTTGCGTAGTTACATCGTCAAAAACAAATAATTGTCTGATATCTGCAACTGTGTAGAGCGTAGACGGCAAGTGCATATTACGTCAAAATTTGTCGTCAACCAGGTTTTGTCGAGGTTAATCAAGGAAATTCGAATGCATCTGATGTTTGTATTGGCGGGCGAAGACCACGAACTAACGACTCGTGGAGCCGCAGAAAATGCTCGTGAAGATTCCACTACAAACGAGACTGAATAGTGAAGATGATAAGACGGATAATGCCTGGCGAATCATCTCCCATTTCCAAGTCCGTATCATCCTACTCCTGCTTTGCTGTTGTGCGGTGTCTCATCAAAGCCAGTTATCGTACATAGGTCTGACAGGGGATACTTTTAGTTTGTTCCGTATTTAACAGCTACAGGTTGTGTGACTAGTGGAGAACACCACGACAAGAAAGCCAAAAAACGGAATTCTGGGCACTTACAGTTTACTTAAACCACCCTGATCGAAATTTAACGGTAAATATTAAATGATGCAGCTTGTCCTCTTGGAAGATAGATAAGCATTAAAATGTACCAGTATATAAAGCTCAAACTCCATTGTTTATGGCAATAGCCTTACGGAGTAGTGTGTGCCGTATGACTTTCCAACCAGGATTGTAAATGTTGAGGACCCCAGACCCCTGATCACAAAGTGCATTTCTTTTAGCTCCTGGTCGTTCCAGCCCTTGTGATTCCAACCCTTGCCAAAATGGCGGTCAATGTGTGGAACAAGGTGATTCCTACAATTGCCTCTGCAAAGAAGGATACTCTGGTGAAAACTGTGAACTTGGAACAGGTTTGGAATACATCTTTGCATTTCTAGATCAAAAGTAACCGACACAGGGGGCATGAACATGACGGGCAGTGCTTTCTAAAGGAAGCATGTTGCAGAACACTCTTTGATACTTCCAGGGCCTGTGGATTGCCCCTGGATTCCTTTTAATTTGCTATATCTACTCTTAGGTTCCTTGGGCTCCTTTTAACATTTGCACCTTTGGTTCCAATTGCCCTCTTTTGATACTTCCTCCTTTGGTAGCCCTGAATCTCTTTTGATACTCCATTGGTTTCCCTGGACCCCGGACCCGGGAAATTTTAACATACATCTGTACCTCTTTTTAACGAAATCCTGTGGGACAGGGAGTTAAGTTCGTTATATCGGGGTTTTGCCTCATGGAGCATCTTATCCATAAATTTTAGGGTAGGTGGGCTGAAGAACATCGTTCGTTATACCGAGAAATTAGTACGCGTCATGTAGAGGTCTGTTAAATGACCTTAAATCGAGGTTGTACTGTACCTCTCGTTGCTTAATTTGTTTACCCCAGACAACCAGCGTTGAAGATTATTTTCTTGCTAAACGGTGGGTTTAGTAACCACATAATGCTACGGTGCTTTAATGAGCGATACACGGCATTAGATAAATGAAAGAGAATCTAGACTACATCGTGTGGGGTACATTTTCGTTATTCCTAGGTCTTAGTAATCCATGCGAACCAAATCCGTGTCAAAATGGCGGACAGTGTACGGCAGTGGATCAGAAACCCGTCTGTGTCTGCCCTGAGCAATACGAAGGAGAGTTTTGTGAAAAACCCACAGGTAATTGGTTTGTCTTAAGTTGTCAGTTATTTTTTGTTATTTATTGTTGTTTTTTTTCTTTTGTTTGTTTGTTTGTTTTTTTTTTTGCAGCTGCTTGATGAAACAATAGAGTGTAGGTTAAAATCTCTCTTTGTCTGCACTAGGTGTTGGCCCAGGGACTGGTCCAAGTGTAGGGGGAGGGGGTAAGTCACCCTGTCACCCCAACCCGTGCATGAACGGAGGCTCATGCACTGAAAACAGTGGTGGATACGACTGCGCATGCATCTCTCAGTTTAGTGGACCAAACTGCGAGAGTAAGTGTGAGGCCTATTGTAAGTAGTAAAAACAAGATATTCACGCGTTGTAGATGTATAAATCTGGTCAGCATGGTCATTGATTTTCTTTGTGGTTGAACAATAAAGCGCCTATGTCCTTTATTGTGTCGCTTACCATAGGAACACGGAATAGCATATCACAATCTATCATGTGGCATTTATCTAGCACATTATAGCACATTTTCTGTACAAACTGTGTTGAGGGGTGGTGAGGCATGTGCCAGACTGCCTGGCATATCACAATCCAAGAACAAAAGATCAACTATGTTATTGCCCTAAAATGAAGTTTTTCACAGTGTTATTGTGAATACGACCAATTTAATTATGACTGTTGGAATATCACGGAAAGTAATCTTATAAAATGATTGTGTAGTGCGGGTTAGAAATGAATTGAAGAAGTGATCCTCACACTTTCTGGACAATTTAAGCAATTGTCTCATGTATGCACTTGAAAAATTCAAGTGACTTCAACGGCATCACAGAGGTCGTGGGTTCGAATCCCGTTGAAGTCACTTGAATTTTTCAAGTGCATATATGAGACAATTGCTTAAATTGTCCAGAAAGTGTGAGGATCACCTCTTCAATTCAGTAGTCTTATAGTTAGTTATTAGGTGCTCCCAATTTTGCCAGCTGGAAGATGGGACACGCCAACACTTAAGTTGCTCGTTCATTTATTCATAGCTTCCTTTTAAACTTCTTTTGTTTCACTCAATTTACCCCTTCAGGGGCTGGTTGCTCGAAGCCCAGTTAGCGCTAATCATTGATTAAAAGGTATCAAACCCGATAGGTTTCCATGGTATTTACCCCTGGTTAGCGCTAACCATTCTTCGAGCAACCCGGACCTGGCCTCGTTCTTAACATTTGAATTCAAAAGTATATTTTACCATGAACGAGGCAAGAAGGGCTTATTTGAATGAATGCGAAAGAATTTCAAAATCGCGATCACTTTAGACTGAATATGACGTATACCCCCAAATCAGGCTTCTTAAACATGATACGTTTTACTCTTGGATAGTTGATGAATGTGAAAAGTGTGACGTCAACGCGCTGTGTGTAAACGGACACTGCAAATGTAAACATGGATACATCGGTAATGGATATCAATGCGAGAAAGGCAAGTAAACTGATAACCTTGGGTTTTGTTTTACTTTGAGTGTATCGCTCAGTAAACTATGTGGACTTGAGTCAATTATGTGTGGTTTGTAGTACATTCGATTCAATTCAATTCAATTCTTTATTTGTTCACACTACACTCAATATTTATGCATACATATATTATTAAAAAAAAACACAAAGTAAAAAAAAGAAAAAGTACAACCAATGAAGAAATAGGTTCAGAGGTGTGCGGTGTCCAAAGTAGCAGAGCTTGCGAGTTGGATACCGCCATGGGCAAATAACGACGGCATAAAGTTCAGATTACTTTAGCTCTATTGAGTTATTAAAGTATGGAGAAGAAAATATTAAAATAGTAAAAGAAATGTAAGAAAGAAGAAGGGAGTAGGGATGGCGCAGTGGTCAGAGCATTCGCCTATCACCACTGTGCAGGGACTCCGGAGCCGGAGGAGGGGGGTCTGGACAGGAGAAGACTAGCTTTCTGTCAAAGCTTAAAAGAACCAAGTTAAATAGTAAATCGAATTTGAACTCAGAACGTGATCCATTTTGATTTATCTGTATATATTTGTATTTTAGTTATTGATTCATTTATTTATACTTAATCTGTACTTTTACTGTTGTCTCTTCTGGATACGAAAGTGTTGAAGAGTATTAAAGTAGATGTAGATGTAGAAACCGTGGGTCACGTCTCACAACCCTTGTTCGTAAATAACTTCGTGGGACCTTAAAGAAGCCACGCCCTGTTCTCGAAGAATAGGGGACGTCCCTGGTTTTGTGATCTGTTGTGGTCTGGCCTTTGTGTATGTGTCTGGTCTCTTGGTTGGGTAGCTAAATGCTCGGAGATATTAGCTGCATAAGCTACTCTAGAATCCGAGGGTAAATAAAACAATGTTCATGTTCGTGTTCATGTGCCACATGTGGGGTGAGTTTGTTGTTCGTTCTCTACTCTGTATCGAGAGGTTTTCCTTTGGATAGTCCGGTTTCCCCGTCTCCTCAAAATCCAGCATTTCCAAATTCCAACATTTCCATGTTCCAATTCGATTCAGTTGGTAGAATACCGGACTGCCACACAGGAAATCGTTGGTACACATCACGGCCCAACCGACGCCCCAGATAGGTCATAAAATGACTGAGGAGAGAAAGTTTTTGTTATTGAAATGACATCTGCAAATGGTTAGACTTTCCAGTCAGATAAGGGTAGTAAACCCTAGGTCCCGTCTCACAACGCCTTATCATACTTGACTATGTGGAAGGTGAAGGAACCACTAATGACGTAATGAATTTTAGCAGTGGCTACCCCTAGTGTCTGGTCTGTGAAAGAGCACAATGCGAATTGGAGCCCCACTCTGCTGTGTAACCCTCACCACCTCGGTGGTGAAAAGCTAATCAAACTAGTCTCGATTTCTTCATTTTTGTGTTAATCGCGGGAAGGGATACTTGATTTGCTGCGAGTAAGGATGAGGTGAGAGAATATATCCCCCATACATGGCCCCCCCCCCCTCTCTCTCTCTCTCTCTCTCTCTCTCTCTCTCTCTCTCGCGTGGCTATCCTTTCTTGAAACACGAATCCACGATACAATTGCTTTCCCTCTCCATGTGGTTCAATTTTTTTTTCTTCGTTCCGTAGAAGAGTCTGAATGCGAGGGTTGCAGTCCATTTGCTCAATGTCAAAATGGAATTTGTATTTGCGTGGAACATTTCGTTGGGGATGGTTACAACTGCCAACGTAAGTTTCCTCTTGAACTTGTACAGGGACTCGGCTAGTGGTTTAGAGGCAAGTAAGCCTTTCGAGAGAAACCAAGTGTTTACAAGCGAGAGCCCATGACTAGAAGCCTCCATCTCCATTAAGTTCTCGAGTCAATCCGTTAACAAGAAGATTTATTTGAAGGTCAGTTTTTATTGCCATTATAAAGCTCATTTTCGATTGGACATTTGAATTAGGGGAAGACGAAACAACCTTGACAGCCGACCCAAAAAATATATCTACTCGGGATTTTCTCTTCTACTTAGTATGGTAGATAGAGTCTCTTAGTCGTGGGATGCTGTTGTAAGGCAAACGATGATGAAAAAAAGGATAGGATGTCACCAGCAAAAGCAATGGGGTAAGGGGACGTATGACGGTGGCTGATGGAGGAAATTTATAGTCAGGAAAAGAAGCACGAAACGGAGTTGGCCCGAGTGAAAGATCCAAGTAACCAATATTTCAAGATTCACGATTAGATTCCTCTATTCTTAATAGCTGAACTTGTGGATGCTGTCGACAAATTCATACCCAGGCCCAAGACAATACGGGTTCTCCCTTTCCCACTCTGTATTTGCCGCCCGCTAATCCATTCTACTGAAACTAGCCATATATTGTAATGACCGTTATGCTGATTCCTGGTACGCTTGTAAGTGCATATGAAGTACTGCCCAGATGTCTGCGTGGGCCAGGAACCCTGGAAACTACACCAGGGTGGAATATATTGTAAGCCCTGTAAACAGCACAATGTGGAGGGAAATTTGCATGATAAATGTCTCCTAACAAACTTGTGTTCCGCCATACGTCAAACGTGTACATCATTGGCTGCAGTATACCATGCGTGATGGCATGTCGACACCCTTAAGTTTTACTTTTTTTCTGCAGCTGTACATCCATGCAACAATTGCCAGTCACCAAACGTTTGTCTGCAAGGCACCTGTGTCCCTTCAGTGACCAAGAAGTAAGTGTAGTGTTCAACGCTGCGTGAGAATCCAGTCTAGACAACAAATTTGATGGTTTTTTTTTTAATGCGATGTAGAGAAAAAATAAACCGCGTTATAATGTCTAGGAATACATCATAGAGTAGCTTTCAATTGACTATCAAAAGTAAATACGTAATTGCTTTAGTTTAGTTTGCTCTACGATTGGAACAAAACAAAGTAAAACAGAAACAAAACAAAACAAGAGACAAAAGAAAAGAAAACTCCAAGACAACGACAACAACAGCAAAAACAAACAAACAAACAAACAAAAAAAGACAAAACAAAAAAACAAAAACAAAAACAAAACAAAAAAAAAACTCGCGCAGGATTATTGAACTATTGAGATGCAAAACCAAACAGATGCCATGCCGCTGTTTACAACCTCTAATTTGATTGGATCCGTTTAGGACGCAGCTCTATTGTTTTTAGGGTTAGGGTTCATTGTTTCAGTTGTTTCTTTCAATGCTTCTATTGTTTTCTGAGCTAATCGCGTGGGCTGTTGTAATAGCTGCGTACTGACCCAAACCAAAACCAGGTGCTTCTCTCGTTCTCCGGCTGCCTTCACTTGCTTTGCGTTTTGATTCACTACTGCGATCAAGTCGTGAATTGATTGCAGTTGTGGCTAGCTGTTGAGAACGTGGGTGGCTTTGTAATTACTTTGGTTTTGGTTTTACGAGACTCGATTGGAAACTACTTTGTCCCGAAAACACTGTTGTAGGCCTTATATCAATGGCCTTGCGGAAATGTAGCGCCAAAAGGAGTATCTGTCATTACTGGTTTCAACACCAGTTCGTGAGTTGTGTCAGGTATCTACCTTCTATTTGAATCAATAATTTAGTTTTGCTGCTTTTCCTAGTCCCTAACTATGAGACTGAAAGGTTGTTTACAATTTACATACGGAAACCGGTTGGTCTTAGGTTCGCTCAATTGATAGGCAAAAAGGCCTGAATGCGAGAGTCTGGAACCTAAATAAGCCATGGCGAAAAGCAAAATTACAATGGAACACGCATTTTTCATTGGGGTATTCTGGTTGCAAATTTTGAATTACCTTTTCAGATTTTCTGGAGCTTTTTGGTAAATGGTAATTTCATACACTAGGGTGGTCTATGACCGCAATTTACACAACGAATTAAGTGATGCTTATGTTAGTGAAGGTATGTGTAATGACTGGATCTCAGGAATCGTTTTGAGGATAAAATCAAGTAAATAAATAAATAAATACATAAATAAATAAATAAATATATAAAAATATATAAACATACAATTCATGAATTAATACAATAAAGTTAATTCACTAGTTAATTAAAGTTAATTAATTAATTAGTTGGCTAATGGATTGATTTGCAAATACTCTTTCCACAGGTCAGTGGTCAGGAAATTGAAGAATAAACGCCTCATCTTGAAAGACAGAAATAAACATCACTAATTTTCTTTTTTTGTTGTAGTTCTTTAAGACCATACTAGTAAAGAGTGGAATAATTAACTATGGATACCTCTGTATAAACGCAGCCGAGTTAAATATTTAGGCGTAGATACATCAAATTCATTATTCATTTTCCGCAAGTTTCTGAAAAAAACAATTAACACCTCCGTAATATCTTAACGATCTCTTTACGATACATCTCGCATCTGGACGCATCTCAACGCAAACACTACGTCATAATTCCCAAAAGGCGCGAATTTTCGATCTGACATTGTACACTTTTTGAAATTTCTGAAAACTTAAAAATACCATCAAAATAAGGCGGCAGAATGTTTCAATCTAACAAAAACTCTAAGAGATGATGAAGTGAATAGAGTAGAAATGAAGAAATTACTTTAACTCATTAAAACTTGAAGATTTTGAAGCAAAGTTCTGTCAACTAATATTACAGTTGCCTCGACAGCATACTGATTTCTACCACAAAGTTTCACAAAAAGCGCCAAATTTTGGTGCTTTTTGCGCAAATATCGAAAAGATGAAAACTATCCAGCAAATGCGCTGGCACATACGATTCCACTGGACGAGAGCGGTTTTCGATTTAAGTGTCGTAAATTCAAGGTCAAAGTATTTACAGAACTGGCCACTTTCGGAAGCAAATTCACCCATCAGCCAATCACAAAAGGAAGGAATCCGTGACTCTGTATTACTAGCCAATCAGAATGCAAAACACGGAAAGACAGCCGACGCCAAGCGCGGGAAAGCGAGTTTAAGGAAGTCGCAATTGGTTTTAGTTTTGCATCTGATTGGTTGAAAAGTTCAGGCAGGTTTTTTTGATCCAGTCACCTAGCAAATTAAGACCAAAACCAGGGCACTTAATTGAAAACTGCTATGAACACAGTGTTGCGCGACAAGTTTGACAAAAATGTTGCTCGTATTTCCGCCACGTTATATAACGCATGAACCAATTAAGTTTTCAGAACCGTGATAGCCTCATTTGTGGCTAGGGGCACTTTGCATTTGACAGAACTAGTCGGTAAAACTAGGCAGTCTATGAATGGATTGTAGATACACTAAAGATTGCATTTACCACTTTAAAAGAATGTGAGCGCTTTTATGTAAGCTGTGATTCCCTCAAACTGATACATTCCTTTAACGTAGTGAGAAGTCTGGCCAGCCAGTTCAGACAGTAGGAAAACACCGACAAGGCCATTTCGAGTTTAAAGCCATTATTGGTACATGAAAACGAAGTTGCTTGGTCTTCGCGACATTTTCGTTGGCATTATTCAGCTTAAGTGCTTTGTTTTATTACAGCGTTTTCACCCAATTGGCCCGGCAGCGGCCATATTGGTTTGGCGAATTCGAAACAAAAGAAGTTATTTGCATGAAAATAGAGTTTAATTCCTGGATGGTGAATTTGTGACACCAATATGGCCACCGAATCTTTGTTTTGTGACGCCTCAAAACATGGCCACCATGACGTCATGGGAAAACGCTCTATATATACACTCTCTATATATGTACATGTGTGGATGTCCCATGAACATTAGCAACGACAAAATGTCTAAAAGGTTACGTTAAGGTTAAGTTAAATCCAGCCAACAAATAAGACTCGTAAAAAAAAATAGTTTTTTTTTTTGCTTTTATTGAGATCTGCATACTGCACAACGATGGCGATGATACGGCTCAGGGTACGAATTCCTTTCCAGGCAAGATATACGCCACAGCTGCGAATCAGTATTAGTTAGAAATATATAATATGTTTTTAGTGGTTGACGATGCGACTAAGTCTTCCTACGCTGTTAATACTAGCAAGAGGAAATTTCATGGAAAAAAAGGTTATGTGAAATGATGAATTTATCTTATCAGTGGTGATGAGGGCACCCTGGGGAGAAAAAACAAAACAAAAAAACAATAGCGCTGCTAACAGGAGTCCAACCATTAGACCTTCGGATGCTCTTCCAATGAGCTACAAGATACTATTGGGAGACTGGTTCCACTGACAAATGTCCTGCATACTGCCAGGACTGAACTGTTGAAATGTGGCATATTGCAATTATAGTTCAGGAAGGAGATAATAAATTGCAAGCCCTATAAATAAACAAAATGATCAATTTATCTTTGGCAAATAGGGCATACTTGAGGGAAAAAAAAGTATGACCTTCATCTCTATTTGCCTTGTTCAGTAAGACACTGGAACTATTAGCAAATCCCATCATTTTAACCTCTGTGCTATAACAACAGTAAAATTTCGCTACAACCCTCTTCTTCAATAGGCCATTTGCAGGATGGCGTCATTTTACTACCAAGACCAGAATGCTCTGTCAAAATGCTTGCTTATTCATTTTTTTCCTGTTCTCCTGGCAATAAAGAGTAAAATTTGCCTGACAGTAGAACCCGCTCAAAACAGTAACATCAGCCATGGCACATCAGCCATGGCACATCAGCCATGGCACATCAGCCATGGCACATCAGCCATGGCACATCAGCCATGGCACATCAGCCATGGCACATCAGCCATGGCACATCAGCCATGGCACATCAGCCATGGCACATCAGCCATGGCACATCAGCCATGGCACATCAGCCATGGCACATCAGCCATGACACATCAGCCATGGAATGCCTTTCTTGTTAGGCGAAACACTGTGACATAAGGGATGTTGCAGCAGGTTATTGCACATCCCATTCACTCCAGTAGACCACCTGTTTTCCCATTCTATTAATTCGTATTTCCACGCCTTAAATCTGTTTGAATAGCCATGACAAGACAATAGCCAAAAAGAGTAGCTCTGGGAGTCTAAACATTCCAAAGCGAAACTCGTTACATTTTTTTGTGAAATGCACTTCTTAACCAAAAAAGAATCTTAATATAGGCTGCCAACCAGACATTACTTCATTCGTATAATTTTTGGATGGCAACAAAGAACATGGTTTTTGATTGTTTTCATTGAAAGATTTCCACATTAATGTTTGGATCTCTGTCAATGTCGAGGTATATATACATATATATATATTTTTTTTTGGGGGGGGGGGGTATTGTAAAAAAAATATCTTCCACTTCTATTTCAATTGAACTGAACCTTATTTTTTAAAGCCACTGTCAGTAAATTTAGCAACTTGAGAAAAAGACCTCTTTGTATGATGAAGGTTCGGTAGTTCTC
Source organism: Astreopora myriophthalma (assembly GCA_014634185.1). Classification (NCBI taxonomy): domain Eukaryota; kingdom Metazoa; phylum Cnidaria; class Anthozoa; order Scleractinia; family Acroporidae; genus Astreopora; species Astreopora myriophthalma. The sequence continues at coordinate 834,144 of BLFK01001000.1, read as the reverse complement.
TAAAGTGGATATGTTTGGGCTTGATCTTTGCATGGAACGGTAGAACTTTGCCGTATTTAAGATGCATTATAGAGGTGCCTCTTGACATTTTAAATATCTAAAGACCATAGTACATGGGAACAAGTTCTTTCTTGACCATCATTTCGTCCAGCCCCAAGCAATACCAGGTACTCAGACGGTTAGACAGGAATATCGTAAAGACTTGATTCCTCTATTTTGGCAATTATCTCAGCCATTTTCCTATTAAATCTTTTGCTTCAAGAGTTGAAAGCAAAACATCTCTATCTAGAAACCTGAAAAGGGGTTCGAAGATGGTTAAGGGATTTTGAGGTACACACATCTCTTGCTTTTCAGTTTAAAACTCTACAAATCCGACACCTTTCCACCTGTTATGCAATCAATATTTTACAAGTGTTGGCCATCTATTGCATTCAACAATGGATTGATTTGCTTTTCTCTTAACTCTCTTTCAAACCATATATAATGTTTTCGTTAAAACTCTTACCCGTTTACCAACTGTTTTGCTTATGTAACAATTTGGAGCCACTTGCCCTGGGTATGCAGCATAATGTAAACCTCAAGAGCACAGCAAAATTTCTTAGCACGAAGGCTGAAGATAGAAAGGACAGTGCCAGAGATTTGAAAGAAGGACCATCGACAGTAGCATTTTATTCCACTATAAATGCCACGAGAAAAGAAGGAGTGAAAGATTTAACTGGAACTCGAAGACAATTTACAATTCTTCCAAACCATATTGGTGCATATCCCAATCAGCCAATACCGGTGCATGGGCCTCTTCATCATATCCATTTTGTACCGAAGCCGTATCCTGTGGAGTCAATCCGCTACGTTCCTAGACCACTGCCTGTACCGTACGTCGTACCACCGCATGTCCATGTATCACATCTTCATCTGCGACCTAAATGTACGTACGTGATTTCATGCGCTTTGCTTTTACGTTTTGTTGAGTGTTAAAAATAGGTTAAGGTTGAGGTTCACTGTGGTTGTAAGCTGAATTAACTCGAGCAGGTTGTGGTCTTAGAATCGTCCATGTGGACTGTGTTGTCCAAGTTCACTCACCTGCGGTGAGTTCTTTCAATGCATGCGGCTAGCTCTGGACTCATTCATCTAGGAATGCAAAACGCTAGGTCAACCCCTCTTTTTCAATCTGTTACAGTGGTATATTCTATCGAATTATTACTGTACCATTATTTCAAGTTTCGAGTTAACTGTGATATTTCGTCTTCTTTAAACGTGACATGCTGTCGAAATATAAAAACAAGACTGGTAATTTTTCATTCGGGCCTTAGGAAGATAGGGATCTCTGTTTTCCAGTCAAACAAAAAGCCTCTCATTTCGAAGCATGAGAATGTCAATCCAGCATTCAGGTTAAAGTAAGAAAGGGTAAAATTTGGCAGCCAAGAAACAGATAACTCAAACGTAGTCGTGATAAACGGTGCCAGTTTTGAACGGTAGACAAAACGATTTTTTTATTGTTTCCTTCGATAGGTCGTAAGTTTCTTGATACTTATTTCATAATTAGTTGCACTGGTCAATGTTGCAGAAATTTTCAAGTAACTGGTAATTTGTGGCATGCATGACTTCATGTCAGTTGAATTTAAAATTCAGTGTTTTATTTCTTATACTTCTATCCCGAGTCAAAATTTGTGTAGGATTCCAGTTTTCATCGTTATCGTTATCGTTATCGTTATTATTATTATTATTATTATTATTGATGCTTTAAAATTGTATTCTCAATATTTTCCACAGTTAGAAGGTTTCGTATGTACAATTTACATATTTAGGCGCGTTCGAGATTTAACTATCGTGTAGGGCCTGTTCCAATAAACATCTGAAGTGTATTCGTACATAAAAAGTACATAGCTTACCGATATTTTACGAAATGAACGACTTTGTAATTTTCTTGGTATACGTTTTGAAACTGAATCGTCTAGGCCTGAAACCCTATACTCTTCTGATCAAAAATAGTGTCCGGTGTAAGGTTTTCTCCTTTATCAAAGTTGAGGTGGCTTTAACATAGAAGATATAAATTTAATTTTTTTCTTTGCTTGAAGATCACCTTAATCCTTGTCAGAATGGAGGAATATACGTGCAGCTTCATCAAGACTATTTTTGTATTTGTCCCAAAGAATATCGAGGCAAGAACTGTGACGGTAAGTTAGCAGGATATCTGGCATAGAAATCAGAGATTTGCGGCCTGTTCGTGTGATAAATGAGAGTTTTTGTCTCATTCCTTTTTCTCGTCTACAACTGTTATACTTAAATATTTTTGTCAGGCTTCTCTACGCAATTGCTACAATTGCGTTCATAACTACGAGGATCATAGCTTCACTTGACAACTGTTATACTGTTTTATGTAATCGAGCGCACTCATAACTAGTACATTTGCTAGCGGGTCACACAACTCCCCTAATTGGATTGATTTTCATTAATGTCTTGACATTTTCTAGATAGGAACTACTGTGCATCAAATCCCTGTAAAAATGGAGCAACATGTACAGAAATTCCTGGTGCATTTAAATGCAACTGTCCTCTGGGGTTTTTGGGAGCTGTTTGTGAAGGTATGTCATAACACACCACAGAATAATGTCAGTCTAAACACAAAGAATAACGAGCTGCAAAGTTAGTATTTAGGATTGTCGATCATTTATCTTTCTGAGGTGTTTACTATTTAATTTGCAATGTACATACCGATTCAAGGTAAACGCAAAAAGATATAGTAGAATATATGGCTTTCTTAAGTAAATTACATTGCTCTACAATGGGTGCCTGCATTTCCTCTACCATTTTCATTGTCATGAGCTTATATAATCATGTTTTGTCTGTGACATCAATTTGAACAGACCCCAACCCTTGTCACCCAAATCCGTGCAAGAATGGAGGAATGTGCACAAGATCCGAATCTGAGGAGAAATTCTCGTGTATTTGTCAAGAAGGATTCAAAGGGAAACAGTGTGACTGTAAGTAAAACATGCCGTGTTTCCACTTCACAGCCACATTCAACCACCCAATCCTTCCGACGATCGTTTGTTCGTTGAGCCGGCTGGCTTGCGAACCTGTTGTTATGAAGAAGTCACTCAGTTGCTGTTGCTTGACTGAAGGATTGATTGATTGATTGATTGATTGATTGACTGATTGCTTGATCGATGGATCGATGGATCGATCGGTTGACTGATTGATTTAATGATTCATGTTTCTTTGGAATGTCAATTATTTTCCAGCCATAAATAAGTGCGATCCAAATCCTTGTAAAAATGGTGCGACCTGCCAGCAGCTGGGGGATGATGAGTTTGTTTGCATCTGCCCATCGTCCTTCAAGGGAACTTTATGTACAGGTATTTGTTTTTAATCATTGGTGTAGTTAAGCTCTAAAATAAACTATAAAGGACAATGAGCAGTAAATGTTTATTCGCTGTAAGTTGTTATCATAGCCAATCTCTGGTCAGAGACCAAATTGCACAACCGTGTTGAGTTGATAATGTGTCCACTTATCAAGAGGTTGCCTCATTGCCCTATGAATCTCCGCCCGGTGTTTAACTCTACCTTTCTTCACGTCGTATTACTCCAAATAAATCTGTTCGGACTATTTTTCCCTTTCTTGAGTACCCGTGAACGTGTGTTTTGCCGTTTCGTCCGTGTTAATGCTGAAAAAAATCTTAAATAACATTAGAAAAATCCAGAAAATTATTCAGTCTGGTCCTAACAACCTGCTTTACCTGTGTCAAATTCCGTTTGTTTTAACCCTTTACTTCCTAAGGGGTACTCCGTTGACGAGTAAAATCGTTTGGTGTTAGTCAGAGTAAAATCTCTGAAGTGAGTGTCAGACGTTAAAGGGTTAATAACACATTTTGTCCTCCTTCGTTAAGATGGAATAATTTGATCCTTTGTTGTGGTTTCATAAAATATCTCAGTCCGCCTCAGCCGTAAAATGTAACATGGCACTCAAATGTGGACAAATGTGGGAGGTATCTGAGCCAATTCTCTCAAAACAAACCCATTGGCGGTACTACGCACCTTTGCAGCTAATGAATAGAAGCCGTGACGTTCATGCATACGACTCAAATGCCATGGCTGCTCACCTGGAGATTATTAATTTAACTACATTTTCATTAGATACAAAACAGTGTTACGTCAACCCCTGCCTGCATGCTGGAACTTGCCATGAAGACGGCTTCGGATATAACTGCACTTGCAGACTGGGATTCACTGGAAGTAATTGCGAAAGTAAGTCTTCAAAATGATATTATTGGTGATAGTTTCATTTACGAGTATTGCTTGATCGAATCGGGATGTCCGTGGGTGATGCACTTTTTAGAGCTCCAAACTGCAATTATGAATTGATTTTTGGCTTGAAAATATTCATGTTTTTTGCTACACATAATTCTGCTCTCCTGGCCACGATTTTACAGCTGCCCCTACGCTGAATGGAATTAGCAAACCACGGCAAATCACCGACTCACGGAGATGGGTACTCATCTGAAAACAAAGGACTCCTTCTACACTTATCGAAACCAATTTGATGACAGATACAAGCAAACACGGCAGAACTAGTTGCCTGACAATTAAGACCCTCTGCAGGTCACGTTGTCCTTTTAATCTCGTGCATGTCAACTTGGTACGCTTTTTACTATACCACGAAACCGCTTAATCTGGCGCTAATTTAAAACTGCATGATGTGTGAGTCATGAAAACCCGTGATTCAAAATTATTATCCCAATATCATTGCTTTAGTGGCGGTTTTCATATGACGTCGCGGCGGACATTTTGGTGTCCCCAAACAAAGAAACGGCGGCACTGTTGGTGTCTCAAAATAAACCCACTTTTGAGCAAACGTGAGTGAGAACCGAGAATTGTCAATTGCGGCATCCCCATCATTAATAAGTTGCATCATTACTTTGAATCAAATTACATTGTCGAGCCTTTAAGCCATTTGGGACACTTTGTACAAGAACGTAGATAAACGACCCAGCTCACCAGGAGCTCTTGTAGCTGAGTGGTTACATCATCCGACCGGTGTTTACTTACGGAAGTCGTAGGTTTGATTCCTGCATGGGACTTTGATTTCGTTTTCAGCTGTCCCTTCGCCCGTTGCGAAGCAACTAACATGTTATCTTTCTCACAAGTGTCTTACACCACCAACATTGGTGATAAGTTGCATCAAAACCCCTGTTATTACAACTCTTGAGCCATATCTAACCCTAACCATCTTCATTTTTAAAACGTACGCCATGAGGGCAAATCTGAAAAAAGGATTATTATTTTTGCTTCTGTCTTGTAGGTCACGTGTGTCATCCGAATCCTTGCTTGCATGGGGGTCACTGCGGAGTGTCTTATGGTCACTTTAAATGTTACTGTCCTCCAGTTTTCAGAGGAAATAAATGCGAGAGTAAGGCTTTTCAGTTGGTACCTCTGATAGCATGGTGGTTATGGAAATATTCTGAGGCATATTTGTTGTGAAGATCAGTGATAGTATCACGTGCAATTTAAAAGTGAGAACAGGGCAGGCGCGAGGGTGAGAGCACTCGGCTTCCACCAATGTGCTCCGGTTTGGATTCCAGACGTTGTCTACTCTCCCGGTGGCTCTGAGGGTTTTTCTCTGGGT